>CM044002.1:15041817-15641817 GCA_024085815.1 Flaveria linearis
TACAGATATTTTAGAAAATAATAAAAAAAGATGATGTAAATAAAACTACATGACTTTGGACTACCAACATCAGGTGTCTCTAGATAATTTGTCTGGTCTTTTCTTTTGATTTAGAGTAAATTGCAATTTTTATATTTGTGTTTTGGGGTGTTAATAGGATAACCCAATTTAACAGTTTGCATACCTGAATTTGCGAATGCTAACACTTTACGTACCTCCGTCTAATTTCCGTTAAAAAATCATTAAATCTCCCCACGTGCTCCTCACGTGATGGCAAAACTGTCAATTCACCCAATTTATTAATCTTTTAAGAGTATATTGCAATTTTCATACCTGTGTTTTAGGGGTGTTAACAGGATCAGTCCCAGCTTAACAATTTGCATACCTGAGTTTACGAACGCTAACACTTTACGTATCTCCGTCCAATTTTCGTTAAACAACCGTTAAATCTCCCCTACGTGCTCCTCACGTGAGGGACAAAACTGTCAATTAACCCAATTTATGAATCTTGCACCGTCGGTAGGGTTCCGACGTGTTTATGTCGTTTGTGTTCCGTTAGTTTACATATTCTGATCTTACTGTCCTTATGAGATGTGAACACTTTTCCGTTATGAAACGTGAGGGATTTAACGGAACCTGATAAGGAATCGTTGACGGTGAAAGCAATGTTTTCAAAACCGGCCGGAAAGCGAACCGGACGGCCTAGAGGTTCACTGGTCGGACCGGTCGGACCGGTCGGACCGGTCGGACCGGATTACGAACCGGATGACGTCATAAATATTTAAAAAAATATAAAAAAATTCCAAATATTTATATTAACGAACCGGTGTTCCTTAATCCAAAACAACATCCAAAATACATACCATTCAAGTAAACATAGTCCAAATTAACGAACCGGTGTTCCTTAATCCATATCCAATAATATTTTTCTATTAAAATCAAAAAAAAAAAAAAAACAAAAACCGGTTCAACCCGGTTCGCCGGTTCCGGTCGGACCGGTCGACCGCACGAACCGGCCGGTTCAACCGAAAACGGTCCAAAACCACCGAACCGAACCGGCTTCATCACCGGTTCCCGGTCGAACCGGTCGGACCGGCCGGTCCGGTCCGGTTTCGAAATCATTGGGTGAAAGTGTCGATGAGGGAGAACAACGTTGTGTCGAATACGTGGATTTGGTCGCCGGAGGCGGCATAGAGGCGGTGGTTGTTGACGGTGAGGTGGCTGATGTGGGCGGTGGGGTAGGGTTTGAGGGTGGTGAGGCAGCGGTGGGAGACAGTGAGTTTGAGAGTCTCCAGCGAGAGGTTTTGGAGGGAGGGGATGGAAGGTATGGTTTGGAGAGAGAGGTTGTTGTAGAGGATGCTCACGGTGGATTGACAGTTTTGCCCCTCACGGGAGGAGCACATGGGGAAGATTTAACGGTTGTTTAACGAAAATTGGACGGAGGTACGTAAAGTGTTAGCATTCGTAAACTCAGATATGCAAACTCTTAAGTTGGGGCTAATCCTGTTAACATACCTAAAACACAGGTATGAAAATTGTAATTCACTCTTAAAAGATTAATGAATTTGGTGAATTGACAGTTTTGCCCCTCACGTGAGGAGCACGTGGGGGAGATTTAACGATTTTTTAACAGAAATTGGACGGAGGTACGTAAAGTGTTAACATTCGTAAACTCATGTATGTAAACTGTTAAGTTGGGGCTGATCCTGTTAACACCCCCAAAACACAGGTATGAAAATTGTAATTTACTCTTTGATTTATTATATCAAATTTTACCCCAACAATTACCAAAGGATCCTTAGTGATATACGGCTAGCTAGTGATACTTTTTTTCTTTTTAGCATTGTCCCATTATTAATTACAATGTTTTTGTTTGATAACAAAATTAACGCCACATGCTTCATAAATGGATGTAAAGTAGGGTACTTGATTTTAGGCTGGATTAAGATAAATATAAAGATTGTGTTTTGAATTTGACGTTGGTTAATGTTAAAATTCTATTGGTTAGTTATACATCATCGGTGACATTCATGTGACATGCTTCATGAATGCGACGTAATAGGGTATTGATTTTAGGCTATTTAGGATAAATACAAAGACTTAGATTAATTTTAAAATTTTATTTTAACCATACTTCTTAATTTTATATATATTTATAAATTTTATTTCTAGTTTACAAATTTAAGTTGATATATAAAAGAGTCTGTTATTGGCACCACTAAATCATGACACTTCTTTTCTCTTTTATATTTCGCTGCACGTACATATATATACATAGTGAGAGATGAAGAGACAAAGGTGTTCTAATAACAAAAATAAGTGTTTCAATAACCCAAGTGTATATAAATAAAAATTTAAAGTGCCGGTTATATATATACATACACACACGTATATAAATATATAATTTAAGGGGCATGTTATTGGTACACCCAATTTATTTTATACTGTCTATATTTCTCTATACATACATATAGCTACATGGAGAGAGATAAAAACAGTAAGGTGTCTCAATAACACAATTAGATATTTGTATAAAATGTATGTTATTAGTGTACCCAAATTATTTTAATTTTCTCTATCTCTATATATATACATATAGAAACATAAAGAGATATAGAAATATCAAGGTGTTTTAATAATAAAAATGGATGTTCAAGCCTTGTATAACCCAAATCATAATTTAAAATATATTTTAAGAAAAAGAATTAAGAGATTTAACAACGATACAATCGTGAGTAGTAATGATGATAGTAATGATGGATGCATCACTAATACCACTCTTATAGTCTTATCACAAATTATTCCCCCATTATAGATATCGTATAATGCTATACCAAATTTTGTTATTAGTTTAAACTAGTATTAAGTCTCAGCGTTGCTATGGGGGGCGCAAAATCATGTCTAATAGCACCAAGGACATACCACCATCAGCGGTCACCAAATCGAAAAATTCATATAAAAAATAATAAAAATAAAACCAATCTTGGACCGAAATGTAGACTAATGGCAGACTATCGTTAGGCGAAACTTAAAACATATAAAACAATAAGTAAGTCGATCTTGGACCAGCGCGTTGTGACAAGACCATTGAACGGGAAAAAATAAGCATAAAAACGCTGAACCACACGCGTACGCTGCGGCATATTAACTCGCAAAATGTAGAACAAAACGTAAAGCGAATATCTTTTAAAATATAAAAAGTATAGAGACTAAAGTTATAAATAAAAAAAATATTTGAGCTAAATTGTAAAAGATGGCCAGGTGAGTATTTGTTAATGATCCGGCCGGTTAGTCTTTCTAAAAAAAGTTATTGTATGTAAAACTCGTGCAATCTTTGTGAATGATGTTTTTCAACTTGTCACGTGTGGGTTTATCATGAAAGATATTATCTTGATTAAATAGATAATATAATAATATAATAATTATTATTTGTTTATTAATGTTTTGGTTAAGGTCAGTAGACTAAGATTGGGTTTATCATAAAATTTGTTTATTTAATATCGTTTGTTGGATATATAACAGAAATCTTATATTTTTAGTTTTTAATATCAATAGTAAATGTTCATATTTCATTTTGTAATTCCCTTGTCAACTTTTTGCTAATTTACTTGGACTAATTTTCCAACATATTCTTTTGTCAAAGTGGAGTAGTTATATGATTATATCATGAACCGTGGATTTTAATATTATTTCTTTAATTTGACTTTTATCTTTAACCCCATGAAGTGATAGTCATGGTCACTTCACAACGCCATTAGCTTTACGCAATACACACTTTAGTTTCAACGTTTTTTCCATGGTCATTAGTCATACACCAATAATTTAATTAGGTTGTTTAGATATTATCCTTATCGTAACACCGTTTTGTAAAACCACTTTTTAAACACTAGTATGATCCCATAAATCCTGTTAACTTTCAAAATTTAAGTGGTACATGAATCTCTATTTAACTTAGGTGGTAAAACTTCACTCTTTCTTGAGAGTTGATCGTAAACCTAATAAAAAGTTGACTTGAAATAATAATGAAACTGAAATAATTCTATCCATTCAAAAAATTTAACAATTCTAAGATTTTAAGAATCAACTACTTATATTAAGTTTGAAGTATCATATGCGTACATCACCACCATTAAAGATCTTAACTATCTAAGAGATCTCACATTAAAGCACCCGCAAGACGGGACTCACGAACGGCCAAAAGCGGTCAACGAGAGTTGTGCGGTGATGTTCGTGGATGCTTGTGGTGTAAATCCTTGAAGCTTGCTCCATGGGTTTTCTTAGTATATAGTTTATAGTTTTATAGGTGGTCTTTCGGTGACTTTCCCTTCCACATATATGTAGATGTACTTCAGTTTTATTTCTATAACTTTTTAGAGTTCATTACTTAATTTGGTCCAACTTTAATTAATTATAGGTTTAGATTTCGTGAATGGGCGTGTTCATACAATTAAGTTCTTGAACGTTTGGTAATAGATTCGTTTATGTTTGTTCATTTATGTTTGTTTGTATTTATTTAATCTTCCTCGTAGCAAGACTTCTGAAATCCAGTTGCTAAGAAAAAGATTAGAACGAGAGGTTCTTTTACTTATGTTTGTTCATTGATGATTTTTTTTTGTTTTTTAATGTTTAATTTATTACCTTAAAATTCAAACTATAAAGTCTAGTCATGTGAATTTTGTACCTGGTCAATTTTTTATAAAGTTTTATTTTTTAATTAACTTCAATCGAAATAGATAAAAATTAAAATTTGTCGTATTTGTTACTTTGATTTATAATAGGAATGAAATAATATGAATTATTAAATAAGAAAGATAGTTTTTTATGTTAATAGAAAATATAATTATTAAATAAGAAAGATAGTTTTTTATGCTAATAGAAAAATATAGAATAGTACTAGATAAAAGTAAAGGAGCTTATGCAATCATATGGATCAAGGTGGTGGATTGTGAATCCATCTATTTTGAAAAGATTGAATCTTTGGAGACATCTGTTAAAAGTTATCTCAAAAGATAAGAATTCACTTTTAAGAAAGAGGAGATACCTGGTGAGTCACTCGTAAAGTTTGGGAAATACTTTTTCTGGGTTACCTGTCTATCCGTTACTATCATTGATTCTCTCGTAAGATGGGTTAAACATGCAAGTCTAGCTCAAATGTAGTTGCGGTACATTTTCTCTGATCTCTGTTGGTGTGTAAAGTCGGTAAGGTAATAGACCAATCTATCAAGATGGCGTACCGTAATCCTTCTGTAGTGGACTAGCCCTAGTGACGAAAACAACTTCTTACTCAAATGAAAGAGAATAAAATGTTTATTTTTATAATATAATTTTATTTATAAAAATTAACATGAACAAATTATAGTGATTTATGGGGTAAGTTGGTTTAAAAATCAACAATTATAATCATATAATTGACATGTGTTGAAAAGATAAATATTCTAGTAAGTTTATTTAAAAAAACAACATTTTATCCATTTAAATGTATTATAATATAGTATAAATTAGTTTTTGTTATTTAAAATATCCGTTCATAAACGGTCTTTTACTCGTTCTAACACAAAAAGAAAAGATAACAACTATATTTATTATAACTTGATACATACAACCATTCAATTGTCCAATAAGGACTTCATGGAAAAACTAAAGATCTAAACCCGAATCAAGCCATACCAAACCCGACCCGGTTATACTAGCATTAGATCAGTGTATCCGTGCATATCATCAAGCAAAAACCCCTTACTAACAATAAGTAGGCTCAATGAATGCAACCTCTAATACACTAACTACTTGACACACATATGAAAGCGTAAGCACTCTACATGTTTGCTTCAAGAAGCATATAATTAAGCAAACCAAAAAACCAAGCTTTTGATCTTCATTTCGTGTGTTCATTGAGGTATCTTTCGGCGATTGCAGCATGGGTTGCAGCCCCGATAGGAAGCACGTCTTCATCAATCATGAAGTATGGCGAATGGCCGGTGTGTGTTGAACCTAAAGTCTCGTTCATTATCCCGATATAGAAGAACGCTGCAGGGATGGCCTCTGAGTAAAACGAGAAGTCCTCTGCACCCATCATTGGTGGCACAACAGTGAAACCTGTTGGACCGACAAGCTCAGTCGCGACCTTTTTCACGTGTTCATACATCTTGTCATCGTTAACCGTTGGTGGATATATAGTTGACTCGTTCTCGAAAAAATCCACCGTTGCTGAGCATTTAAAAACACTCGCTTGTTGTATAATCACCTGTTGAATTTCGACCCGTTTACAAAATTAGTTTTGAAATCTAACTCATTTGGCCTGCTACGCGACCTATTTTTAAGAATTGTGACAACTGACCTCCTGTATTCGTTGAATGAGATGGTAGAAACTGGTGTTTGAAAATGCTCTCAAGGTCCCTTTTAGGACGACAGTATCCGGCATTACATTGGGATCGTCACCACCGATAAATGTGGTCACGGAAACCACTTGCGAGTCGAGCGGATTTGATTCTCGAGACACGATCCCCTGCAAACTTATGACAGCAGCAGAGGCGGCCAGAACTGGATTTCCAGTTTTGGCCGCGATAACAGCTTTAAAGAACCCGCATCCTGCTAGAAGTGGCCCGGGTCTCGACCCGATCACTCCCGTGGGATGCTGGTGGGATACATGAGCTGCAAAAATCGCCTCTACGCCCTCGAGAGCTCCATCTCCCATCATCCTTTTCGCACCATTTCCCGCTTCCTCTGCTGGTTGAAAGATCAATACAACTGTACCCTGCCATAAACACCAAATTAAACCATTCCATTACATTAAGACTTTTAAAAATCCAAATCTACTACATTTTAAGTTTCAATGCCGTTTTAGGGGAGACAATTCTCAACACAATACTAACCCAAGTCGAAAATAATAAGGTTTTAGGTTTTTTGGTCATAAAAGGTTTACCTGTCTCACTCACCTATTTAATACTCGCATATTTAATAAACCAGATATGTATGTGTGGGGTTGCAAATAAGTGGTCACCAACCCTGCTAAAACTGGATTAAATTAAATGAAAATGATATAATTTATAATCTCAACACACCAACCCATTTAAGACCCACTTGCAACAATAACTATGACCTGTATCGATTTATAGATTGTTTGATAATCTTGCGTTGAGCTCTTAAGAGGCATTACCGAATACAAGGTAGTTTGTTAATGGTTTAGTATGTTTCTAAAGTTTATACATTAAGAATCTTTATTAACTATTAAAAGGTGACTTTTAAGTAACCAAACATATGCACTTTACCTCTACCCAACTCAATTCAAAGATAACTCCTAATGTAATCACTAATATGCTACCACACATCCCGTTAGATAAATAAACAAACATACTGTTGTGCGTGGATGCATGAACTAAGTATTTCCACATCAAGGTTTAAAACTTTTAACATGAATAATTAAACACTAACTGGATACAACACAAATCATCACCCCCGATTATTATTGTAACACAGTTTTTACTTTCTATCGACTTTCAATATATCACTGTAACACAATTTTAATTTTTTTATGTTTTAGGTGACAAATGGTAAATTCGACATCACTTTTGGGTTATAAATATATTTAGTATCAAGTTATTGTATTAAAAATATTAATTCGTACTCTAAAATCACCAATTTGTTTTTTTTACCAGAATGGGTTTTAACTTTTGACCAAATTGGTAACCTCACCGGCCACCATGATGCAACAAGTCGGTTCATTTTCACAGCCTTTTAGCACATGTCTTTATATACAAAATATCGCAGTCCCATTCATCAAATGACCACCACTAAGTTCTAATAAAGCACTTGCATTTTATCTTCGACACTCCACATAGAATTTTCAATATTCACCAAACTCAACCACCAATTCAATAGCCACATGGGTCCTATTTGATATTTCTAAATAAATATACACCTCGTGTTGTCTTATCTACATACATTTATACTTTTTATTCAGGTGTTGAAAACATGCGTGTATCAGAGAAATACATTAAAAAAAAAGTACTATCTTGGATCATGATCCTTTACATGATGACTGTGACTTCTTTCTAAATTTATATATATTGTTATATGATATAAAATGATAAGAGAAAAAGATTCTTAAACTATATAAAATAAGGTCATTATACTAATAAATCATTGTCAACGAAGTACACTAATAAGATTTCAGAAGAAACAAATAGAAACAAGACCTATGTGGCTTGATGGTGACAGAGTGTAGTAACCCTTTCTTTTTAAATTATTCAACAAAAAAAAAACGTAAACGTTTTGAGTTTTACCTTCAAAAGATGTTCACGAGATTTTAATATCTTCGCCGCTCCTATAAGCATCGTCACGTGTGCATCATGCCCACAAGCATGCATCTTCCCCGCAACCTTGCTTTTATGCTCCCATTCCACAGCTTCCTATATAACATCAAATCATTCAATCTCACTTGTAATAAAAAGCCCGGTTAAAGACAAATCTTACTTGTATCTTACGGAATTACACGTGTGATACTAAACTCTAAACCCTAAATTCTAAACCTTAAACAGTAAATGTTAAATACTTCCAACAAGATAATTATAATTATAAAAAATAATATGCATGAGGTAAAATTTTCTAATATATACACACATATATTTTTGAGTTAAAGACAAATAAAGTATTTTCCATAACTTATTTATCTTTTTATTTATTATTATTTATTTTATTTAATTTTTTTTTGTTTTGAAAATGAAAGAAAAGCTAAAGACGCAACCTGAATAGGCAGAGCATCCATATCAGCTCTGATGGCGACGAACGGCGGTTCACCGGTGCCGACGGTGGCTCTGACTCCGGTGGTCGCCAACGGGAACCGATAACCGATCTCCATCTCCTCCAACTCCTTTCGAATCAACCTACTCGTTTCAAACTCCTCAAACGCAAGCTCCGGATGCTCATGTATCCTCCGCCTCACCGCCTTCAACCACCGTACGTTCTCCGGCCGTTTCGCCTCCGCCATCACCGCCTCCGAACAAACCTCCGACCACACCCTACACGACTCCGACGACCGTCGAAGCGAAAAGGCCACCGGCGTTGATCTGTTTCTCAACGCTTTATCAATCGGATGATTCGGATCGACTGTTGGGGAACATGTTGGTTCTAGGTAGGAGAAGGTGTGGTCTCCGGCGGAGGTCACGGCGGCGAGAGTGAAGACGGAGAGGAGGACGGTGGCGAAGGTGGTTTTCCGGTGAGCCATTATTTGTGGAGGAGAGAGGAGGTGGTGGTGGTGGTTGCCGGAGATGTTGAGTGAGTGGGGAATATTGGACATGTGGGGGATTTTAAAAGCGATGCAATAGTTTAATTCAATAGCTCTCATTAAGTGTTTGTCGTCTTGAGTTTTAGGCACGTGGGATAATACCTCTGTCTTCTTGAGTTTTGGAATATGAAGTGGTTGACTGTCATAACTTTTTTTTTATAAAAATTTGATATTCTTTAAATAAAGATGAATGAATATAATTTAATACGAAGATGTATATTTTCAGTCGTCTTTTCTTTGTTCTCGTGATGCAGATTTGTTTTTTGTTTTCAATGATCCTGTATACGTTAGAATTTAATACTCTTTTGCTATTAGGGCAAAATATGTTTTTTAAGGGAAAGATTTGAGATTGGTTAACGTTCTTAACTTACGAAGTCGAGATGTTGCTATAGATCAATTTTGTCATATATAGGTTAGATTATGCTCGACATAAGGTCAAGGAGAGTCAGATCGCTTCAAGATATAATCACTTGTATAGGAGAATATTTCTTATAATGTGAATCTAATGCTTCAGTGTCATAAACCAGCAACATTAAAAGTTGTTGCAAGGACCGGGCACCATTGATTTTGCTACATATGTGATGTAAATTTTCTTGAGAAGTTTGTGGAAAATGACTATGAGTAGATGAAACTCAAACTCAAACTCAAGGTGGTTGATGAATAGTGGTTGATTAGTAGATAGGGGTAAACGTTTGTTTTTTTAAATAGTACGTAACAAGTAATTAAGTGGTTACTTGTTTAAGTTGGAAAGATATTAACATATAGAAAGTTAGTAGTTTGGTGATTGTTAACTAATAATCTACTTGATTCCTTGATTGAGATTTTCTTTACCATCGTCTCTCTTAACCAAACATGTTACTACTAACAACTATTAACTCTAATCATGTTATAAAGATCACCAATCTTCTCCCTAATTCTCTTTGGTTGGGATCATCATATGTTTCTTGACAAAATGGATAGTGATCTTCACATTTTTAGGTTCTTTCTTTAGCATAGTATATCACCTATATATTCACACACTATCCCTAGTCTTTTATAAGAATTGTCAGAACTCGCAAATTTTAAGTGAGTGTTGATAAGATATTATGATAATGAAACCCAAGACATTTCATGTTTTACTTGTATATGATCTTTCTTATACCACAGTAAGGGGTTGTTTGGGAATCTAATTATAATGTTGGACTATTAAGAGGTGTGACTGAATAAAATGTAAAATTTAAATCATTCAGTATGTTTTTAAAACTTGTCTATTAAGAGCCTCCATGAACCATTAAAATGTAGTTTTAAATGAATCAACACACTCTACTTCTAACTGATTCAAAGGTATTCTCTTAATATAATCATTAAAAGGCTATCAAACAGACCCAAAGTATCTAAGAATTATGAATTCATTTAATAAGGACTTAGAGGTTTGACCTTACACTGAGCATGAGGTTTGTTCAAAGTACGGGAATAATGTTTGCTTATATAGGATGAAGATACACTTTTAATCAAACTAGTTGATATCCGGATCGCACGTTGCGCGAAATTAATTTTCGTTCAGATTGTACATGTACTAACGTTCAAGACTCGGAAAGAAATACAAACACAAAGCTAGTAGCTATGCTTTAAACAAAAAAGCCAGCAAAATATAGTAGCTTCTCAGACGATGATACTATCATCATCATCGAACATACGAAAATCACAAACAGCCAACAGGTTCTTAGATGACAGCCTCATTGTCATCAAACAAAAAAACTATGCTCGAAACATTCAAAAGAAAACCCAAAATAACAGAAATGGCAACAGACTTAGTAACTTGGGTTCTCAGATGAGGCATTCTCATCATCACAAAACCAAACAGGATTTAGATCTGAAAATTCCATAACAAATCCCTGAGAAACAGGTTAATCAGATCCAATCTATTCTCCGGTGAGGCATTCCTCATCATCATCGAACAAAGCAACAAAACCCCAACAGAACAGATATAACAGGTTTCTGAGGTGAAGAAATCCTCATCTTTACCGAATAAATTTGTGTTTCAGATTTGAAACATTGATAAACGAACCAAACCAACTATTGATCACCTTCGTTTATTCATATATAGGAGAAGAATGATCAACAGATTTGGTCATTTCATCATAATGAAGTCCACCACCATCAAAAGACCCACCATCAAGAGCACCACAGTGAAGCCCCCCCATCAACACCTGATGGATCTGCAGATGGGAATGCTATAAGGTATCTAGCAATTATTATTCCAACTGGAAATAAAACTCCCCAGCTAACTGCATTCAGTATCCCATGAATCTGTACAAAGAAAATAAAAATAAAGATCACAATTCAGTTTTCAATTTTTAATTAACTTCATTGTTTAATCAAGAAAAATCAATTGAGTTTCCAAGAAAATCAACAAATGCTTGTGAAAATGCTAAATTTTAGTGACCCAAAATTTCAAAATTAAATCTTGCGTAGTGGGTATTTCATATTTGCTGTAAAAGGACTTAACTTTTGAATTCTGTTATATTTTAATGTCTACATTCCTTTTATAAACAACCAACATCATTGCAAAACTCAAAATTGATTCAATTTTCAAAAGTAGTTGGAAAGAAAGCAGAAACTGTAATAAAACCTACTAAAATGGCATGAAAATTGCTGTAAATTTACTCCCATCATCAAAGATCAACAAAATTAACAATCTATTATCTTTACTAAAATTCTTTTTTTTAACTATAAACCTACTCTATTAATAGATTTCTAATATCATGTAACACTTAAACACCTTAGAATCTGAACCAAAAAGAAGAACAATCTAGTTTACAATTGACACATGAACTAAAAAAACAAATAAAACTTAAAAATAAAGATATCAATATGGTCAAATTGGTTTGACCCATGACTCATGTAATCTTCTGATGCATCTATTCAATTAACCAAACCAAAATTAACAAATCATCAAATCACAAAACTCAATTCATGTATAAGATCAACAAAATCCCAAAATTCAACACTCACATTCCTCTTTTTCCCACCGGAGCCACCACCACCGCCACCGCTACTCCGCCCACTCAACAAATCCAACCGCCCTTTCGCCGCCAGATTCTCCGGCTGAAACGCATGTCTCACCGGAGCCCCATCCTCCGCTACCGACGGCCAAAGGGAAGGGATAAGCAAGAGCACCTTGAGAAGACCAATTATGTGTTGATATTGCTAAGAAAAAGATAATAAAAAGGAAACGATAAGCAAGAGCACCTTAAAAAGGCCAATTAAGTGTTGATATTGCAAAAGATAATAAAAAGGAAGAGATAAGCAAGAGCACCATACTGACAACTACTTTCACAGTTGCTTGCCCAAATCATTTGTTTTTCAGTAACAAACTAAAAGTATTGATGAGATATTTTTTTAATGTGGTATCAATGAATAATTAACAAAAGAATCATAGATCTCGAATGTAGTGCGTGTGCTACGCTTCTTTCTACTCCATCTGAATAATGACAGTCCAAATGAAACTTTTATCTTCTATAAATATATGGAATAAACTCTGAAACTGTTTCCACTTTCCAGCAGACATAACTACTAATTTGGATAAGTTGTAATAAACATGACGGGTGAAACACCATATTAGCATTGTTTTGTTCGATATAGACTCGGTTTCGATAGTTCCAGTTAAATTTAGAATCTTAGAGTCTTGCCATTATATTGCAGACCTCTAAACCAAAATGATAAGTGGAATCAGCATGAAAAATGCTAATGTTATGCAAGGTAATATGTTGCCTAATGTTTTCGACAGTATTTTGGGATTTTTATTTTTTGGATATTATCATACCCATGCTCTAACAAATCAAAAGTTTCACATTCAGTTGCTGACCTACATCCAAGCTTTCTTCTCATTTCCTATTCTGGTCACCCAATCCTAACACATTCACCAACAGAACAATAACAAATATCTAAAATTGCTAATCTAAATGAGCAATAATCTCAATAGAACACCGCCATTTTTCATTGTAACCATCCAAATCCACGTAATCATACATACGCCCTAATAAACCAATCATCTCACATTTAGTCACTAAACTAAGCTTTCCTCTCATCTCCTGCTACAATTCCACATCCAAAACAAATCACCAACACAACAACAAGTCATAAAATCAACAAACCTGAATAACCAGTACCGCCATTAGAAACCACACCATCACCACCACCACCACCACCGTCTCTTCTAACCTCCACTTCACCTCCACCGCCGCCACCAGCAACCTCCTTCTCAATCCTAACAGAACCTTCTCCCGAACTCGACACCGAAGAGCTCGCCTGATCGTGCTTCGAAACCGACTCCGTAGATTCCTCCATCATCAACGCAACCAAGTTGTTCTATATCTCTACTTCTCTCGTTGCAACCGATTCAGATCTACCAAACGCACCTACAGAACTCTCACTTCCGGTGAACTTCCAGCAAACTTCCGGCGAACTTTCCGGCAAATAGGATGCAACTCCGGTGGATCGACGGTGAGGAGAAAGGGGTGAGTATTGGGGGAGATGGATTTTGTTCATGTGAATGAGGTGACAACTGTTTATACTGTTTATTTCAATTGTTTTTTAAATATATAGGGTAATGTCGTCGGATCATGACACATTCATGGTCGATTCATGTTCAAGAAGTCGTTCAACAATTCACTTTTTTGAGAATATGTTATTGATTTTTACTTGAAAAGATAAAATAATCATTCAATAGATTAATTTTAATGAAACGAATACATATATATTTATATACTATATAATAAAAGAGTAACTAGGATGTCACGTGGCACTCTCATGTTACTCCTTAAAAAAAATTTTCCCGCCTAAACTAATATATTATTTTAGTTAAGTTTTTTATTTTAAGAAACTCAATTAATAGTAATAATTTATTTTGTTTTAAATTTAATTTTTATATTATCAACTTAATTGTGTAAATTTTTATTTTTCATTGTTATAGTAATACGTAACTTAATCATACGAAATATTTATACATTTATGAATTATGTTGTTTTCATATTTAATTTCAATCCGTGTATTACACGGGTTTATTAAAACTAGTATAATATATAAGCTTTAGAAAAGGGAAGCATGTAATTAGCTTTTTGGCTTGATAAAACAGGTAATGATGGTATTAGATATGAAAAATATGTAAAAATCCATTTATAAAATTAGATACTTTTAAATGATAATAAACTTAATTTAAACTACATTTGTTTTCAAATCTATACTTATTAATAAAACAATATCTTTAGTGACACGTGTCGTTTTCTTATGTCTCCATTATTTTAATTTTCCGCCTAAAATCTATATCTATATTTATTAATAAAACAATATCTTTAGTGTCACGTGTCGTTTTCTTAGGCCTTCATTATTTTAATTTCCCGCCTAAAAATGTATCTATCTTTATTATTAGTCATAATTCATTTGAATAACATTAACTATTACTATAGTTACAAAGTGAGTTTTTTTCCTTAAATAGTGTATATACAATATTTATTTACCATAAAGATGTTTAAGGAAATGTTTTTCCTCTTAATATAATGTTATTGATTAAATTTACTTTATTTTAAAATAAGAAATAGTCAAGTACAAAGGTTAATAAAATTATAAAATCATTTGGTTCATATGTAGTAACTAAGAACAGCAAGTTTTTCTAAAACATTTCGGTTTATTTTAATTCACTCAGACTTAATTTTAAATCGTATTTTTACATAGAAAAGTTGAATTTTTTACTATAATTTTGTTTCAATTTCACAAAAAATAGGCACATTTGTTTTTTTATTCTTTTTAAAAATATGTATTTTTTGAAAAAATTTTTAAGTAGTTTAAAATATATAATAAGAAAAGCTATTTTTTAAAAAACGCACTTTAAAAATATTTTTATATAAATATCATGACGAAACAAAAAATTAATGATTTATTTTTATTTTATTTTACGAATTATAAATTTAATTCTCAAATACCGATGACATGTACGTTGCTAATAGACTTCCAGCAACAATTAGGGGAGAAACGAGTCACGCCGTCTCGTGAGCCACTCGAGACTGACTCGCTAAAAACTCTAATTAAGCTTAACTTAAACAAGCTTGAACTCATTTACGACTCATTTAATAAATGGTTTTGAACCCGAGCTTCATCTGTCGAGATCGAGCAGGCTCGCAAGATGAAACTAACGTTGTATGTATATGATGTTTATTTTTATCTTTTATGTATATACTTATATAAATGATTATTACTATATATAAATTTATGTTTAAAACAACTATCTAATATATATCATTATTTTTAAAAAATTACATAAACCATTTAGTTTCATAAAAAGATCTTTTTATATAAGAACAAGTAAACTATAAATACGTTAAAAAATACTTATGAAAGATTATTAATATTTTTTTATGAGAAAACGTTATTAAAAAAAAAGAAAACCTTCATAAAAACAACTATAAGACATTTTTTAAAATCATGAGAGATGCTAAATTGGTTTTTATTTTATTAAAACTTTCTCCTTTTAATTTTACTTAAATAACATTAG
This sequence comes from Flaveria linearis, assembly GCA_024085815.1. Taxonomy (NCBI): domain Eukaryota; kingdom Viridiplantae; phylum Streptophyta; class Magnoliopsida; order Asterales; family Asteraceae; genus Flaveria; species Flaveria linearis. The sequence continues at coordinate 15,057,627 of CM044002.1, forward strand.
AAAAAAATAAATACTTTTTCCAATCATATTATGAATAAAAAAATTTAACTTTTCAGTAAAAAACCATTTTGGTAAATATTTTTTAAAACAATTATTTTATTAAATTAATTTTCTATAAATCATACTTTGAAAAAGCTCATTACAAAGGAAATTATGATGGTTTTAAAATAAAATCCTAAAAAGATTGCAAGTTATAGTTGACTGGCTTTTCCACCCAAGAATAAGTTGATCGACTCTATCCTAATAAACAGATAATATAATGAGTTTTCACAGGTTGTATTATACTAAAATTATGAATTGAAACATGTTGGATTCTTGCTTATTTAAACAAGTAATTAAAGGTTTCCTAATTCACTCGTCCTATGCAAAGGAGAAGAAACTCCATACGCGTCTTCTATTCCGAATGATTTTAATATTATCAAATCAATGGCCTCTAATAATCAATTCAAGGTTTCGATTTCCCGAAATCATGATATTGATTTTCAAATGGAAAGATGAACCATTTCATATCCTTTTCAATTTACAAGCATATCATGGTTTCGATTTAACTCAAATCACGTTATGTTTCAAGTTCAACTCGCCGATCCTTTTACGTCTTCATTGATATATTTAATATCATTCAAACCCCAAGTTTTAAATCACAAAAGTTCTTCTGCAAAGTCTCAGTTCAATGCTCATATATACAAATCTCGATTGCAATAGTAGTAGTGGTCCGTATGATTTAAGGATTTGATTTTGATTTCAATATAAACTTTAATATTTTGATTTTTTAACATCAATTTGACTAATTTATATTTTTCTTTATGGAAGCATGAAACTTTGATTTAGTTTTAGTAGATGTAAGCATGAAATTGATTTATGTTTTGGCCAACAAAAAGAGAAGATTACATAAATGGTCCATATAGAGGTGACAAAATAGGCGGGTTGGATTGGGTTGGTTGTTAGGTCAAGATGGGTTTGGGTTAGGATGGGTTCGGGTCAAGATGGGTTATTTAAAAAAGGTCAGGATGGGTTTGGATAAAGATGGATTCGGGTCAGGGTGGGTTCGGGTTAAGATGGGTAATTTTAAAAAGTACTATAAATTAAATCTAAAATTACCAAAACCTAATCAAGCAACTTTGTGAAAAGCTCGAGAAAAATGGCGGTTGCCAAAGTCAAACGCATTTATCAAAAATCAACTAACATTGAAGGAATCACAGGACATAAATGGTGATTGGGTTGGTTACCATCAATAATTCGACAATTAACGGTTACGGCAACTGTGGTGGTGAAATGGTGTTGTAGAAGTGATGCGGTGGTCAATCTGCTCCACGGATTCATCGAGAGAGATTGATATCGGTTGATGTTGGTGCGGTGGTCGATCTGCTTCAGTAACATCGGTCGATCTGGGTAAGCAGAGGTCGATCAATGTGGGTATGGTTGTCGATTTGTTTCAGCGGTTATCGATTTGAGTTGTAAAGTTCGATCGCGTGGGGTACGGTGGTCGATTTGTATCGGTGGTTATCGATTTGGGTTGTGGAGTTCGATCGATGTGGGTTAGGTGTTCAATTTGGGTAGCAAAGGTGCGATCGACATGAGTGCGGTGGTCGATTTGCTTAAGCGATGATCGATTTGAGATGCGAGGTTCGTTCGATGTGGGTGCGGTGGTTCGATTTGGGTAGCAATTTAGGGTCTTTAGAGTTTGGCTTTTGAGATGATAATGGGAAGATTCAAAATTTAAGATAGGACAAATACCCATCTTGACCCATATTAGTTTTTCTTATGTATATTTTCAACCCATCTTGACCTCCTTATCTATTTTTTTAAACCCATCCTAACCCACATCTATTTTAAAAAAGTCCATTCAAACCCAAAATAAGAAATTTGGGTTTTTTTTACCGGGCCTAGTTTTGGCCAACAAAAAGAGAAGATTACATAAATGGTCCATATGGTTTAAACAAATTACATGTTTGGCACTAAAACTTTAAAAATCACAAAGATAGTTTAAACTTTTGGGTAATCATTGTATGTTTGGTCCCTGACACCGATTCAAGCTCTATGTTACATTATCTCGAGTTACAAGTAAATATGAATTAAAATTATTAATATTAGACAATGATGGTAAAATTACAAAAAGAACATCAAATTTGGTATACAAGGAAATTTTTGGATGTTTATAGATGTTCTCATGTTCAATATAATTTAGTTATTACCTAACGTTCTTATTTATAAGTTAATTTAATTTCATATTATACATTATTTAAACTTATAAGCATTGAAAAAAAAACTACTAATATTAGATATAAATGATTTTAAAAAATTAAATATAAAAATCAATAGACAAAGTATTAATAATATTATTATGACTTACGAACCTTTTTAATTAAAAATAATTTTTAATAATTGAACCCATGTATTACACGGGTGTTTAGTCTAGTTATGTTTATATATACCAAATGAATAGAACTTGAGAAATCGAACTTCTATATGATTTGTCAATACATGATAAGATTGTCAAAAGCATCACAACTGTTGCATTTGTCGTGTTGAATTTTCAGCACATGGGATAAAACTTTTGTCATCTTGAATGTGGGGATATCAATTGGTTCACTATCATGAATCTTTTTTTCTGATTGTTAACTTATCCTTTTAATAAAGACGCATTGAAAGGATTTAATAGTATGGTATACATATGTAGTTCACTTATAGTTAGTATGTCGAAAATGTATTTACTATAAACGGCTTGTGTATTTATTGTAGAGACACGTAAACAAAACATTTATTTAGTTTTTTAAGACTCTAAGTGGATATTAACTAATTAACCTTAATTTGTTTCCCCTCAATTCTTCAATCGAGATTTTCTTCACCAGTTACTCTCTAAAACGAACATATTATTGTTTGCTACTATTCTCTCTAATGGTTATACACCAATCTTCTCTCTAGAAGGAGAAGTTGACAGGGCCGGTCCCGAGAGTTACTGAAAAATTTTGGGTCCTGGGCGAATAGAAAAAAATAGGCCCTTATACTATAAAGTGACTAATCCGTATGTGAAAAATGTATAATATGATAATATTGATATACTAATAAACAAAAGTATTATAGTAAAATAATCTAATTATTTACTTAAGTGGATCGTGAGACTCTCCTAGCGGTTTTTAAATGAGTTCAGATTTGATAAATGGTAATGGACTACTGGACTAAACTAATTAAAATGTTAATAGGCACTAAGTTTAATAGCTCAAAATAAATAAATTGCTATTGGGTTTGTTAATAACCTATAGTTGTTTTCAAAAATATATATATACATATATATACAATATAAAAAAATTTAGAAATTTCGTGCCCCCAAGAAGATCGGGTCCTGGGCGGTCGTCCACCCCGCCCCCAAGGCCGCCCCTGGAAGTTGCGATGTCTCCCTAGAGGGAAAGATGCGAGTTTAAACCTTGCTGATTGTATTTTTTATGGGACTTTTGGTCTACATTTTTTGAATTTTTTGTTTCTTGTTCTTTTCTACAATTTATTGTATTAATGATCAGTCACAACACACGGTCTTTCATTAATTACTTTTTTTAATTGTCATGTCACAACGTGCTATGCAATATCTTGTTTTTTAAATGTTTCTTTTATGTACTTAAACACGTTAATGTCAATGACGTAACACGTGTAATGAAGTCCGCAAACGCAAGGCTGTAGGAGGTTAGTTTGTAATTCCACTAGTTATGAAGGACTAGAAGTGTAAATGTGTTTGTGTATAAATAACAGAATTTGTATTTGGAATTCATTCACTTTCAAATAAAAGAATTACACTTTCTTGATTAGTTAGTTGAGTTAGTTATCTTGGTACCTAGTTTCAATTGGTATCAGAGCCTTCAGGAGAGAGCTTGAATCACCACTGCAATCGGTTCGAAGGATTGAATCGAGTGTCGATTGCGAATTCGAAGAAGGGAAGCATCGAGTTTGGGCGATTCGAAAGAAGTACTGGAGCTCGACCCAAGATTTGGGATATCATATCAAAGGGCGAAGAAGAAGATGGCGTCAAATCCATCGAACACCCAGATGATAACTGTCAAAGAGAACTACACAATTTCACTCCAATGCCCGATGTTAACACCAACAAACTACACGATTTGGGCCTTGAAATTGAAAGCAATCTTCAAGGTTCACTCGTTGTGGGAAGCGGTTGAACCACCGGAGGGAACCACAGTCGATCCGAGGAAGAATGGCTCGGCCATTGCCTACTTGTATCAAGCAATGCCGGAAGATTTGATTCTTCAAGTCGCACATTGCGAATCGGCGAAGGATATCTGGACCTCAATAAAGACCAGATACATTGGAGTTGAAAGAGTCAAGAAAGCCCGAATGCAAACTCTTAGAAACGAATTCGAGAGTCTGCAAATGAAAGAAGACGACTCGATTGATGATTTTGTCACGAAAATCAGTGCAATTGTCTCTAAGGCCAGCGATCTAGGCGAGCCTTTCAAAGAATCGATGCTCGTTAGAAAGCTTCTTGGAGCAGTCCCAGATCGATTCTTACAAATTGCTGCATCAATTGAGCAATTTGTCGATCTTAAGACCTTGCTATTACCGGAAGCAATAGGTCGCTTGAAGGCTTTTGAGGAACGCACTGGGATGAAAACTAAGACTGTCTCAAACAAGAATGATCAACTCTTGCTAACATACTCAGAGTGGCAGAGTCGCCACAGAGAATCCGAAAACTCTACAAAGGTGAAAAGTAAGTACGATAAAAGTAGCAAGTATGTAAAGGAGGGAAGAGGCAGGATGAAAGGACGGGACCCTGATCGTGACACGTTCAAGAATCAAAAGGCTAAAATCGGACGAGTAAAGATAAGTCCAAGATCAAGTGTTTCAAGTGTGACCAGTATGGCCACTATGCTTTGGAATGTCCTACAAAGAACAAGGAATCCAAAGTAAATCTGTCGCAAGTACATGAAGAGGAGCCAATTCTCCTAATGACAGTAAGCTTCCCACAACACAAAGAGATGGTGTTTCTTAATGAGCAGCAGGTAATTCCCACAAGTTACCCAGGTGAGGAAGATGAGGTATCAGTGTGGTACTTAGACAATGGAGCGTCTAACCACATGACAGGCAACCTGTCTATGTTCGCAAGCCTTGACAAGAACATCAATGGGAATGTAAGGTTCGGGGATGGATCAACTGTCCACATCGAAGGAAGAGGGTCAGTGATACTCGAATCAAACACTAAAGAACAAAGACTTCTCACCGGGGTCTACTGTGTGTGAAGCCTGTTTGGCAGGTAAACATACCCGACATCCATTCCCCACAAAATCTTCATATACAGTCTCACACCCACTTGAATTGGTCTCGGTTGACATCTGTGGACCTATAAGCCCCACAACCCAGGCTGGTAACAGGTACTTCATGTTACTAGTGGATGATGCAACTAAATACATGTGGGTCTACATGCTGAAAAGAAAGGACCAAGCGTTCGAACAATTCAAACTATTCAAGTCCAAGGTAGAAAGGGAAGTGGGGCATGAACTAAAAAACTTGCGATCTGATCATGGGGGGGAGTTCACTTCCCATGAATTTAAGGAGTTTTGCACTAAGATGGGCGTCAACAGGCTGCTAACCGCCCCTTACTCACCTCAACAAAATGGAACCGTAGAAAGGAGAAACAGGTCCATTTTAAACATGACAAGAAGCATGATGAAGGCCATGAAGCTACCCAAGGAACTGTGGGCTGAAGGTGTGAGACATTCAGTGTATCTTTTGAATAGAGTGCACACTAAGGCCCTGTCAAATTCCACTCCCTATGAAGCATTGAAAGGCAAGAAATCAAACTTAGCTTACTTAAAAGTGTTTAGTTGTGTGTGTCATGTGAAAGTAACTACTCCAAATATACAAAAGTTGGAAGACAGGAGTAATCCTATGGTATATTTGGGTGTAGAAGTAGGATCTAAAGCACACAGAATGTATGACCCAACTCATAACAAAGTTGCTGTGAGTAGGGATGTGAAGTTTAAAGAAAACAGAATATATAATTGGGGTGCATTACATGAAAGGTGTACTTCCAACTCAAGCTGGATGGAGTTTACTGTCCAAGAAGATAAGATCAGTCAAGGGGGTCTCAATGAGTCAAGCAATGGTGGAGGAGCATGTGATGATCATGTAGAAGAAGTAATGAATGAGCAACATCTCAGGAGGTCAAATAGAGTTCCTCAAGTGCCTAAGAGGTGCAGTGGCTATGTAATAGAAGGAAGAGTTAACTATGGGCCTACACAGCAACAAGAAATGACTGAAGTGGATTTGCTGCTAACACAAGAAGAAGAACCCACCTGCTTTCAAGAAGCAGTAAAAGAACAGGTGTGGAGGCAGGCTATGAATGAAGAGATTCAGGCTATTGAAAGAAACAAGACCTGGATTCTTACAGATGCTCCTTTGAAATATAACCCAATTGGTTTGAAATGGCTATACAAACTAAAGAGAGATGCAGCTGGTGTAATAGTAAAGCATAAGGCCAGGCTTGTTGCAAAAGGATATGTGCAACAGCCAGGGGTTGAATTTGAAGAGGCTTTTGCTCCGGTGGCTAGAATAGAAACAATCAGATTAATTCTAATATTGGCTGCTAAGAAAGGCTGGAGAGTATTTCACTTAGATGTTAAAGCAGCATTCTTGCATAGTGAACTCAAGGAGAGTGTGTATGTGAAGCAACCCAAAGGATATGTAAGAAAGGGTGCAGAGTACAAAGTTTACAAACTTATTAAAGCTCTTTATGGGTTGAGGCAGGTTCCAAGAGCTTGGAATACAAGACTGGATGAAGTTTTGAAAGAAATTGGGTTCAAGAGGTGTCAACATGAGCAGGCTGTGTATGTAAGAATTAAGCCTGGTTCTATTCTAATCTTGGGGGTATATGTAGATGATCTGCTTGTAACTGGGAGTAATGAACAAGAAGTAAGGGAGTTCAAGCTGCAGATGCAATCAAGATTTGAAATGACAGATTTAGGAGTGTTATGTTACTATCTTGGGATTGAAGTTGCACAAGTAAGAGGTAGTATACTAATCAAGCAATCTGCATATGCAAAGAAAGTAGTAAGATTGGCAGGTCTAGAGGGGTGTAATGCAACAAAAACTCCGATGGAGCCTGGGCTGAAGTTGTTTAAAGATGAGGGAGGAGAAGAGGTAGATCAAGTCCAGTATAGAAGGCTTGTTGGATCACTGAGGTACTTGACTCAAACCAGGCCAGATTTGGCTTTTGCTGTTGGTTATGTGAGTAGGTTCATGCAAAGTCCTAGATTGGCACATATGCAGGCTGTGAAGCATTTGGTTAGATATGTATCAGGAACTATTCATTATGGGCTGAGATATAAGAGCATGGAATGGGGAGGTCTAGTTGGTTATAGTGACAGTAGTCATCTAACTGATACAGATGATGGGAAGAGTACCTCAGGGAATGTTTTCTTCTTTAATGACTCAATTGTTTCGTGGCATTCGCAGAAGCAAGCAACAGTTGCCTTGTCTTCGTGTGAAGCTGAATTTATGGCTGCTACCTCAGCAGCCTGCCAAGCTTTGTGGCTTCAGGGTGTTATTGAGGAAATTACATGTCAAAAACTGGGTGTAGTAACTTTGTATGTAGATAACAAATCAGCAATACAGTTGATGAAGAATCCCGTTTTTCATGGCAGGAGTAAGCATATTAACACTCGGTATCACTTTATTAGAGAATGTATAGAGAAAGGTCAGATTAAAGTTGACTTTGTTAGTGGAGACTTGCAGCGAGCAGATGTTTTGACCAAGCCGTTGGCAAGAGTAAAGTTTGCTGAAATGAGAGGTTTGCTGAAATGAGAGATTTGCTGGGAGTTGAAGACTTGAGTAATGAGTTGTGGAATTAGGGGGGAGTATGTAGGAGGTTAGTTTGTAATTCCACTAGTTATGAAGGACTAGAAGTGTAAATGTATTTGTGTATAAATAACAGAATTTGTATTTGGAATTCATTCACTTTCAAATAAAAGAATTACACTTTCTTGATTAGTTAGTTGAGTTAGTTATCTTGGTACCTAGTTTCAAAGGCTACGTGCGATCAAGCCGCATGGGCTCGTTCACAAAGCATAAGGTAGTTGCTTGATACACTTCCTATTTGCTAATGTATGACGTTCCTTTACTTCATGGTATGTGCATAAAGTTCATGAGTTCACTTAATTATGTTTTATTTGTTTTCATATATTTTCAAAACCATGTTGATTATATCAAGTTCCTTCTTTTACACGTAATTGGATTTTTTAATCCCTTCTGTAAACATGTCGAGTTGAACTGAGTTGGGTTCGTGCTCGAATCGTTTACTAACTACATCAAACCAGTTCGGTACATTAATCTTAACAAGCTAAATGTTGAGTTTTGGCTCATCTCGTAAAAAACCCATGGCTTTGTCAACCCAACTAATTTATTTTTAATGTTCTTAAATTTGTTATTCTCTAGCATACTATATATTAAAAATTATATTTTTAATATGCAGATAGTGCACAATCTATAATCCAAGTCTAACGCATTACCTAGTTGTAATAATTAAATTAAGGCTAAACATTTTCCCACTAACTTCCACAATTATTCAATCTTAAATTCTTGTATAGTTATATATTTTTTTATATTTCTTTTTCTCATTAAAAATATCAAAACGACTATAAGAATTATAACTTTGGACAATTGATTTATATATTAAAATTTTTACTTCAATTTAAACAAACCAACTAACAAACAAGTTATCTTGTAGGTTTTTTCCAACTGCTTTTAAACAAGTTTCAAGTACAGCACAAGCGTACCTTTTTAATCAATCTTAGCCTCTTGATCCACATTTTAGGTGGGTCTATTACTCTAATGTCACGACATGTCTAAATTTGAATCACGACTTACGGGTCTCTAGTTTTCAGGACTAGTCCCGAGGCAGGTAAAGAATAGCTAACCTAGTATATGCCATATGAAGCCACCACTCAAGATAAGAGCCTGACTTTGACTTTACTTTCTAAAACTCATACTTCAATCAAATATTATTCACTTTACCTACTGATATTACTCAAATATTATTCACTTTACCTACTGATATTACTCACCTGACTTGAAAATTTCTCAAACATCTGAATACCGAAACATGATGACACGTGTAAAAAAATATATGGATCCACCATTATCATTATTCACGTTTTCATCACAGCGGAGAGCATTAATATATACAAATCAACTTCCATCATGTGAGGGTGATGATATTGCTATTTTGACATTAACTCACAGAAGCATTTTTGTAAAAGATGAATGTAATTCTTCAAAATTTCCATAATGTAGAATGCCACAACTAAAAGTTACATCTAGTAACTAACAACTGAACATATGTATTTACTGGCAATTTATAATAACTGTATGTTGCCTTTTCTATATCTGAGTCTGAAAGCTCTTTACTTATCACAAGTTACTAAGCAGCACAATAGGCTTGTAAAATGTCAAGGTTGGAACCATAGGGCTTGCAAAGCCCTCCATGAGCTGGATCCCCATCATCATTTATGCTGTTAACAAACAAGAAAAAGTTCTTGTTGTAACAAAAGCCTTTATATGTATAGATATATATATTCTTTTAAGTTAAGGAATTAGAGGAGAGGTTCAGGACTTTGGGAGTTTCTTGCAGTTTGCAGGAGCCCAGCCAATCTGCTGCTTTTCATTGTCATAGATAATGATTTTGTCATGGAATGATACGTCTGCAAAATGAAAATACCAAGTTAGAAAGCAGCTTTATGATATGCATACATACATCAGGAATTGAAAATTGATATTTGCGTCCCAAGCTCTAGGTAGTCGAAGGTGCTAGGTGAACTCAAGGCACATAGTGTGAGCCTTGATCCTAGGGGGGAGGTGCTCAAAAAGCGAGGGTCCGAGACAAGCAAGCTACAGAGTGTAAACATTTTTTTAGCTGTTTAGATATGTTTGAGTTTGGGTTAGACTAGCTTAGGCTGTGTTTTGGTTTGTTTAGACTAGTTTAGGCCTGTTCAGACATATTTTTTTTCAGATTCAAGCCTTTTTTTCACACATTTTTGCACCTCTGCGCCTTGCTGCACACAAGGCGGTTTCCTTGTGCCTCACCTAGGCGCGCGCTTTTGGCAGATTTGACTATGTACTTAAACTTTATAGCGCTTTTGGCAGATTTGACTATGTACTTAAACTTTATACCTCCAATTAGATTATTTTTTCCAGGCCAACTTCTGATCCATTCAAAATCCCAAGGCATGCATTTCCATGTTCCTGCACCAACTTATGCAAATGTTATACAATATTACAGAAAAGATTATGTTGTTTATTGGGTTTAAATTGACTTCTTACACTGATGATGAGATATGCTTCAGGGTCCATCTGGAACCGAACATGCTTTGATTTTGCAAAGCTCAACGTTATCGGCTTGAATATGTTTTTGACATCTTGAATGGACCTGAACGGTTTTGATCCTTTCCAACATACTGGGAGACTTTTATCATCATTTGCATTGTAAATCTGCTTTCCCTTAATGTCATTCATAAGCTGCAGCCATAGTTTGGATTGTTGGCATTTAAACATGACATCAAAACCTTAGTTAACTATTAAATGTTATGGGTCAAATACCATGTTGATAGGAACTGATATAGAATTGATGAAATCAAATACTCAACTATAGAATTGAAGAAGATGATCCAAAGGATCTACAATGGATAGCAAACCAAAATGGTCCCAGGGCTAAGCCCTTCTCACGCATATGCAATGAGCCTAACACTTAAACAATATCTTTTTCTCCCTTACCACATGATCAATGACCCTTATTTATAGAGCTAGGAATTACACTAATCCCCCTCCCACAATCACAAAAGACAACTAAAGAGTAGCACATGATTCCTATCATTACTCCCCCCTTTAAAACAGTCTTGCCCTCAAGACTGAGAAAGAACAACCGACGTGACAACCAAGCAATTGTTTCCCGAGAGCGTTTTCAGGAGGTCGGCCTTGCCCATGCACTACCCACAAAAATATTGATCGAACAACACCCACAACAACCTGATTTGCAGTCTTGTACCCACTACAAAATAACTTCCATAAGAATTCTTATTTAAGGTGTATAAACGGGTCGGGTGGTTTAAAATCGGCAATCAAATAAACAATTTAGGAGGTGTGTAAGAGCCCAAATCTGAAGAGGCCAGTTTTACTGCTGTTTTCAGCTCCATTCCATGGCCCTCAACAGTCCCAAAGCCCAATTGTTCCTGAAATTGGTCCGATAGTATTCCGATTTTGTGAAATTGTGATTGAGCGTCAACAACCGGAGTACCGGAAGACTTAAATGGTGCCATTGATTTGTCATCAGAGCTTGAACGGACAGCCTTCAAATGAACTTGACCATGAGCACTCCAACGTTCTTCAGATCGGGAAACAATTGCCTCCAATTGAGCAACAGATTGGATACCAGAACCGCCTAGGGTTTCATGCTCGATCCCAGATTCACCCGAATCTATTTCTGGCTTCGTCTCGAACTGCTTCATCCATTCAATCAACACCTTACGGAATTCAGCCGATTCCACCCGATCAGCTTCTAACACAGAGAGAGAAGCCTTAATTTCAACGACATCAGATTGAAGCTTCTGAATCTGTTGTTCGTGAGCATCCAATCGAGAGGAGTGATTCACCATGACTGAAACAGAGATTGAATCGGAAATAGAAGTAGTAAATCGAAAAGAAACAGAAGTAGAGGTCGTATTGTAGATCCAATAATCAAAACTGACAACGAATTACATCCTGAATTAAGAACTGAATTGGATGCTGATTGGAATGAGATGGAATTAGATCTGAAAACAAAATAGAGCAGATTATAGTGATCGAAATTGGATCTGAATAGCAGATTTGAAACACAGGTCCGAAAATGGAGATTAAAATTGACAGTAGATGGTAGATCGGAAAAATGAAGGTGAAATTGAAAAGAGAGCAGAGGTGCGGCCGGTCGGACCAATGATAGGAACTGATATAGAATTGATGAAATCAAATACTCAACTATAGAATTGAAGAAGATGATCCAAAGGATCTACAATGGATAGCCAACCAAAATGGTCCCAGGGCTAAGCCCTTCTCACGCATATGCAATGAGCCTAAAACTTAACCAATATCTTTTTCTCCCTTACCACATGATCAATGACCCTTATTTATAGAGCTAGGAATTACACTAATCCCCCTCCCACAATTACAAAAGACAACTAAAGAGTAGCACATGATTCCTATCACATGTCATGCTGGTAAGTCGGTTAGGTGCATTATTGGGCAAAGTGAGTCAATTAGATAGTTACAATTCCGCAAATTGGGTCAAATACTATGTTATGCTGGTAAGTCAGTTAGGTTTATTATTGGGTCAATGCGAGTCGATTAGGTAGTTACAATTCCTGTTGATTAACTCTCACTTGAGAGTTAGATAACTGTTTAAACCATAGTAAATACCCTCTGTACGTTTTCATTTGGAGAATATATATGCATGTGTATCATCTATGTTTTACATTTTTACTCTCTCTTTCTCTATAATCAGTAAGTGTCTTAGTGTGGGTATTGTGTGTTCGAGAATCGAGAGGAACAATATGGATAATAGGTTAAAAGGAAGTTGAAAGTGCCGGATACAAGTACCAAACAGGAAACAAATTCATTGACTCACCATGGACACTAGAGCTTTATAAGCTTCTGCACTAAAGTAAGTGTAGGTACTTCCACTATCAAACACTATGGGAAGACCTTTGATGCCACTTGTTTTTCCACCAACATACAGCTCAGCAGTTCCCAAGGAGTAGTGTTTTCTGTAATAGTTCATGATAAGTTCTGGCAATTAGTAATCTACAGTAAAAAAATAAAATAAATTTTTTTTTAAAAAATAAATAAATAAATAAAAACAGTAACTAAAAAAGCTCACTCTATCTCGATTGTTGACATTGGTGTCCAGATGACACCTGAAGAAGGAACAAGTTCATTTCCAAAAAACAGAAATCCATCTCCTTGTGCACTAAGACAATGACCCACTACATTTCTTGTTACACCAAGTTCATTTAATTGGCTCAAGATGCTTGATTTGCCTAACCCTAGACCAAGAACTCCATCGGTGTAAGGTGGGTCCATTGACGAATGAACTTCTTGATTGTAACCACATCTGCTTGTATGAAACTAAGATGGTATTATGACTCGCACATTAAAAAATAAATGAAAAGAACAAGAAGAGGCTGACCCGAATGCAAGACGAGGTTTGGTGACAGTTCCATTGATGTATTGTAAAGGAAACCAATCTTTAACCAATAGACCAAGAGATGATCCATGATCAGCATACTGAACTTCATAGTCACATTGATCCTTTGGAGATTGGCACTCAAGTGTTTCTGGCCAGTGAACAGATTCACACAGTGGGTCCATGCATGTCACAAGGTCTTTGTTAGGCTTATAAGGCTTATGAGGTGCCTACAAGATCAAAAGAAATGTTTAATTGTTGTCTTCAATGTTAAATATATAAACATCATCTGAATACTTTGAATAACAACATTTACAGAGCTTACTATGTAGAATTAAAATTAAGGACTTTTAGTTCGATCAATAGGCAGGAAGGGTATTTGAAGTCTGGTTGCGGGGCCTGATGCCTAAGTAGTCCATATCTGCATTAACGGTGATTATTCCTGCTCCTATGATATATGTATGCTATGTGTCGTATGATTTATTGTATACTGTATGCTATGTGTCGTATGATTTACTTGAAGGATGTCTTGCAATCGGTATGGCTTTTTCTATACTGTATGCTATGTGTTGTAGGATTTATTGTATGCTGTATGCTATGTGTGGTACGATTTCTTGTATACGGTATGCTATGTGTCTTGTTTTTAGTATGGCTTTTGCTATCGAGCCGGGGTCTCTTTGGAAGCGGTCTCTCTACCTAACAAGATAGAGGAAAGACTCGCCTACACCTACCCTCCCCAGACCCTGCTCTTGAGTGGGATATACTGGGTTTGTTTGTTTGTTTGTTTGTTTGCTCTTTCCCACCTGAAGTAGGGTGAACTTAGGAAATTAAAACTTTGTTGGATCAAATTTAACCCATAAGAACAGGCCCACATGATTACACTTAACACCGTTAAGTAGTTATGGTTGTTAAGTTAGTTATTGTTAACACCGTTAGACGGTTACGTTAGTTAGTTATTATGGTTGACTATAAATACCATGTAATCTTCATTTGTATATAGATCATTTAATAACATTGTACGAAATCTCTGTTCATATATTCAATTCATTGTTTTGAATGTTCTTGATGGTGTACAATCCTTAATCCTGTGACTAGAAACTTATCATATCTATTTCGCAAGTAGGTCATCACCAACATGTGCATTCCCACTTGGTGTTATATATATTAAGGATTGGATTCATTTAAGTTGCCTCTTTAGGCCAACAGCCACAGCTTCATTTTAATTACTCCAAATATTGATGGGTTTTACCCAAAGTAATGAATACTTTTATCAGAATCTAAAAACTATCATTACAAACAAATGAACAATTTAATACTAATTAGAATAAAGAATTACCGGGAGGCATTTGGTGCAAGGTACATCACACTGAAGCCAAGTGAGATCACTGCCAGTGTCAATGTCCAGCCAATAAGGTTTTGGTGGATTCCCTATGTTCACTGTCACATGATAGTACCTGCACATAGAAGTTGAACTCATCTTTTTAATACAAATCCTAAAGTTTATAGCTTCCATATGTACCAACAGTGAAAATTTCAAACAATTTACAAGACTAAACAAACAAAAGAACAAACTTACCCAGCCAAACAAAGTTTTAAAAGCATTGGTAGGGTCTAGAGAGGGTGAGATAAGGGCAAACCTTTCATCTATCATATGATGATAGAGAGGCCACTTCTAGTGGAACCTCACCCCAAAAATTAGTTGTGCACATAAGAGGTGTAAATAACCAATAACATATGGCATATGGCATAAATAAGCAAAACAAAATAAAAACAAGGAGTACAATAGTAGTAGAATATTACAGGAGCACTAAAAGCATATAACAAACCTACCATAGGAAGAAGTTACGACACTAAAAAACAAAAGCTGAATCGAACCAGTATACTCCCCTAAATATACATAACCTTAATCCTACGTCTACAAGAAGTCTTATCACCGATCATGTCCTTAGAGAGGTGCAAATATAGTTAGTCCTGCCTGATATGCTCATCCCATGTTAGTTTCGGCATGCTTTTGCTTCTCCTCCCCTCCACTATCAGGGTTTCCACAGTTCTAATCGTTGACATTGTCTGTCTCCTCCACACATCAGCCTCGAAGAGGTGCAATTAATTTACGAGAATATGACACCTAATTCAGCAAGTTGTACTAAAAACCTTTGTTCCAAAATTACATATTTACATTTTAGTAATAATTTGAGCTCCTGAAAAGATTTGTTAAGGAATTAACCCAGATAGGATCACTACATGTCAGAGCAGTATCAATCACTTCATAAACTACTGATCCACCTCAATATATTTGTTACAGGATGAGAGCTTGACAAGTATCCAATATAGCCTTGTCATGGTCTGAAATAACCTTCTTTTCACTCTTTTTGGATGCATACACCCCCCTCAAGTCCTCAATAAAACAATTTCTAGTAAGAGCAGCACTTAAGTTAATGGCATAACTCAGCAAACATAAATACCAACTTTGAACACAATGTTAGGGCTCCTATTTGCACAGAGAAGTTTGAGAATATAGCTCGATTTTCAAAATAAAAAAGTACTCAAGTTAATCCTAAATTTCACGAAGTGAAAGCTATATTGACATATGTTCATGTAATGGCAGTAAATTTGCATGCTAAAAGGAATTTTGCAATCATCATTGGAGATCAAAGTAATAAGTATATGAACCCGGATTTGATATTTTTTTAGCAATCTTACATATAAAACTACATATAGATAGCTTGCATAGGATCCAAAATCTTCACATGCCATAGCTATGATATGCAGATACTTATAAACAAAAACTTCAAGTATCCACATAATCCATTTATGCTTAACAAAAACAATTCCCCACACTCAAACCCCCTACAGAATACCTAAAAAATGGCCCTCTAACATGCATAAAGATTACAAACTACATAAGCCTAAATATCTTACATACACACAACAAACATTAGTGGGCCTACTAGATCTCGAAGGTGTACAGAACAGGAAAATCAGGAAAAAGGCACAAATTGACATAAAAGTCCTACAGTACGTTCAATCATCAACCAAATCCATACAAATTCACAATCTTTATAACATTAGAATATCAATTGATGAATATACCCTTTGGGATAAACATTTCCGGTGACTTGAAAAACGACGGAGGAGGAGTGATCGCCGGAAGTTGATTTCTTGGGGTCCTAGGGTGGTTTGCAGCTGAATAACGTCCTGAAAATGATGTTAAGAAGAAGATAAAGGGTATGATGAAGATGGTTCTTGAATGCATGTTGAGGATTACTGAATCGGGGTTTGATGAGAGCTTTGTAGAAGATGATTTTGTGTTGACGAAGAGAGGACTTGTACTTGTGTGCTTCTGCTGTACGTGTTAACGAGAAAACTGAGAATATAGGATTTTGACCTTACGCGGTGATGTGATAATTTCCTTTTTTAACTTGCAACTCATGTTTAAGAATGTTTAATGTTTTTCTTACCAACTATACCTTTTTTTTTAATTTTTAATTGTAAAAATTCTTAAAATGTCTTTTTGTTTTATTCTCTTTTTTTTAAATGTCTCTCACGTAAATTTCTTTTCAAAATATTCTTATAGATATGGTTATAGATATGGTGTTGACCTCTTCACAGACAAGTAAGAAAATGTTATACAGCAGAACTAATCACAAAGAGACATGTATACCTACATAAACTGCCGCCCACACATTAAAACATTTTGAAAATTTATGAATAGAACAAAAAAACAAAAGAAAAGAAACATTTTTTAAAATTTTTCTTTTAAATTTACTTCTACCAGGCCGAGTTATTTTAATAATTTTTACTGAAGTAACATTTAGATTCTTGAAATCGATCTATATGTTGATAGATATATTCTAGGAATCGATCTACATGGTAAACGTTTATCATTTTTTTTATTCTTAAACTACCCATTATACTTCGTTTTATTTTATTTTTAAGTTTATTATTTCCTCTTTTTCCTATTTACCGAATGGGTGTGATCACATACAACGATCTGGTTGAATTTAAACCCATCCTTCGCAATATCAATTTACCATCTCTAAATAGTTTCATTCTCTTAAAAAATGTAACAACTAACATGAAAACTAAAAGCATATCGTGAAATTGAATTTTGAACAAAAGAAAAACATCTATTATCTTTATTTTAAAATAGTAATATTTTATGCAGCATTCTTTGACATTGCAAGGGCGATTTGAGATCTTATCGCTCTCAGGGTCATTTTTACCTCCTCCAGCTCTGCCTGTTGCTTCAGGGGTAACAATTTACTTGGCTGGTGGCCGAGGGAGGTTGAGTAGTGGGACCTTTGATGGCATCAGGCCTGGTGGTGATCATGGTGGCGTCTTTTGGGAATGGGGCGTATGAGAGACTTCCTCTCTAGGAAGATGAGACTACATCGGTTTCAGGAAATGAACCGTTGGGATCACCTTCTCGGATCAACAGTCAACAACAACAGCAGCAACAACAAATTATAAACAAGGCGCATCCATTGATGTTCCATGGATTGGCTCCTAATATGCTAAATTCATTGCCTACAGACTCTTATTGGGGCGCGAATCGTCCCCCATTTTGATGATGTTGATGATGATCAGGATAAATTTAAACACTATTGTTTCATTCTTCTTCATCTTTACTTTCACTTGAAACTTATGTGATTCTCCTTCATTTTCCTTCATTTTCCTTCATTTGGTTTATTTACACAAGAATTAGTGAGTATGTGATGTTAATTAGCTGAAATAATTAGGGTTCCATAGCATGTTTGATCAAGATTGAGGTTGTACAAAGCTTGTGAAATTAATATCCTTTTTGTGAAATTCATTATGTTAGGAATTGAACATTAATCAATGGGTTTTTTTTTTCTTTTAATCCTTTTGGTTAGTTTGTTATTTATTATTATTATTATTATTATTATTATTATTATTATTATTATTATTATTATTATTATTATTATAATCATTGTTATTATTGTTATTATTGTTATTATTGTTATTATTGTTATTATTATTATTATTATTATTATTATTTTCTATTTAGAATAGTGAGTTTTAATTCAAACAGATATAGTCAGTAAAATGTGATGACGAGGTGTTAAAGATTAAAAATAATAATAATTAAACTGAAAATATATAAAAAGAAGTATAAAGGGTTCTTTAAGAAATAATAAAGACAAGATAAATAAGATGAGTTGAACCACATACATTTAGGTGGTGTTTGTTTTTCTTAAAAAGAGCTTCTGAAGCTCTTTTGTCTGCGTCAAAAAGAGGCGGGCAGATGTTTCTGGTCTGCAGTCTGTTTGTTTTTCTGAAGATGTTTCACTAAAAAAGGTCTGCGTGACCTCTTCTCCAAGAAGAGGTGGACTAAAGTCTTCAGAGGTCTTCTTACCTCTTCTTCACATATCACCCTAAACCCCCAACTCGTTTCATACTTCACATCGCCACACCCACACCCCACAATCGGTCTGCTCCCGTCGCCTCCCCCCGTCGCCTCCCCCCGTCGCCTCCCCCCGTCGCCTCCCCCCGTCGCCTCCCCCCGTCGCCACTCCCCACCGTCGCCACTCCACCGTCGCCACTCCACCGTCGCCACTCCACCGTCGCCAATCCCCCGTCGCCACTACCCCCTCGCCACGATTAGGTTTGAACTTCTTCTCCAATCGGTCTGCGTCGCGCCCTCGCCACGATTAGGTTTGAACTTCTTCTCCAATTGTTGCTGATTTCTTGAACTTGTTTCAAATCTGCTCGATGTTGTTGATGATGATGATCTTGTTTGAACTTGTTTGATTTCTGTTGATGTTTGAACTTGTTTGTTTCAAATCTGCTCGACTGTTTGATTTCTGTTAATGTTTGAACTTGTTTGAACTTGTTTCTGTTGTTGATGATGATGATGATGATTGGGTGCCTCTTAGACCCGTTTCTAATCTGCTCGATGTTTGAACTTGTTTGATTTCTGTTGATGATGTTGTTGATGATGATGAAATTGGAGAAGAGTTGAGATGATGATGATCTTGTTTGAACTAAAGCTGAGCATAAGAACAAACTTGAATAAAGCTGATGTTGTTGATGAACAAACTTGATGATGTTGTTTGATCTTGTTGATGATGTTGCCCATGAACTAGTTGAGATGATGATGATCTTGTTTGAACTAGTTGAGATTGAACATGCAGAGCTGATGTTGTTGATGAACAAACTTGATGATGTTGTTTGATCTTGTTGATGATGTTGTTGATCTTGTTGATGATGTTGAGATTGAATTTGCTTGTTTATTGGTTAATAGACATGTTGAGATCTGCATTTTATGTTAAAGATTGACGTCATTTATAATTCTTTTGCTTTCAAATGGTAATCTTGTTTCAAACATTGTTAGAAAATTTGAAGCATATTATTGAATACTTTGATTGTGGACCTGTTTTGGGATGTAAGCAGGATAAGAGTAAGCAGGATAAGAGTATCGTGTTTTTTCGCCGAAGCAGTAAGTTTTTTGGAGGGTGTTAGCGACTGATTATCTGCTTGTTATGATCTGATAATGGGGTGGATTCTGTTATCTGTTTGTTATGGTCTGATATTTGGAGGGTGTTTGAGATGGCTTATCTGCATGTTAAGATCTGATATTCTAGAGGGTGTTTGAGATTGTGTGTTTGCTTGTTATGATTTTACGATGGATGAATTCGGTTATCTGCTTGTTATGATCTGATGATTTGGACAGTGTTTGATATTGCTTATATGGTTCCTGTTTAAGGGTTGGATGTGATGTTGTTTGATGTTATTTTTATTGAAATTATGCTTTTGGTGCACAGATGGATCCCAAGTTCTTGAGGAACCAGAGGTATGCAAGGAAGCACAACAAGCAGAGTGGAGAATCTGCTGCAGAAGAATAGATGTTTTTGTGTTTGGTTATGATCTTTATGTTTTGCGTCTTTGTTATCAATTAGAACTTCTATATTTTCATGTGACATTTGAATCTTGTTTAGATTTTATGTGATGCTATTGGTTATGCATGTTATCAATTAGAACTTCTATATTTTCATGTGACATTTGAATGTTGTTGTGGTTTAATTTATATTAATTCAGCATTGTATAACTCTTTTAACAATTTATTTTAATTTCAGTTTATTGTGACAGTTTATTTAAATTTCTGTTTATTTTAATTTTTTATTAATTTCAGTTTATTTCAGCAGTCTGCAGACGTTACAAAACAAACAGTCTTCTTAATACAGACTGCAGAGGTTTGGTCCACCTCTTCTCCTACAGATGTCTGCAGATGTGATCTGCAGACTGCAGATGTGATCTGCAGACTGCAGATGTTTTACCTATTCAGAAACAAACAGCACCTTAGTAACTAATTTTTCTATTAACATCTTTATTTATGGTAAATATATAAATCACCACCTATTTGGTAAATAGTTTTTCCTATTACACTCATTTGGTTAAAAACTCCGTAATGTGCCACACAGCTTCAGGATTTATAATATTTTATTTAGGTTTGAAAAACTGAGTTTAAACGAGCTAATTTATAATTTAGAAGTTTTAACCAGTCATGTAAATAAAAATGACCCTTTCACATTTATTATGTAATTTTTTTTGTAAATTCTTTTTTATGTATCATGTTAATGAATCATTTTTTTAACATGTCTAAAATCTGTATACACACTAGAGTATTGAAATTTTTAAAATTATTTTCATATTCAAATTGAATTCAGTTAAAGTGAAAAAAACCAATTTCTATTCAATTAATACAGAACAATAGAAGCTAGAAGAAAATATCCAACCATTAGAAATTACAACATGAATAAGATGGTATATCACAATAGGTTTGGTAATTAAATTACCCAAGATAATAAAATGGTTTGAAATTACATGTGTGATTGTTGATGTGTTGATAAAGAGCTCGTGTAAAGATTCTTTCATTTTATTAACAAGTTATTGTTTTTTTAGTAAATATGATAAAAAGTGTTAAAAAAATCCCCTAATATGAAAGTATACCATAAATAACTCAATGGAGGTAAGTGATCAGACACCCCAGTCACCGGACCTAGGTGGTATATATCGACATGTATTACATCACTAATCTTTTATGTGTTATACAATATATCAAACAAGTAGTCTAAGAAGTAAGCGGTTATTCAACTCGGACTAATCAGTTTGAACCAGACCAAGTAATATGCGTCACGATATGTCGATCTCCATATTTATCTCTGTTTCTTAATTGTTCATGTTCTTTATTTCGTTTAATTAATTAGAAGCAATGGATGCACTAGTTTATTTCAGTAACTCACTTTACGTTTATTTTGTTTGTGTGACCATATAATAGCCACAAATATTTTCATCGGATATGCAAGAATTTATTTCAAGTTCTCTTCTATTTGTTATTTGTTATTTGGTTTCTTTCTTTTTTTTAGACCAACAATTCTTGTTGAAACAATATCATTACACCAAGGTCAAGAAAGCTGCTCCAATTTATAAAATTTGCATACTCCAAAAGAAACTTATTATGATAAAAATAAAATTTTGTATCTTGCAAGAATAGAACTTGCGGTCGCTTTAAAGAGATCCAAAAACTATAATAATCTGCAATAAGACTTTAAACATAACAAAAGTATAAATGTAAGCTTTTAAGAACGAATTCAGCGAGAGTAATGTAATCTCCATCGATCATGTTCTAGCCTTTCGTGAAGACAATTTTGAATCATGTTTTGCAATCATCGAACCCTATTCTCTTACCCGCGTCATGATGTCCTCCATATGATACATATAACCTTTAGATCATGATGTTTTTAGGTAAAATAATTAAATACTCATATTAAGTGTAATCTCTAATGAGAAAAAAATCTTTCCTAACAAAATGTAATCATGAACGACTTAGGATATTATGTGGGTGTTTGGGATTGCTTATTAAAACTCCTTTTAACTATATATTAGGATGTTAAAAGTGGAACTTTTTAAATCTCAATTGCAATCTGATTGGGTTATGTTGATTGAGAAGAACCACATAGACCTTTGAACGTGTGAATTCGAGATATGTAGCAAAAGAAAGCTTTGAGTGAGTGGAATTGTTGGACATCTTAAGCTTGATAGAAATAATGCGATGAAGAGCCTTCATCAAAGATGCATGAGTTAGAGTTATTCCTCTCAATGTTGATAATGTTGGAAATTCAGCATTTGATAGGAAGTTGTAGAATGATTGCTATCTTTAATTTTCATAATTTCATCTATATTTCTATTTTTTTTGTCGTTGAAGATGGTATTACTCTCTCCTGGCTGGAAGTGACTGTCTTATTGATCATAACATTAAGTAGTGACACTATTTATGTCATGGGTTAGCTAAGGGTCAATTGAGCATTTTTGTTTTTCCCTTCAGTTCTTGCTATTTGTTTCAAGAAACTAAGAGGGTTATAGGGCTATTGGCCATTATACGCTGAAAAAGTTCTAATTGGCAAAATTCAAAAACTACTGAGTACCAAACAACTTAACATGGTCTAAAAAAATAAAAATAGACTTTAAGCATTTGATATTTCACAATACAGCTGTAAATAATTTCCTTGGAGTTTTTCATTTGCAGCTTTGGTTAAGTGGCATAGTCATCATTTATTTTTGCTTGATACAAGATTTTAGTTACTAGGGGTAATCATACTTTTTAAGTTGTTTTTGAATGTAAGATAGTACGGGCGTTACCTAAGATTTAGTAAACCATTGAAGGTACTTGCTTAGTTGCTTCTTAACATTTTTTTGTTGAAAACATAAATCAGATAGATGGTTCCTTTATATTACAATGTCGAAGACTCTTAAAGGTACTCCACAATCAGTTTCTTTTTCTATGAAGTAACTATGGTTGATCAGTATATAAATTACTTATTATCTTAGACTAGTAGTTTGATTAATGAATTTCATATATTTACGTGTTTGACTCCCATGCATGCTGGACTTAATCGGGTTTGTTCACATGTAACCGAATGGGTCGCGGTTCAGTGTTACCGGCTAACTTGGTTTGAGTTGGTTTATTTTTAATTGTTTAGGGTTATTATTTGTTTATGGTATGGTATCTTATATTTGTATGCTTATTTTAGGAGGTTTATTGAGTTTTTTATTTAGTTTATTGGGTTTTCTTCTTGGAGTAGGTTACTTGTTCTTTAAGGAGTGTTGGCCTCAAGTGTATACTTCTGTTGTTCTCTTATTTAACATAAAGTTTGCCTCCTACTAATATATGATAAATATCTATATATATTATACATAAACAAATGTTTTTAAGGACGAGATCTGTTATCGCTTTTTTGCATGTCTTTGAAAATTTAAAGTAGCCGCAAAATCTCCCAATTTGTGTTCAACCACACGATCGGTTATATAAATTGGAAAATGTTTCTTACCATTATGGATAGCAATAGTATGGCAGTATAATGGTAGATGCCCGGACCAGGTTATTATCATTTATTTTTCTTCTTTTGTGTTAAGCTTATTTATTTTTTTAATAAATTATTCGTTACAAATTTGATCCTTATATTTTATGTGCTTTGATTGATAAGTGTTGTAAAAATCGCCGCCTAGCACCGATTAATCCCCGATTAATCGCTAATCGGTCATCCACCGATTCGATTTTAGCTAATCGCCTAGTTAATCAGTCAAAGGTCAAAATCAGTCAAAATCGGCCAGAAATCAAAGAAAATTGGTCAAAACTAGTCAAATTTTATCACATTTGGTCAAAATCAGCTAAAATTTAGAGAAAATCAGTCAAAATATAATACAAATCAGTCGGATATAAAAAATTATATGTATAATTTTGAAAAATATTGTATATATATTTATAAATTTGTAAATTAACATATAAAATCCCAATCCGATTAATTCCGATTAATCCCTATTAATCCCGATTAATCCCTAGTCCCTACCCCACCGCCCGACTAGCGACTAACGATTTTTACAACCATAAGGTTAATAATAGAGTCATGGGAGGGATTCGACAAAAACTGTGTTTTTTCTTGTTCTTTTAAGTTTTAATTGTAACTAGTAATTTTCACCCGCGCGTTGCGGCGGGTATAAACACGAAAACATTAATACAATATTACATTCAAAATACATGTATTCATCAGATTCAAAAGAGTATTTTTGTATGCGCAACACACAAGAATCCTAGCCCAAATGACGATATGGAAATCGATAAAAAATAAAACAGGAAATAAAAGAAACTCACCAGATGTTGAATATCATAAATTAGCAGTTTAGCACATTACACCCTAACAAATCGGTTATGTTCTTGCGTGAGTCGCCACAATCGATATTTACCCCCAAAACGAAATAAAGATAGGTCGCCGGCGGAGTAAGATGTAATACACGGCGGTGGAACTTGAACTGAAGGACGCGTGTCTTATCATCTTACCGCACCATCCCGTGAAAGTTATCTATGTACATTGTTCCCAAATGCAGATGAATAGAAAGAGTGATTATTTACCAAAGTGCTATGCACGCGTGAACAATCCACTGGAAGACAACAAAAACGCACGTCCAAAGAACAAAGTATGCAATTCGAAACCATGGGAATCGCTGAATATTTCAAGCATTTTAAGGATCATTATTAGCAACATAAATTTTGATACCCGAAAGGCGGAAACTGTTGATGATGATTGATGAACTTACCAAGCTGTTTAAGGCAGTGTCACGAAGCAAAAATACAGCATTGATTGAGTGCATATTGATAATGAACTGCAAAACATAATACCCCAAAACAATCACAAATTTGTAAAATAACAGGATTTGAATCTATTGAACAAAAGGGTTGAACAGTTGAACTTACAAAATTCAAATTATAATCTTTTATGGCAAGAAATGGTACTATGATAAACCAGAACACGCAATCCGTAAAATGAAAAATTATAAACATAACAGCTTTAATAAAGGAAGATAAAGAGAAACATACCCCAAAGTATATGGTAATCAATGTAAAAGTTCACCTGCAATCACCACCCAAAAGAGCACAATGTAAAATTTCAGAACCATGATGTTAAAAGATATATAATAATTTTAAAGAAATACCATGAAATTGAGGAATCAGAATAAAGCCACTCTGATATTTAACTTTCAAAAAGTTACAAAATTTAGATAAACTATTCAGTAATTGTGTAAAGTAACATCGGTAAATTGGTAACTAATCGAGGGACTTTTCAGCTTTCTTGAATGTAAAAAGAATCAAACACCCAACAAAGACTCTTGAGAAACAGGTGCAAAATCAAGACTAATATCATAATGAATGCATGTAAGAAGAAGAAGATGAAACTTACTGTGTGTAATAGTAAAATATGCTACCTCCATCAACAATGGCATTTAGAGTAATAACAATCAAAAGCACAACAAAAGCAAATATTCTGTAAGTCATCAACCATGTTGGATGTATTCCCTTCAAACATGGCTTCCAAAGTTCATCATCATACAACACCCCACCATAATCATCACCATCATCATCATCATCATCATCACGATAATCACGTCTGTTTCTTGATTTGCCAATCAAGGGTCTTTCATACTTTGTTATGATATATGAAGCCACACCCATTGCCGTTAATATCCATAATCATATTAAACAATTTATTTGTTGTATTTAAAACAATAAATCTTCCATAAAATCAATTGTAAAGGTTTAGGTCAAGGAGAATAAACAAATGGAACCAAACCAATATGCAGACCCATATTGCACATATAAATAACAGTCAAAGAATTATAATATGTTTTAACTGTTTATAGCTATAACATTAAAATAAAGAACATGAAAATTTAAATTTGGTGTATTAAAAATGAGTATGGCCTTTAAAAAATGGATGTTTTTACCTTGTTTAGCAGTTTTACAGCTATAGATACTGCATTAACAAAAAACAGGTCAATTCGAGTTTTTTCCATCAATTGTTTGTTGTTGACTTGTTGCCTGCTCTTGTTTAATTGTAAAGTTCAGCTGCAATTTCATCTTCAATTAGTTACTTATGTATTTGACCGGTAGACATCAACAACAACTATCTTTTGAGCATCTTAAAAGTAGTTAGCAGGAACAATTTTGTATTTTTGCGCAAATTGACGTATAAGTAATAGTTGATATCACAACAGCAACAGTAATACGTTGTGACTTTAACATAGGAAACTTTAAAACATATGCCCTTACTTAAAATAACATGGTTACAGAGGATATGCAAAAAAATAGAAGGAAATGTTAATCTACTTGAATATTTTTGCAACTACTCGAAATCTAAGACCTAAATTACCACAACATCATACTACAATTAGTTTTCCATGCATATATTAGTTGGTTATTATGCTTTCAGGCGACAACATAAATTTTACAACATATGAAATAACAAAATTTCTGATGGGTTTTAAGAATAAAATGAACTATCAATATAGTCTGCATTCCAGTTGCAAGATCCTAATTTTAAAACTAAATGAGGAAACGATAACAATGAACTATAATTAATGAAGGAGCTATTAGAATACCTCTCTTCGTTTTTAGCTTCACTGTTTGTATCAGTCGACCTCTGGGCAGATCTATTCCTCCAAAGCATGGTCTTTTGGTCTATGATTTTCTGCTATGGTCATAATAATCCACACCAATCAACTATACACATAATTTTAGGCAAAAATTAAATTTACAAACAGGAAAACAATATAAGCATCCCTGAAACCTTAGTAATTCAACAAAAACTTGAACTTCAAGAATCGATTGTGGGTTTGGAGATGATTAGTTCTTCTAGGGTTTGTTTGTCATACGAAATCAAGCTTATGTCATTCATTACATACTTTGTTAATGGATGAATAATACCTCCGAATTGAAGCGGGTTGTGATGACAACACAATTGAAGCGGCTTGTAAGATTCGATTTTTGAATATGGATATCCAAGCAACAATGACGATGCATGTGGCACCCGTGGAAGCTCCATATCCTGAATAATCATAACTGCAATTTAAGCATATATATATAGAGTTAAGATATATAATTAGAAAAAGGTCCAAACGCTACAGATTGGATAACAAAATTGGCACCATATGCTATTGTTTTCATCGTTGTTAAAAAGGATAGTCCGTTTAATTATATGGCAATAAATCTTTACAAACTTTCAAGGCGGTGTAAAATTGTCACTCAACTATCATACTGATCATATTAAACACAAACACTATGAAGGTGTAGTTTAATTAACCAGTAAAAAAGTTTGTTTATCAAAAGATTTGAAGTATGACCCAATTACGCTTGTCCATAAAGGGATTTTGAACGTCACTGGATCTGGCTATCCACCATCTCTCCCCACAATCATGGTTCACCCACCTTATATAACTACTAAAAACTTTACAATGGGTGATCTATTTGGGCAACACTCTAGGAGATCAGTGTATTAGAACGACTAATGGTTCATATGGTAACAAAACATGCGAATCAAAATAATTCACAGCTTTTATGATCATCTAGGTAGGTGTGATAATATTTGAACTTAAAATTCTCTTCCTAATAAGAATCAGATAATCAGTCAAAATAAAAGTACAGAAGATTCTTAATAATCACTTCTCATGTGTTTTGCAACTAACATGTTCAAATCATAAGGATCACTAATCACCAAAACAATAGAAAACTCTTTCAAATGCATATCCAAACACCCAATATTAATATTACTACAGCTCAAAAACATAACCATAAAACATAAAGTTTCCCAAGAACAAAACCCTGAGATGTTTAATAGCTGAACAAAAATCAACCAGCTTACAGAAAACCCTAAATCTGAAATACCCAATTCATCCTAATCCCCAAAACAAAGAAACACATATGGACACAATCAAAATAGATTTCATACACATAAACATCAACTAAATCAAACTTACAAAAGCACTGTACCTCATGATATTGACTCTGAGGTGAGCTCTAAGCTCAATAAAAAGCTCTTTCATTTCGTCGGAAAAAGACTCCCCATGGATCGAATTTCCTCATTTCGTCGTCTGTTTCGTTTGTGTGCTCGTTTCCGCATCCACCTTCGCGTGCGGGGTCAACTCGTAATGGCTTGAAAACTATATTAACTATATTAGAACAAAAAAAAATAAGAAATCATCATCTGTTTTAATATAATATAATAGTTCAGTTTGAACAATGTGCTCTAAACTAAAGAAATTGCATACATTTCATTTAAACTAATATAAAAAGATCTGATCCATATGATTTTAACCCAATAATTAGAAAGTCAAACTCAAATCAAAATTGTTCTTATATCAAGACTTCATGTAGCAACAATATAGTGAAGTTACAGCTTTGTTGCAACCAAGGAGATCACTTTAAAATATTTTGCATCAGAATACAACACATGATAGCTGGACACACTTAAGAAAAGCATAATAAGTCTTCTACATGAATTATTATTGAAGTGACCTGCTCATAAACTATCACATAGCCACAGGTTATAAATATAATCCAAGTGAAAAGCATTGTGTTCCTTGAATATATCTGGACAGCTTTTTTAGTATGTGTGGATAAATACCAAATGAAAATAGGTTTGCAGTTTGTTCGATTCGCAAATGAAAGTGATTTGTTGGAATTAAGTTTTCCTATTGTCTGGAAATTTCCTTTTCGGTTTAGGTCTCTTTAAATTTGTTTCCTGAATTGTGTATATCTAATTAGTATTACTTCCATGTAAACTAAAATGCAGAACCCAACAGCTCCAACACCACCATCTAGATGAACCATCATATTTAAATTACCTCTAAGTTGAAACTGGAATACTATAAGTTACAAATACATGTGAAAAATTAAGATATGATATGACAAAGAAAACCTAACTATTCATAAGAAAATCGATACCTAGGATTTGAGCGGCGCCGACGGCCCACGAAGGTTGTACACGGCGGTGTCGTACGCCCTCGCCGCCCCGACCGGTGTCGAGTACGACCCGAGCCAGATTCTGGACCGTTTGTTGGGCTCACGAATCTCCGCTATAGCTCCATGTGTGTGTAGACCTGTGCTTTAAAGGTGGAGTTGCAGAATGAAGAAGATGAAGATGAAGAAGATGAAGAAGATGTTGCTGATGATGATGATGCTGCATCTATAGCTCCATCTTTGAAGGTGGAGTTGCAGAATGAAGAAGAAATCGGTGTGAAGAAATTGGGTGTGAAGAAATTGGGTGTGAAGAAACTGGGTAAGGGGATTAGGGTTTTATTTGAGGTGTGAGGTTGTAGCCACCGACAAGTTACTGTAGTTACTGTAGCTAAGCGTTATATCTTTAATATATATATAATGTGCTAGTGGTTGTTTTTCAAAGGGCACGATTGCCAATAATGCATAACAATGCATATATCTTAATATGTTGGTGCACTATTTTTTAGAGCTTTTGGTATTCATTATATTTTGTCTAATTGTCAATGAATGACTGAATCTAAGATGTTCGTTGATAATGAGGCATTATGGTAAACACTTTCAATTAACAACAAAACTTTGATAGAACTACATTTTGTTTTCTACTTGACCTATTTATTTGTTGGGTATTTGAATTCCAAGGTGTACGGTAGAAAAAACCTTATATTTATGGAGGGCTAATCTTTTGTGTTCTTTACTTTTTATGGAGGCACAAGTACTGATTTAGCTATTACTGTTTACAATTGGGTGGCTTCAGGGATGACATGGACACTAAGGAAAGAAAGTTGATGCTCTACATGAAATTATGTGGAAAATAATTCCAACTCACTTTTAAAGAATCACAAAACTCCATTTGTCCTCAAAGTTTAAGATTTGACTCGACACTTAGCTTAATAAGTGTCTTTGAGTGATTATCAAATATCTAAAATACCTTTTTAAGGCATCCTAGTTGAAAAACCTACAGCAAACATCTTATATATTGGGTTTTAAAAAGCACGGTTGCGGCAACCTCATGCGCATAGGCTTGCGCATTTGACTACAAAAGGTGAAGGTTGTATTGGAAGCGAGTGCTCGGGGCTTTGTGGAAGAGGTAGAGTGATGGCTTTTTGTACAAAGCGATTTATTTTAGGAGGGAAGCATAGAACAATGGAGGAGAAATAGACGCTTAGTGGATATGCGATGTAGATAAGATGATGAATATGTGATGTAAATAAGATGAGACGATGGAGATGAGTTGCAAGTTTGATGTTGTGAATTGTGAGGGAAATGAAACTGATGGTTATTTTTTGGTTTAGAGTATTTATTATATTGTTGCCCATTTAGGTTTTTTTAGAGATTAAGTTATAAACCCTAATTTTCCGTATTTATGTTTTATATTGTACTTGTAATTGGTTATCGAGCCGGGGGTCTCTTTGGAAGCGGTCTCTCTACCTATCTGGATAGAGGAAAGACTCGCCACCACCTACCCCTCCCAGACCCTGCTCTTGAGTGGGATATACTGGGTTTGTTTGTTTGTTTGTTTAACTTTTGAAAATGAGATAAGTTGAAAGGAGGTGAAAGTATGTTTGGATGAAGATGAAGATGAAGATGTGAGAAGAAAAATAGGTTTTTGAGAAGTTAAAAATTTTAACTTCTCAAAACTCCTTTTGAGAAGTCAAATTGCTTCCGAAAACAACTTATTGACTTATTGATTTTTTCAATAAGTTACTATAGAGTGACTTATTAACTTATTTCTTTCACAATTATCACATTGTCAAACACTATAAAATGATTTTTTAACTTTTTAAAAGTTAATAATTAAGAAAGTAAAAAAAAAAACACTCCCAAACACTCACAAAAAGAGATGTAAATAAACAATCTCAAACATGGACCACGTAAATCCAGAATTTATTATTTACAACTTACCAAATATTTTTAACGAAATACCGAATCTAAACAAAATATAGAATTGATTTGTTTTTGTGGTTGAATAGTGCCAAATCGAAGGGAAATTTCACCTACTGTCGTGTTCTTTGGCTCCGCTGTCACAAATACAATAATCCCCCATTGATCTATCTATCTATCTATTCTCACAAACAATCAAACCCCCATCGGATCTACCAAAGCTAAATTACCGAAGAAATAGCAAGTGAGCCTACTCCCACAATTTCGTTCTTATTGTTCCTAATCGTCTTATTATTATTATTGTGTTTATATGTCTATATAGGCTTCTATAGTTCTATTCATCTGTTGTAGCATCCAGATCCGCGTAATTGTTGATTGTTCTGTGGGTTTTAGGTATGTGGTATTTGGACTGTGTTATTGATTGTGAATGACTGTATAGAGGTCTTCGTGTTTGATTTCGGTTTTTCTTCCAAATTCGCATTGGATCAATTGATCAGTGTTAAGTGTGGTGTTTTAAGATTTAGACCAATCTATGGATGTGAAACTTCGTGTTATTGTATATGGAAGTCGTTTTCGTGGTTTGTTTTAAGTTTTAAATCTTAAGAGTGTTGAAAGTAACTAGTGGAGTGTGTATAGATAGATCTTTCTTTGTTTTTTGATTGATTAGTCTATCTGTAAATTGTAAATTGTGTTGTTATACAAGTTCTGAACCCTTGTTTCATCGATCAATGCCTTATCCATTTATTGGCTTTCTATGAACAGTGTACACATTTATTTATAACTGGAATTGACAAGTGTCTAATGTTAAGATTATCTTCTAAGTAATCTCATTTCACTTTTGTAGGTTTCTTAGTTGAATATGGGAGTTGCACAAAACAATAGCGGCATGGAGGAGGGAACACTTGAGATTGGAATGGGTAAGCTTGCATTATTCCAACAAGTTACACAGTTAGCTAGAATATGATATTGTTGAAACGTGGGCTTTAGATGAGTGCATATCTAATGAAAATCTGTGTTTTTATGTGTTGGTGTTGGTTTGGGCGGCGGCAGGGGTGGGGTTTCTAAGTCTCCACTATGCAACTTCTAGAAATCCTTAGTATCCACCTACTTGATCTATCTGGTTTCCCCTGTTTCAATTATGAGAATGATATTATCCTGATACACGTGATAGTTTTGGCAGTGAATTGGATATTAGGAAAAAAGAACAACATACTTCACTTTATCCAGGTTGAATGTCTGAAACTTTTCGTTCCTTGATGCTTGCACAGAATATAGAACCGTCTCTGGAGTTGCTGGACCACTTGTCATTCTTGATAAAGTGAAGGTTAGTTTCTACGTTTCTCTTCATCGCTCTTATTTGTTTCTTATTCTCATTCTTGATAAAGTGAAGGTTAGTTTCTACGTTTCTCTTCAACGCTCTTATTTGTTTCTTATTCTTGTTATTATGATTTATGGTTATGAAAGCTATATGTGTTTGAACCGTCAAATTTCTTTTGCATTCAAGTCACATCATATAGTAAAAGGTGCATTCCTCTTTCTATCATGATAGGGACCAAAGTATCAAGAAATTGTCAATATCCGTTTAGGAGATGGAACAACTAGACGTGGTCAAGTCTTGGAAGTTGACGGAGAGAAAGCTGTTGTTCAGGTGATCATCACCTGGCATTATATGTAGAAATTCTGTCTGTCATTCTTGGTTTTCAAAAGTTGATCTACATTCTGTTTATGGCCCTCAATCATTATCTCATTTCAAAAATGTATGTTTTTTATTCGCTTGTGTAGAGTTTCAGTCTTAAAGCATTTGGTTTTCAATTTCAGAGACAAAAGATGTAATATATTTATGTTGAAAATTTACACATATGGGGCTCAATAAAACCCTCATATAATCTTTGCTTCTAAATAATAACGGGGCTTGATGAAACCCTCTATATAATCTTAGCTAACAAGGTGCCAGTTATATAAGTTGATTGTTCAAAACCACCTAATGCAAATACCATTGTTCTCTTGGCCAGGTTTTTGAAGGAACATCAGGAATTGACAATAAATTTACCACCGTTCAGTTCACAGGGGAGGTGCATGACTTTTCTTTTACCTATTTTAACCCCTTGTTAAATAATTTGTTACAAAATAATGCTAACAGTCTCTATGGTTCTTAGCTTATCTTTCATTTTCCCTTTTTATTTACAAGAATCTCAAGATGAGCTCTTTTGCCCTTCATAGTTTACTTAGACATATATTTTACTGTTTGACAACTTAATTATGACATTTCAGGTGTTAAAAACTCCCGTTTCTATGGATATGCTTGGACGCATATTTAATGGCTCTGGGAAGCCAATTGATAATGGCCCTCCTATCTTGCCAGAGGCGTACCTGGATATTTCTGGTAACTTTTTGATACTTTAAGGGTGATATTTCTTCACATTTTTAGTTAAAAGGCATGACTAGACATGGTAATACATATACATATATACATATATACATATATAACTGGTGTATTATTGTTTCAGGAAGTTCTATTAACCCTAGTGAGAGAACATATCCAGAAGAAATGATACAGACTGGTATCTCAACAATTGATGTCATGAACTCAATTGCTAGAGGACAAAAGATTCCTCTATTTTCTGCTGCTGGTCTTCCCCACAATGAAATAGCTGCACAGATCTGTCGTCAAGCTGGTTTGGTAAAACGGTTGGAGAAAACAGAGAACTTACTTGAGGTAGTTGTTGGACGATATTATATTTCTTCATTGAATGTGGGCATATCTTTCCTTAGAACTTTACATTTAATGGATTTGAACATTCTTAATTACTTGGCTTTACAGGGTGGGGGAGAAGAGGACAACTTCGCCATTGTATTTGCAGCTATGGGGGTGAACATGGAGACTGCTCAATTTTTCAAACGTGATTTTGAGGAAAATGGATCTATGGAGAGAGTGACTCTTTTTCTGAACCTTGTAAGTCCATTGTATTTGTTTTCTTTTTGCAAATTTCTGTTTTCATCATCATTGGTTCAATTAACTTTTAAACGATTTTTACGACTTGTTTAATAGGCTAATGACCCTACAATTGAGCGTATCATCACTCCTCGTATTGCTCTCACCACAGCAGAATATTTGGCATATGAATGTGGGAAACATGTCCTTGTGATCTTAACCGATATGAGTTCCTATGCCGATGCCCTACGAGAGGTAAAATTTAAATATATAGGGAAAATGTTGCCTGCTTAAACAAGCAGGCGACTATTTACTTTTTCACACACACACACACGGGGCCACATGCATGTGTGTGGAGGTAAAGTATCCTCATGTACATAGCTTGTAAGGAAATGGGTCAGATTGGTTCATTAGTCGAACTATATATATAATGCATAAAACAGTTCTAAATCATTTTCTTCAGAAGTCAGATTGTTATCGACTTGATATAACTTATGTAATCATGCTTGACATATTAATTATTTGCCAACAAATTAATTTTTCTGGACAAAATGTGTTGGTTCACCAAAATTTTTTCTGTATGAAAAAAATTCTTTTTGACCAGAACCATATATCCATTTTACCACTATATTTGTTTGAGACATTACTCGACCAGCCAATTTTGGCCTGCTACTGGACCCATCTATACCCATCTGTCACAATTTCAGGTCTCTGCTGCTAGAGAGGAAGTACCCGGTAGACGTGGATATCCTGGGTACATGTATACAGATCTGGCAACAATATACGAGCGTGCTGGAAGAATTGAAGGCCGAAAGGGCTCCATCACCCAAATCCCAATTCTGACTATGCCCAATGATGGTCCGCCTCCTATTTTTATTCTATTTTGCCTCATTTTCCTTGTCACTGTTTTTAATTTCTCTAAACCTTGCAATCATCAGATATTACACATCCCACTCCTGATCTCACGGGTTACATTACTGAGGGACAGATTTACATTGACCGACAGCTCCATAACAGACAGGTGAGATTATCATAATCCAATGTTAACTCTATGCATTCCGATTCCGCAAGTTTAAGGTTGAAATTCAACTGTTTGTGTGATGGAAATTTACAGATTTACCCACCAATCAATGTGCTGCCATCCCTATCACGATTGATGAAGGTATTAAAGCCTAAAGCTTCAGCCCAGTTACATTTACTATAATTAAAATTTTTGCCCTTTATCCCAAAATAGCCAAAAGCTCTGTTTGAGATTTTCATAAACTATTAAGTTCTTAATCAAGAATGTATATTATATGCGGCTTTCATTTAATGAACTTTGTACTCTTGTAGAGTGCTATTGGTGAGGGGATGACTCGCAGAGATCATTCTGATGTGTCCAACCAGGTAAAGATTCAAAGTTTGTTACCATACCTTCTAAGATAAAATTACCTTATTGCTCTCACTCGTCATGATATCAGCTTGGACCATAGATTATGCTTTAACTTGGAAACATGTAAACAACTTTAACTAGTTTTGTTACTCTTATATTTTCAGCTGTATGCAAATTATGCCATTGGAAAAGATGTTCAGGCCATGAAAGCAGTGGTTGGAGAAGAAGCTCTCTCTTCTGAGGATTTGGTCTCCTCCTCTCTCTCTCTCTCTCTCTCTCTCTCTCTCTCTCTCTCTCTCTCTCTCACTTACACACACACACCCCTATCTTTGATTAAATAAATATAAGTTATTATTAGTGATGTATTATTGTATAAATATAACAGCTATATCTAGAGTTCCTTGACAAATTTGAGAGGAAATTTGTGGCACAAGGAGCATACGACACCCGCAACATCTTCCAATCACTTGATCTAGCATGGACACTTCTGCGCATCTTCCCACGTGAACTTCTTCACCGTATACCAGCCAAAACCCTTGACGCCTTCTACAGCCGCGAAGCATCCAGTTAAAAAGACCCGAAAAACAGTGCTTTGTACCATAATCTCGTTTATGTTGCTGTTATAATAAGTGTTATCTTTCCAAATCAATTGAATGCCCAACATCTGTTCTTTACCATAAGAGGCGATTAGGATATTTATTTAAATCACTGAGAATTGTAATTTTCAAACAATATGGCTTTTAGAATTTGGAATAGCCCATGTCCCTTATATTAGTTTCTTACAAAATGGGCATGCGTCCTAGAAACCGTTCATCACGACAGATTCGACGCACCCTCTATTCTCAAAACATTTGCAATCGTCCATTGCTTCTCCTCTACTTCTCTCTTTCATGTCCGCATCGACCCTAGTATTCAAATATGTATTTATTAACGAATACAAAAGTAAATTGACAATGTTATGTACGGTGTACCAATACAAGTGGGTGTTTGGGAGTGTTTTTTTTACTTGCTTTTTAACTTGTTAACTTTTAAAAAGTTAAAAAGTCATTTTATGGTGTTTGGTAATCTGATGGTTGTGAGGGAAATAAGTTAATAAGCTACTTCATACTAACTTATTAACTTATTTGACAAGTCAATAAGTCAAAAAAGGACTTTTGAGAAGGAATCCCAAACACTCCCCAAATGCACACAAATGAGAAAGAGGATGTTTTTTTATTTAATTAGACGTATCACTACTAAGAAATGAGTGTTTTATATGTACATTTGCATATATGTTTTGTACTTATTACTAAAATAAATAGCATATTAACTATATATTAAAAGATTATGAAAAGAAATAGTAAACTGCAACTGTTTTATATAGTAGATATAAGTTTTTTTATGTGCGTTAGAATGACTACCAGGTTCAAGAAAAGAAGGGGAAAAAAAAAGATTAAGGGAAAATATAAAAAAGGAGATGCTAAAAGGGATTGGGTCGAGATTCGGGCGGTAATAAAACATGAGGGTGAAATTAAACATGTATATTACATCTAATATAAAAAATAGAAATGTTAAAATTTTAATTTCCTAACTCCTAAGTATAGGTATTATCAGTGTTGTAAAAATCGCTAAGCGCTAGTCGGGCGGTGAGGTAGAGACTAGGGATTAATCGGGATTAATCGGATTGGAATTTTCATATATAATTTTTAGTTTTATATATAAATACACACATTTTAGTATGTAATTTTAATAAAAAAATTCAGTTTTATATATAAATATACATATTTGGCCGGAATTTCTAAGTTTTTGCCGGATTTTCCAAGTTTTTGCCGGATTTTCCAAGTTTTTGCCGGAATTTTTGAAAGTCGCCGGAATCCAGCCGGAACCCTATCGGAAATTCGCCGGAATCACCGATTTTTGGCCGATTAAGACCGATTTTTGGCCGATTAAGACCGCCTAGGTCCGATTTTGACCGATTACCGATTAGTGTCTCCGATTACGTGAAATCGCCAAGGTGGACTCCCGATTGGCGATTAGTCGCGGATTAATCGGTGCCTAGCGCCGATTTTTGCAACACTGGGTATTACCCTAAAAACGGTTCTGAAATTCAAATTTCTTAAATGTTTTAAAGTTTGGAACATGAGTTTTTTTAAAAAGGCAACTCACACACTAATTAATTATTTTTATCTATCTTTAATAAACCTATGTATTATATTGATTGAATAAATAAAATAATAGATACAATTGAAATTATACATGAGTAAAGACAATAAAAAATAAAATAATAATAAAAACTTTTTAAACTTTTTTTGTTTTCCCAAAAAAAACCCTATTGTTTCAAAACAAACCGTTTGAAAAAATTCATTTTTAAAAATTTTCTTATAATAACTGCAAATTTTTATTACATTTGATTATTAAAAATGTACTTTTTACTAACATCAATTTTAGAATATTTTATACTTTTTAAAAAGTTTAATGTTTAAAAACATTACTTCTTTTATAAAAATTTATTTCATTATGCATAATATTAATAAATAGATATCTTTCTTAATTTATTAAAAACTATTTTTAATCTAATAATAATTAAATAATATTATTAGTAATTAATATAATATTTAATATGATAGAGAAGCGGAAATTTTGGATAAGTATCTAACACGCTTACCCTTTAGTTATTCTTTTACTAGGTTAGTCCCCGTGTAATACACGGATTGAACAAATAAAAATGTCAAATAATTATTAATTAAAATTTATGCATTATAACATATGCTTGAAGATAAATTGCGATTATAAGCACGTATAAATAGCTAATTTAAGTAAATAAACAATAATGTATCTTTCTTAAACTTTTATTTTATAAGACAATTTGTGATTTTTAAATATATTGTTTTAAGAAAATTGATTTTAAAAAATCTATTGTATTCTGTATTTTATAAAATTTTTGTTTTTAAAAAGTGTGTTTTTAATAAAATAATAAGTTTTTAATTTATTAAATTATAATATTTTTTAATTTGAAAATGATATGAGTAATATTATATTCAATATTATTATTAATAATATAGAGAAATTAGAAAGTAAGTATAATGAGATCTACAATTGTTTCACGCATATTTTAGTTTTTTTATAGATAGATAGATAGGCTAAACACTCATTAAATAAACAGATTAAATTTTAATGTAAAAAATAAACATGAATAGGTACAGTATAATATTTTAATATAAAATATAATTAAAATATATATTGGTAATAGTTCAAGAAATAAAACAATTATACTATTTTTTAACTCTCTTATGTAAATAGTTTTATTTTTAAACATTCATTTTAAGATTTTTTATAAAAAATATATTTTATAAAAATCTTGTTTTATAAAAAAATATGATTTGTAATTATTCTAGTTGTTTTAATAAGACTATTTTAAAATATTTCACCTGTTTATAATTTTTTTAAAAACAAAAAGGTTTTAAAATATTTTGTTTAAAAAATGTTTAATGTTTTAAAAAATTTCATATTATATAAAACTTGTTTTTCGGTATTTAATTAAAAGATGTTACTTTTAGTTTCCTTCATAAAATCTATTTTAAAAAAAGATAGTGTGATTTAAAAAAATAGATAAGAGAGAGAAACATAGTAATTAATAAAATTTATTTTTAATAAGAGAGAGAAATTCATATGAGTATTTAAATTACTATAACACCTTTTTGGAGAGAAAATTAATATGTGAATGTCTAAAAAAAGGACAAGTGACAAAAACATGCCTTAAGAAAATAAAAAGTGTCAAAGAAAACCTTGCTTTATTAGAGGTTATGGATTAGAGTAAAATAAGATTCTTTCGTATGTTACATTAATTAAATATTCCATTTTTTAAACAAAATGTGTGTACGTATTCGTTTGGTAGACATAGGGCGTGATTGGCGCAAAGCTTATAAAAATGTATGAGATTTTTTATTTACTAATGAGATTACAAAATATCACGTTTAAAGGTGTTCAACCACAAGCATATTTACCTAAAATTTGTAATGATATATCATATCATTCTATTATAAACCAAATAACCATTATTTAAAGAGTTAATTACACAAATAGTCCCCGTGGTTTAGCGCAATTCCCAGGTTTGGGTATTAACCTTTTTTAGTAACAGGTTGAGGTATTGTACTTTTAATTTTGTAACGATTTTAGGTACTAAGGCTAACTTCCGTTTTTTTTGTTAAATTAGTGTAAAATGACCAAAGTACCCTTTTAGGGTCATTTATGTAATTACTAATATCAAGGGACCATTTATGTAATTAACTCAAAAACAAAAAAGTTAAAACCCAACCCACCCATCTCCTCACCCGCAACCGCCACCACCACAATCTCGACCACCATCGCCGGCGGAACACCCATCTACCACCGCCGCTGTCGCCATCAAACCCACCTTCTTTTTCCCCTTCACCTTCGGAAATCAAACCACCCAACCCCACCCATCCCACCCCTAAACCCTCTCCGCCACCATCCCCTCGTTGGATCTGAACCACCACCCCCCCAATTTGGGGTTTTTAAATTGTTCATCAGCTAACAGATCATATATTGACCCACTTAAATGGATAATCAAACCAGATCAAACTGCTCATCAGCTAACATATCATATATATCCCCTAATCGGATCTGAACCACCATCCCCAAATTTGGGGTTTCGAAGCCGTATTCACCACAATAGAAACCAGCATGTCAACACCAAATCAACAAAATCAAGTAACAGGGGAAAAGAGAATGGGGATTTAGTGAGATGATAATGATGGTGTGAAGGTGGAGGTGGAGATGATGATGTGGTGATGTTGCGATGGTGGTGATGATACTGTGATGGTGATGGTGCGATGATGATGGTGATGCTGTGATGATG
The DNA here is from genome assembly GCA_024085815.1 of Flaveria linearis. Classification (NCBI taxonomy): domain Eukaryota; kingdom Viridiplantae; phylum Streptophyta; class Magnoliopsida; order Asterales; family Asteraceae; genus Flaveria; species Flaveria linearis. The sequence goes on from CM044002.1 coordinate 15,097,724, forward strand.
GTGATGCTGTGATGATGGTGATGATGCGGTGATGGAGGGGGGTGGTCGACGGTGGTGGCCGGCGGTGGTGGCCGGAGATGGTGGCCGGCGGTGGAGGCCGACTGGGAGGCGACGGTGGTCGTCACTTTGGAAGAGATGGGTGGGTTGGGTTTAAATATTTTGTTTTAAAGTAATTTACACAATGGTCCTTTTAATTTGTTAAATAATAAATTTGTACCTTTTGAGTTAAAAGACTAAAATACCCTTAATTTAACGAAAAAATTAACGGAAGTTAGCCTTAGTACCTAAAATCATTACAAAATTGAAAGTACAATACCTCAACCTGTTACTAAAAAAGGTTAATACCCAAACCTGGGAACTGCGCTAAACCACAGGGACTATTTGTGTAATTAACTCTTATTTAAAACTCACCAATGATATACAGTTATACGATAATTTTTTTCTGAATCAAATATTTTTGAAGAGATTTGATTCTAAAATGTATGTATAAAAGCTAAGCATATATCTCAAATGATTGTCAATACATTTTATATACCAAGAAAAACCAAAGGCTCTCAGACGACACTATTGATGATGGCCAAGGTTACAAGAACACACATGATCTTCATGTGTATAGTGTTTCTCACATTGCTAGTATCGCATGAATGTAAGTCTTATTTTAGCATTAGTAATTTAGTATCATATGTTTTCATGTACCTTGAATCGATCCTCACGATGAATGTTAGAACCACAACAACATTATTTACAGGTAGTGAAAATGGAATCGAGGAGATGAAACAACAAAACAAAGCTTGTTGGGTACACAAGTTTGGTTCAAAGATCCGATATTGTTGTTGTCGGAACGGTACACAGTGTTTCGATACCGTTAAAGAATGTCAAATAGGTTGTGGGGTGCCTTGTAAGACGTCATAACTTAATTATGAATTGCCTTTTGGTTTAGTAATCGTGTTAAAATGGTATTTTGGTTGATTATAGATTTGATTATTATCACACATGATTCAAAACTCTCTTCTGATAGCTAGTTGATTATTGTCATGTGTTGATGAGTTTGGATAACATCAATAATCATATTATTATTAATTCTTTGATTGAGTCATTGAGATGGCGAAATTAACATCAATAGTATAATAACGAAACGAAATGAGACAAACCACTATATGTACGTATAAGAAACATGTAAGATTAATATTACCATCACTACACACCATTTGACACGTACATCATTTCTTTTTTTCTTGTTTTTAATACTTTATATACTTCTTGTTCTTTATTAAACTTTTTTATATTTTATATAATTGTACTACCACACACTTGCGTGATGTATTTATTTTTATTCATGTTTCAACATAAATTTTATTAAAAATCAATTCGGGTCTATAATATATATATATATATATATATATATATATATATATATATATATTACTTTTTTTAGATTCAATTTGGTTTTATTAACACTCATGTATTTTTAATATATTTTATCTACTTATTAATATAAATTTTCTTTAAGGCTGATCAAGGACAAATATGACATTTTTTTGTTTCTCTTTCAAATTCAATTTCTTCGTTTCTTAGCTTTCATTTTCACAGCAATTCAATTACCATTTTTTCTTGTTAATTTTTATCCACGTTCGATATAAATTTTACAAATCGGGCCGCCGCAACATGCACATATAAGAAATTGAAGATTATGAAAGATATGAATGCAAATGACATGTGAAACTAAACGTAAAGTTTTAATTATATCGTTATAATATATAGCAATTTCTACATTCTACATGCATTAATAAAATTGATTTAAATTTTTTTCAATAAATTCATAAAAAAATGTAAATACAATTAGTATTAATACAATTTAATTACTCAATATCTTAACATAAATAATTTTGATTCCTTTTTCTTTTATAATTGAATGCTTTTTAGTTTTTACATTAATTAGAGTGGGCCTCATTCTCCATCCCTAGATCCTAATGAGGTGGTGTCATTTTTCTTTTGTTGTGAACTGATTCGCTTTCATTTTGTCTTATCTGTTTCCTGGAGATAATGCCGTTTTTGTGGTGTTAATGAAATTTGCCTTTCAAAAAAAAGATCCTAATGAGGTGGGTGTCCGTTGATGATGTCATATTCACCATTCCATGCTTCATTTGTGGGTGTCGCAAGTTCTTTTGAAAAAACAAGGGTTACTATTCTTTTTACCGTTTGTTTATTAAAAATTAATTTACACGCATGGTAGTTAAAAGTATAAGATCGTTTGAATATTTATCGCTAAAATTAAGCTGGGATGTAAATCGTGTATACACACAGAGACATAGGGGTGGTTTAATGGTTTTTAAGATTTTAAAGGGATAGAGTCATTTCTATTCATATTAATCCAAATTGTCGGTGTGAACAGTAGTTCACCCGTGGAATCTCGTGCCCTATCTACATGATAAGCTTTTGCCTTCAAATCTAGGGTTTCCTTCCTCCAGTTTCACCTTTTGCTCTTCAGAATGTGGAATTCTGCAGAGAATCTGTCGGCCAGATCGTAGTCGTTTCGTGAAGACGACGACGATGAAGAGGCGCTGCGGTGGGCGGCCATCGAGAGGCTGCCGACGTACAATCGAGTTCGGAAGGGGATATTTACGAACATCGTTGGGGATTCGAAGGAGGTTGATGTGAGTAAGCTTGAAGTTGAGGAGCTGAAGGTGGTGTTAGATCGGTTGTTGTGCTCTGCCGACGAGGATCGGAAGTTGTTCTTCGATCGGATGCGATGGAGATTTGATGCGTGAGTTGATTTACTGTAGTTTGATTGTGGAGTTTGGTTTTTGTGCCGTTGATGATGGATTTGTTTGTGTGTTTGGGATTTTGGCTGTTGCTTTAGATCGGTGATGAGATAGAGAAGGACATGAACACGGAACTGAAAACTACTTTACACAAATGTCAAACCTACAGTTTTTATTAAATTGGGGTTTCTGTTAAGAAATGCTAGATTCATGTTTTAATTTATCAATTCGTACGATATTCTTTTACTAGCATTTGAAAATTGAAGATAGAACATGTACAGGAAGCATTAGTTGTATCCATTTTTCTGAAGTTTTTTTTATGTTTAAATTGCAGGGTGGATTTGGAATTTCCAAAGATCGAAGTCAGATTTCAGAATTTAAACGTAGAAACTTTTGTTCATGTTGGAAGTAGAGCATTGCCAACCATTACCAATTTCATCGTTAACATGACTGAGGTAAGTTATTTACAGGGAAAACCGGCTTTTACGATCTAAGGTTTAAGTACTTGTATCTTTATCAATCCAGCTAAGAACTTGAGGATTTGAACAGGCTTTCTTAAGACAACTGAGGATATACAAAGGGAAGCGAAGAAAACTGACCATTTTGGATGATGTTAGTGGGATTATTAGACCTTCAAGGTGCAAATCAAGTCAAAATAGTGTTTTGAAAGGAAAATCAATTATTTAATTATTAATAATTTATTGATGGGTGACTATATATATGCAGAATGACATTGCTTCTTGGTCCTCCAAGCTCTGGAAAGACAACTCTGTTGCTGGCCCTGGCTGGACGCCTTGGACATCATTTGCAGGTACACATGTTTGCCTGTGATAGGGTAATTATAGGGTTCTTTTACTAAATTCTTCATTCAACACTTTGATTATCTCTAAGGTGTCAGGAAAAGTCTCCTACAATGGCCACGGTCTCAAGGAATTTGTTCCTCAGAGAACATCGGCTTATGTCAGTCAACAAGATTGGCATATTGCAGAAATGACAGTTAAAGAAACTTTTGACTTATCTGCACGTTGTCAAGGTGTTGGATTTAAATATGGTAAGCTCTTGGAGATTCTGTTTGTTTGGTATGCTATATGTATATGCATGTTTTTGGGTGTAAAAGTGATGTGGTGGTGGTTCTGGAACCTTCTTCTCCGGTCAACGGCAGAACGATCAGCCTATCTCCCCGCTTCCGCCGTTTTCGACGGTCCACGCGGCGGCGGAATCGCCGATCTCCGCCTACATGCGGTGCTTTCAGACCAACATCACTGGATTCACCCAACCTCCACCACCGCAACAACCACCACCACCATCATCTCTTCCGCCTTTTTTATGTTACTGCAGGATCTGCTCTACTTGTGGGTTTTGCTGTTTGATGGGTAAGGTTGTTGTTAATTGGTTTCTTTTGGCAGTGGGTATATGTTCTAACATTTGATTTTGCAGGGTTTGCTTTCTTTCTTGGTTGTTTTTAGGGTATGTTTATTATTTGTTTTGTTGTTTTTTTGCTGTTGTTTTCTAAGAGTTGAATATTTGTTGGTCATTTAGGTTGTTGCAGGGTTTTGTTTCCTTCTTCGTTGTTTTTCAGGTATGTTTAACTTTGTGCTCTATTTGCTTCACAGTTTTGTGCTATGGGAAAAGGTTTAGTTCTTGGGTTGTGTGTGTGTTGTTAGTGTATGTGTATGTATATAGTATGTTTATGATTGAAGTATGTTTCTATGTTGCACGGTTGATATGTAGGTTTGTAAGCTCTTTGTGTTATATATGTATTTTTGTATGTGTGGAGTATATGTGTATATGTATGTATATTTGTATGTGTGTGTTTGCAGCCTTTGTATATGTATGTGTTTGGGAACGCAGAGCAGCTGTAGGTTACTCTGTATATATGTAGTTGAGTCAGGTTAAACGCAGAGCAGCTGTAGGTTACTTTGTATATATATGTATGTCATATACATACACATACATACATAGTTGAGTCAGGTTTTCAGGTATGTTTAACCTGACTCAACTACATATATACAGAGTAACCTACAGCTGCTCTGCGTTCCCAAACACATACATATACAAAGGCTGCAAACACACACATACAAATATACATACATATACACATATACTCCACACATACAAAAATACATATATAACACAAAGAGCTTACAAACCTACATATCAACCGTGCAACATAGAAACATACTTCAATCATAAACATACTATATACATACACATACTTCAAAACAGTTGCTGTTCTCTAGATTAATTTAGACGGTTTTCACGACATTGCAAGAACACCCGCAGCAACGCGCGGGATCCAATGCTAGTTCTAAATTATTCACTTTTTTTAATTTGACAAGATCCTTTTTAATTTATTAAGAATTGTTCATCCGTCCCGTGTTGAGAAAACACACCGGGATCAAGGAGTGGTGTACCCCCCCCCCCCCAGTAGTGTAACGAAAGTATGACACCGTCTCCTCTAAATGAGATAAAAAAAACTAAAGGCTTTTTGTAACTAGACCTACTTAACATATGTCAGTTAAAAAAATATATATATAATGATAAAATACCAATGAATTTAATTAACATTTGAACATACGTAGACTAATGTGGTAAGGAGTAAGAGTGTAAAAGACGCAAGACATAAACGTAGTAAAGTTGTAGTGATTGCCTAGTTGTTGAAAAAATAAAAATAAAGGATTTTATTAAAATCTGGTGTTGTTTATATTCTAATTTATCGGGTGATTGACCACTAAACTGAATTGAATAGTTTAGGCTTGAGGGGCTTGTTTAATTGAACTATTGAATCATGTCATGTAAAAGATAAAAAAGAAAAAAAAGACATGTAAACAATAAAAAGTAAATGCAAAACATACAAGAATTAAAAATATCATTAAAAGTACGAGGGTCAAATTTGAGGCAATTATGCCAAGTGGTGCAAAGTTACCACTAACCTAAGGAAATAATTTGTAGAAAAACAATCAAATAACAATTATATAAATATAAATTATACATTATTATTAATAAATGGTGGCCTTAGGCGACGTCTTATTTTTTAACACTGTAGAGATGTTCATACACAAATACATGCATATATACACGTTCATTTAAATCGAGTAATACATATTTGTATTTCAAAATATAATGTTTTTTTTAAGTTTGACATAACGTTACAACATACATGTTTTATCTACGTTTCTATATTTTTTTAAAAATATAATTTTGTAGATTTAATTTGGCGTGCATTAATGCTCATTTTGCAATAAAGTAATTTAACATTACCACATGTTTGGTTTTATTCACATTTCGATAATTATTATCCAAATCCAAAACCGGGTAAAATATAATATATAATATAATATATCTTTTTGTTGTTTAAATCAATTTGATGATGCTTAACGCACCTTACTTTTATAACTAGCGCCTTTTAATTTTATGGTTATATATCTTTTAAATTTAATGTGGTATCCCTTAGTTTTCTAACTTTTAAATTCATTACGTTACTTAGTTTTCTAACTTTTAAATTCATTACGTGACGCGCCGTGCGGTAGATTGCGTAGATTTCTGCAAGTTAAGGTAAAATAACTACACTAATCATAACAAATCATCACATAATTAAACTAATATTAATTACAACACATTTCTGTAAAGTTTTCTTTGAGTTTTACTCTGTGTAAAGCAAAGAAAGGATTCTGGAAGTAGAATATTTCGTTACTATTTCTTTTAAGATGCCAACAAATATATCTTATCTTAAATTTCGATGAAATGAATTGATTTATTTTGAATTTAGATTTACTCTATTGAGTGTTAGGTTAGATACATGTAGGACCAAAAATTAATTATATTTTAAAAATAATTTTAAAAAACTAAATTTAATTAATTTATAAAATGAAAATAAAATGAAATAAATTATTTGAATACTTTTGACTACAATAATATGATAAAAAATATCATGTGATTCGACAAATCATAACAAATATTAGATCTTTAAATATATAAATATATTATTGAAGCTTTTTCAAATCTTTTTTGTCTGTAAAATCGTTTTTTGTATGTAGACTTATTAAAATATATGATTCCACAATTTAATTGATGATAAAAAAATTTTAAAAAATTATATCTATGTAGGTAAAAATAAATTTAAATTAGTAATTTAGTTGCTTAAAATAATTGAGTTAATTAAAACGAAAATTCAATCTATCTGCCTAAAATAAAGTAAAAAATAATAAAAGTGTTAAATTAATAAAGTAATAATAATAATTTTAGACAGGAAAAAATGAGAAGGCACCGGCGGTGCCGCACCGCGTAAACACGTGACACTCTATTTACTTTTACACGTACATGTTTTATAAATAGAGGAGATATATACCGTCGGATTTTCGAGTCAAAATTTAGTTATAAAAAGAGCAACAACTTTATGTGGAAAGGAGAGTAAAAGTTTAAGTGTCCCAAGTAAAAGAAACAGCAACAACCGAAGAAGAAGAAGAACAACCCATGCGTACATCCATAAACCATGATTACACCTGCAATATATAATATATTCACCATTTAATTATATATTATAATATAATATACATTGTATTGTATATTGTATATATGACATCCTCCGTCTTCTATGGCGGATTCCACCTTCTTCTTCTGACACTTACAAAAACCCCACAGACTTTAACACCATTATTTTACACACTCACTCACTCATGCATCCTCATCTTCTTCTTCTTCTTCTTCAAATCTCTGTGGGAACACATGCCATTATTGCACCATCTCGGCATCCATCACACATTCATTATTTTATTCCTCCCAATATTATTATTATCATTATTATTATTATTATTATTATTTTTCACTCTTCTCATTGTCCATCGTCTGCTTCATTTAATTAAACAATTTCAGTTTTCCTCAATCCCCATTACCAATTTCAATCTTAATTTCAATTTCAGTTTCTCTCTCTTAATTTTTTTTTCTGGATTTCAACACTCTCATCGTTCTTCACTCCCATTAGTTTAATGCATGCCATGTTATACATCATACATGTATCATGTATGATGTAGGATGTATGTAATCGTAATGTAGATGAGTAGATCTGGTGGTTTTGAGGTGATGATGATAGGGGAATTAGGTTTAGGGTTTGGTGGTGGTTGATGGTGGTTTTGTGAGATCAATGGGCTGTAGAGTTTCTAAAGTTGATGATCTGCCGTTGGTGATACGTTGTAGGGAGAGGAAGAAGTTGATCAAGTCTGCTGCGGATTATCGGTATGATTTGTCTTCTTCGCATCTGGCTTACTTTCATTCGCTTAAGGACATTGGTTATGCGCTTTCTAGATTTGTTGATGAACAGCTTGTGATCCCTTCACCACCTCCATCTTCATCCCCTGTACTTACATTGCCGTCTGATCTAGGGAAGAGTAAGAACAATGGCTCCATGTCTTCGGGGTCGATTTCGCATATTCATATAATTGATGATGGTGATGAGGGTTCTGAATCTGAATCTGGTGTGAGTTCTTCTTTAGATGGTCATATTCATAATCATGCACATGATGACGGTGGTGGTGGGTTTAGGAATAAACCTCCACCATCTTCAGGTTTTAATCTGCCAAATGAGTACAACAGAATGGATTATAATGAGCCTTCTGTGGTTAACACAGGGTCAGAGTCTTTTCAAGGACCAAACCAGACTAATTGGGGCAATCCGTATGAATTCGACAGAGGATCGATGCCCTATCAACCTCCATGGGGTAAAGGTGACCCTTATCATGTTGTGAACCCATCTGCATTCCCATATCAACCTCCTTGGGGACCAAACCAAGCTAGTTGGGGTGAGGGTGAGGGTGAGCCTTATGTAATGGACCCATATGCATCACAATTTCAACCTTCTTGGGGCCCATATCAAGATAATTTCAATTCTTACAATGGGTATGGTGGGAACTCATATTCGAATCCAAATCAGTATGTTTCCTATATGAGAAAATCAGCCCCTGCTAGCCACACTGTAATTCAACAAGGGGAAGCAAGGGGATTTCAGGAAAGAAGTGAGTGGGTTGATCCACCATATTTTGATCCATATGGAAGTTCATATGGGTATGGGTTTTCTTATGGTGTGGCAGCGCCACCTCCCCAGGAACCAAAGAAACCTAAAAGTCCGCCTCCACCTCCTCCTCCGACAGCCACGGTATCTGATTATTTTAGCTTTTTTGATGCTTATGATCATGAATACCATGGGTATGGTTATGGGTATGAATCAATGGGTAGTAGTCCGGATTCTAGTGAAGTGAGAAAGAGGGAGGGAATTCCTGATTTGGAAGAAGAGACCGAAACAGAGTCTCACATTGAAGAGGCTGTAAAGATGAAGACATTTAGTACAAAGAGAAATCTAGATGAAGGAAAAGAAGATTTTGAAGATAGTTCATGGACGGAACCTTCTAGTAGTTCCGAGGATAGTTCTAGAAGAATACCACCAGGAAAATGTGAAGGCAATGCAAAGGCAACACATGTTAAATCCACTTCAAATTCAATACCACTGGATAATAAGGAAGGAGTACATTCCGTTAACATTGAAGTAGATAAACATAGCTCTGATACAATTGTTTCACGAAGCATGGAGGAAGGCTATGAGGGTAAAAAGGGGGTCCATTTTGATACGGATGAGGGGTCTACACAAGAGTTAGAATCCTCTTTATTTAGTAGTTTAACAACAGTATCTCCACATGGTTGTCGGGATCTACATGAAGTAGTTAATGAAATTAAAGATGAATTTGATGTTGCATTTAGTTATGGAAAAGAGGTCGCCTTGATGCTTGAGGCTGGAAAGTTGCCTTATCAATCGAAGTTTGCAGTTCTTAAGGGTAAAGAATATATACTTCTATTACCTTGAATATAAGATATAATGCTTTCTTTTCACTATAGTTTCCATCATGATGTTTTCTGTTTACTTTGATTGAATTATACTGTTCGTAGTTTTTCTAGAGTTGTAATCTTTTATCACTGACTACTCATATATATCACTTTGCAGTGATCTTATCCAAGATTCTCTATCCATTAGCACCTTCTCTGGCATCTACAGACCATCCAGTACAATCTGTAAGACCATATTCTCGAGTAACAAAATTAGCAGGATCTTATATCATGGATGCGGCTCAGGATGTTAGGCCTGTTAATCTTTCTTCTACTTTGGAGAAGCTGTATGTATGGGAGAAGAAATTATACAAAGAAGTAAAGGTAATATGCCATTATCATCTACTAGTTCTGCATAATAACTTATGATGTGTACTTAGGAAACTATTTGGGTAATAACGACTATGATTGTGTATGTTCAGTTTTGGTATGATTCTAGTCATGTGAAATGGATAAATCAGGTGGTTGGATGGTTTTTAGGTTGAAGAGAGGCTAAGGGTGATTTATGAGAAAATGTGCAAGAGACTGATAGACTTGGATGCAAAAGGAGCAGAATCTAGTAAGATTGATGCTACGCAGGCTTCCATAAGAAGATTAATGACTAAACTTGATGTATCTATCAAAGCTATTGATACCATATCTTGTGAGATACACAAGGTCAGGGACAAAGAGTTGCAGCCACAAGTCAGTGAGTTGATCTATGGGTATGTTGGTAGATCTTATAGTAAGCTTGATTTTTGTATTTACAGCTTGACCTTATGCACAATTGCATGCCTTTCTTTGTCTCTGATGCATAAAAGAGGTGGGTCCATGGGTTGGGTAAAGGGTCAAAATATGTATAATTTGTAAAATGGGTCAGGCTGAATAGACCAAGACACAGTTGGTCCAAATTTTGTGTAATATAACCAGATTTCTTGTCTGATATGATTACAAAATTACAATGTTTCAGTATAATCTATAGTTATTTTGAGTAATGACTTGTTTGGCCATTTCTTAAGTTAACCTGTTTGACCATTAGAGATATAATGTAACCCAATCCAACACATTCATAGGTGAAGAGGTTGACGTTGCCATCTCTAATTAACATTCATGAGTTGTGGCAGCTCTTATATTCCCTGCTATTACACTTGTAAGTGTGTTGGACATAAAAGTGATGGCATTTAGTCATATTTATCTACGGAGACTCTTGTTTGTTTGCCTTTTCCCCCTCTCTGATTTTTTTTAGTTATGGAAGAAAAATTAGTGATTTTGTTTTAATGCAAATAGTTCATGCTATTTATAACGACACTAATGGTTGATTTTATTGTGCTCCCTACAGACTAATAAGAATGTGGCAAGCGATTGTAAAATGTCATCGAAAACAATTTGAAGCCATCATGGAGAGCAGAAGTCGGACTTTAAGGGCAAACACAAGTCTTGAAAAAGATTCAAGCATGAGGACCACTCTTGAGCTTGAAGCAGGACTTGTAACATGGGCACAACATTTTAATAACTGGATTAATGCTCAGAAATCATACGTTGACTCCTTAAACGGGTGGCTACAGCAATGCATTGATCACGAACCAGAAGTAACCATTGATGGTGAGGTTCCTTATTCTCCGGGTCGTTTAGGAGCTCCACCCATTTTCATAATATGCAATGACTGGCACAGGGAAATCAAAAACATTTCTCAAGAACGAGTCTCTAAAGCCATGCGTAATTTTGCTTTAAATTTGAGGCAGTTGCTGGAAAGACAAGATGATATGCAAAGACTAATGCTAAAAAAAGAGTATCTTGCAAAGGATTTCGCGAGAAAAAGACAAAATCTTGGGCCAGATAAAACACATGGGTCAATGGTTCCTTCTGAAGACCGAGTGAGTCTGGATTATAAAGAAGCTATGAAGTTAGTTGGGAATAGTGGTTCAAGTAGTTTACAAGGTGGTGTGATTCCTATTTTTAAAGCTTTAGAGAGTTTTACTTGTGATGCTTTAAAAGCTCATGAGCAGGTAAGATTGAATTAATCGGGTCAATTCTGGCACCTACAGACTTGTATTTTCCAAGGTTAAGTTAAAGGAAATTTGTGAAGTTGATCCTAACATTTAGCAGGAAGAGTATTACCAGTTTATCATATGGAATTTTGGCCCGATGGCATCAGTAAATTCGGCCATCGGTTTTCAGAAACTAGTGACTGATATTAGTATCAAGCCAATGAAGAAGGTAGTGTACTGTAGAGTTGATCCAACATGTGTAGGTGTTGTCAGCCATTGAAATTTTGTACAGACAAATTGTCCATTTTTTTCCTAAATATTGTTGGTCTTTGTTTTAATGTTGTACTATAAAGGTTAAAACCAATAGTTTGATTGGTCACATGAAATTCAAAGCAGTAATATTCTACCTTACATTATTTGAAATGATATTTATTCAACCATAAGTATGTTACATCCAATGGTAAAAATACCAATATGTTGCATGGGTTAGTAAAACATGTAAATATGTTAGAACACTTGTCATGTCCTCTTGTGTTGATGTTTTGGCCTCTTGTGATTAGGCCCCTTCTTCGCAAAGCTTGATGATCTAATAACCCGTACATCGTCATGCTTAATATGTTTCCTCTTCGTGACAGAACCCGAATCAACACCTACATGTACCCGGTGGTTTTGAGCCCTTAACGATCTTCTCATAAGGTTTCTTTTGCGATCACCCGACCATAGTCTCCTCCTCTTCCTGTAATGTTCTTTATGGTAAGAAACACTCGTCTCCATATCTTCATCTTCCTCGTAGCTTCTCCTACTCATATTCGCCAATTCAATGTCTCTCTTGTATCTTTTTCGCCTTTCATGGACAGCATGCAGCATACCACACAGTAAACGGCATCCGTTCTCCCAGAATGAGAAGATATTTGAAAAGCATGCCCAGGTCAGCTTGAAACTACTTTTAAAAAGGCAGTGAAATACCTTCAATTTGTATAAGAAATACAACAATAGCAGAACTGCAATCATGTTAAAGAACAACACAAGAGATAAGTTATATTGATATGTATGCAGGATAATGCTGTTTTGCTATATGAAACTTTTGGGCAAACTTACCAAGGTAGAACAGGAATGAAACAAAGAAAAATTTCAGTAGATGTTTGACGCAGAAGTTCTCAATGTAACATCCGACATCCCATGTTGGACCGCACACAGAGCTGATCAATAATAAAAAATTATGAATCATTTCACGTATTCAACTATTATCAAGACTGTTGCTCTGATTCTATTAGTCACATTTTTATGTTATCTGGATTACTATGTTGTATATTGTACATGTCAAAAACAAAAAAAAACTGCATTTTGTCAAGCATATGGTACTCATACCTGCATGACTTGCCGGTAAGAAAATCAATTGGAGCACCAAATATATTTCCAAATACATGTCCCACTCCCGAAACTATCCTAGTGATTGGATTACGCATCGTCTAATCGACGAATCAGATCTCTCCTGACTTCTTTTCCTCGTTAACTTCCCCAAATTCTGTAGGAAAAACCTATACATAACAAGTAGATTCATGGCGGTTTTGGAAAATAGAATAATGTAAGTGAATGAACATCAAAGTTACCTTTGGATCCTTTTCTTACAGTAGTTAGCGGTTTCATGATCTAATCATGTTCAGTCTGCAGGAGAATGACGAACTAAAGGATCAGATCATACCTATGAAGAGATGGAAAATTGAACAGTTTTCTACTAGTTTCCTTACCTTTTGAAGATCAACGGTTAAAGACTCTGAAACTTGTTGGTGGAACTCTGATTGCAAATGACGATAACGATGGTCTTTAATTTTGGTTATTCGGAGTAGATAATGATTTTGGGGATTTGAGAAGAATGAAAGGATGGTGAAGATGGAGCAATTATGAACTAGGGTTTTTAGCAATGTGATGTATGAAGAAGAAGAAGAAGAAGATTGAATCCGTTCATTTGTATTTTGTTTTTGGCGGTTATTAGCAATGACGAGTTGGATCCTTTTGCACGGGTAGCAAATAATATTTTAGACTCCGACCAATTGTTTTTACGTTTTAGTTATTATAAGAGAGAAATTATAAAAAAGTATAAGTGTAGAGTTAGGATTATTTGAGAACTCATAATAATAATATCTTAAGAATTACAAAAACTTCTATCAGCACAATTTTTTTTATGTTTTATATGAAAAATGATTGAAATGTATAATCGTATCTCTTGAAATTCTAAAAGGAAATAATGAACGAAATTTCAATCTACACGTGTAAGTCATACACAGGTTGTCGTATTTACACATGTATAGCCAAACTAGTAAAAAATTTAAAAACATATGGAAACATTGTTTTGATGGTTTTTAATGTCACTTTAACGATTTTAAATGTATACAAACATACACAAATGTGTGTTATAGTTATAAAGTTTAAAATTTTTGAACTATTACTATTAGCTCTTATGCTTTTTAGGATATTTATGTGTTTTCAAACGATTTTAACATTATAAATATATATATATCATTGTCATATACCAATATCTAAGAAAGAAAATATATTAATTATTAAGGGTTGTATGAATCTATAAGACAATTTATGAGTTCTCACTTTATGATAATAAAGTAATAATAAAATTTTAGTAAAGTAAATCATACCATTTTACCAAAACAGCCTTATAAATGTTTAATCTTTTTATAATTAATTGACTTAAATCAAATATTTACAAAACTTATTACTTTGATAACAATTTTTTAAAGTTATTTTAAAATAAGATTAAGAGTGTATTGTCATTTTTCTTCTCGTGATTTGGTCGCATTTATCATTTCCTTATGAAAAGTTTTTTTTTCTATTTGTATCTAGCACTTCAAGATTTTAAAAAAGTTATCATTTTCATCCATAAACATTAACTATGTTAATTTAATATGTTAAACATGTAAATTCACAAAATCTAAGGGGAATGTTTGCGTGATCGTGATCATGAATTACAATATTGTAAAGAGTACGACTAGAGACGATGGTCTTCGTTATAAAACCTCTTCGCAATGGGTTCCGATCACCGTCACAGTTAGCTAACTCCATCCTCCCCTTACCGATAAAAGCAACAATCTCGTGATTAAGTTTATGATAAAAGGTTCTAATATGAAAAGATGAAAGTTTCAACGTAGATCTTATGAATAGAGCAGTAATGCTTGTATGGAATTTTAACTAACATGTAAACATAAATTAGGATTTTGTTTTTATATGTAAAATTACATAATTACTACTTTTAATAATGAATGTTTAACATTTTAAATTAACAGATTAAACATTTTCGGACGGAAAATGCCAATTTTTTAAAACCTTGAGCCAAATGAAAAAAAATCTTCGGAGATAAAAATAACAAATCCAAACTAATAAGAGAAAAACAACGATTCGGAGATAAAAATAACAAATCCAAACTAATAAGAGAAAAACAACGATTCGCTTTAAGATTAACAAGCAACAACTGTTCACTCTCATATAACCACATACTAATACTCCCTTTCAAACGCACACCAACCACACACAATGAACAATTGAAAACCATCACGACAATATCACCTAAAAGAAGTATCAAATGTTCAAATGTACACACTCTAATCAACACTCAACATTCTGGAAGGGAGTGAGCCGAGGCGAAGGGGGAAAAGCTAGCAGCAGAATCGCTATGGCGCAAAGGGTGCGGCTGCTGACTAGATGACATAATATAACTCGATGAAGCGTTTCCAGGACTGGCATAGTACGCTGACAGGTGTACTGAATTTAGAGGCGAAAAAGAAGGGTAGCCCAAAGAGTTTGATGAACGCAAATGAGAGGCACGCGATCTATGTGAAGAAGATGCACTATTTCTAATGTCTAACGAGCTTCTTGATGCTGTTATATAAATAGTTTGGTGATGGCCTTGAAGGGAATTGAGAGCGTAGGGAGTGCTTGGGATGGAATGAATGTTAGAAGGTGTTCGCGATGGCTGATCTATTTGTATTACATGTGATGATGATGCATAGGATGATGAATATGCAGAAGATAATGCGGTTGATGAAGCCATGGAAGCTGCATTCGATGAAAGCAATGGTGTGCGCTCTGAGGCTGGTGGCTCACCCGTGGCGGTCCTTGCATCGCGCTTGCAAACAGGGCAAAATGTTCTCCAGGTAGTCAGCCACGCATCCACACATATAGAGTGAAACTCTGTCAAAATACAACATAAGAAAAGTTGTGATATGAAATAGTTAAAAGAAACATAATACCAATGTTGTGAGTTTGGGAAAAGTGATAACACACACACTAATGACAAAACACATGCATATCACTAGCTTTCGTGATCCAAATAAACAAGATGAGAAAGAAGACTTACTGTGTCTGCATGGTAGAATTCGAAGTTTATCCCCGACATTATAATCTTCAAGGCAGATAGCACATGTAGCTGAAGTGCAATTATCTTCTAAAACAGCTGTGAATATTAGGCTGGGCAGTGCTTTGACTAACCGTTTACTCATCCCGTGGAACTCCCTAACACGAGAAGCTTGAGGGCGTCCTCGTCTTATGCGATGCCTACGTACAAAGAAACAGGTTGCTAGCACAGCAGACATAGCCAGCAATGAGATAAATGATATGGCCATGATTGACCATGCTGAGTTCACATAGCTTGGAATAATCCATAACTGCATTTTGGGTATACGTGCATACTTGCTGAGTTCTAAGCCTGATGCTTTTGAAACAAACAGCGCGTGTATCTTTATGCCCGTCGAAGTCCCTGCCACTGCAAATTTAGACGGGCTCAATTAGACATTTAAATATATAGCAAACACAAATTACAAAGTTATGTTTAACTATCATTTTTGCTGTGATGTTCATAAATGGTTCAGAATATTCCAAAGATTTCCATCTGTTATGTTTAACTATGTAGCTTTAAGCCTTTAATGTTCACTACAGGTGGAAAAATGGGCAGATGGGAGGGTTGTGCAATGGGTTTGAGTCAAACAGGTACTTATGTTGGACAGGTACTATTTGGGTCAACTTGGGTTGACCAATTCATTTTTTGTCAAAATATGATCACAAAATTTATATTATTTTGATAATCACAAGCTCTTTACAAAATTATTAAGGGTTTATGCATTATCGTACCTTTTTTATTAATAAAGACAGGGCGACTTCGACCGATTAAATCTGTTTCCTTTTAAGTTATTATTTTATTTTTCCTGTTAGAGAGAAAAAAACATAACCCAAAGCGACCCGGCCTTTTCATAACTACATGCGTTGTAAATGCCATCTCTAAGGCTCAGCAAGAAACAGATTTCATACTAGGTCAAAAGATTAGTCCATCATGTTAAGAAAGAGAAGGCACAAATAATCCATTAAAAACCATTTTAACTTGTAAGTACCAAGATCCATACCAAAATGATAAGCACTCATCTGTTTTCAAATTTTGAGTATTAGTTTTATAACAGCTTTTCAAGTGTATTATAACTAATAAGAGATCTCAGTTGAGAACTGCTGCTTCAACCATATCCTTATCAACAGCCCAATTGACAGATTTTCACCCATTTTACTTTGTGTATTGTTTTGAGTAGCACCCATTTCGACCTACAATGCATATTTTGGCCCATATTTATCCAACTAATTACACATAGTGGGTTATGTGGACTATTATAATGTCTTTAGGCTGGGATGGTCAGGTTTACAGTAATCAGTTCATCGATTTCTCACAGTAATTAACACAAAGTAATAGCTGAGGCCTATATGATCTAATCAAACACCAAACCACAAAATTTACCCCAATTCATCAACTACTACCATCTCAGAAAACACCTCAAGTAGGATCTTTTTGTAGTTTTCCATAGTAAAAAAGACAAAAGGTGATTAGGTCACACACAAGTTTTTTTTTTTTTTGTGATCATTGTGTATACCCAGTTCTGAAAATCCATCAGTAAATTCTAATTTATAAAGGTTAACACAATATATGTGATAATAATATAAAAGCAAATAAAGAAAGGATCATACTTGCCAGCAGACCAGTATCGTCATTGTTATAGACAATTGCTGCCTTGAATCCTGCAGCTTGTGCTCTTCGAACTTTATCCTCAAAGCTACATACTCCCCTAACTATTAACACAAAGGGTTGGCTTGTGCTTTCTTCAATTAACTTATTAGTCAACGGGGCACATGCATCCAATGGCTCTGCAATAAACAATGTTCCACATTCCCCAGACCCTTTCACAGGTGGAGCTGCAAAAAAATGTCAACAAATCAGATCACAGAATCATCGAAAAGAATATGCGTCAATCTACCATTCTTATTCTTGATTAAGGGTGTAGACCCACAATCAAATCACCAGATGTCCCAATGCTCAAAGTTAGAGAAAACAGTTACTTTTTACATTCATCTTAATAACCAGTTTTCTTGCCATCACAACATTCAAGATCTTTCAATTGACTATTTAGATCCTAAATAATCATAAACTCAAAATCATCCTTCCAAACACCCTAAATAATATAGAAATCGTGTGTAAACACTTTAAAGATTCAAACTTTGCTATTTTAAGCGACTTTCAATCAGCTTGAGCTTCAAATTAAGAGACTTTCTTTCAACCATATACAACAGAACCAAAAAAGAAACAGTGGGCATGAGCAAAAAACCAATAAAAAATCACCAAAATTAGCTTCGATGTCCTCATAAGATAAAGTAACATTATTCCCCATCAAAACAACATTAGCAATGACCCTCGAAGCCATCAAGCAGAGAAAGCAGCAGAAGATCCAATGATTCGACATCGTTTCCAAATCGACAAAATCAAAGAGACCGAATAATTGGCTGTTGAAAACTAGGGTTCAAAGTGGGATAGAAACATCAGCTTCCATCATCTGATTAGATTAGTGAAACATGATATAATTTAGAGCTTTTGGGGTGTGGTGAGATGCGATATAGTCGGAGTGGTGATAAGTGTATGCTATTTGAGTCAAAATAGGAGTCTAATTACGGTAGGAAAAGGGTTGATGGTATTGAAATCGAATTGAATTGAATTGGGGGTGGTTTAGGATTGGATGAGAATAGGAGAGTGATGATGATGAGGTTGAATGATTATCCGATGAGAAGAAGAAAATAATATTAGTATTTGATGAATGTGGCGATGAGATGAAATGGTCAGCGGATATACTAGTATGCGGGGCCCTTTGGGGTTGGCTTCTAGGTTTATGTTTTCCACTTGTCCTTATCAACTTATGTGACGTTTGTTATGCAGGAATTCAATAGAATTTAATGGAATTGAAATCTGATTTCCATTGGTTATTATGTTTGTTTGATAGGAATTTGTTGGATTGGAATTTGAATTCTATTCTTCACGTGTTTGGTTGGAAAAGGAATTGGAATTGGAATTAATTCCCTCAAATTCCTTCAAATAAAGGATTTCAAAATCTTTCCAAATATTGAAAGATTTCAAATTCCACCGACTCTTGCCTCCACCACTAACCGCCATCTACCACCCCGCTCACCGCCGACCGACACTACCGACGACCCCGACCGCCGACGCACCCCACCAACCCTAACCCCCGCCGCCCCCAACCGCGACCGCCGCCTACTACCCCGCCCATCGCTAACCGCCTGTGACGCCCCTGATCGCCGACACCGCTGCCCGCCCCCGATCACTGACCATGATCGTCGTCCGTCGATCACCGCCGTCCGTCACCGACCGCCTCCGCCGATCGCCGTCGTCCGTCACCGACCGCCGACCCCAACCCCGACCACCGCCGACCCCAATTGCCGTCACCGCCGCCCACCCACCGCCACCGATGCCGACCACCGCCACCCCTAATCGTCGATTGTCACCGACCGTCGTTGCTGAACCGTATCTCGACGACGGGCGTTATCGGTTGGTGGCGGTCGATCGGCGGCGGCGGTCGGTTTTCGGCAACGGGCGCGGTTGGTGGTCGTGGTCAATTGTCGACGGTTACGGCGGCGGCGGTCGGTGGTATGTAGCGGCGATGATTGGTGGTCCTTGAGGCGGTGGCGGTTTGCAACGGGTGATAAATTCTAATTTCTTTATAATGTATTGGTACTAGAAATGCATTTGGAATTTAAATTCCCTTTATACATTTCAATTCATTTGAATTCCAAATCATTTGGAAAATATTGAATTCTAAATGTAATTCCTTTGAATTACAATTCAAATTCCAATTCCAATTCTAATTCCAACAAATTTCGCGAATCAAACGCCCCCTTAGGGTCCTAGGGCTGTTTCCGAATTTTTAAATTATTAATTACCGAATCAATAGAGTTTCAAATAAGAGCTCTAAACCATTAATAGTTAGTATATTTTTTTATAATTAAAAGACAAATGCCTGATCGGTTCAGATAGTAAACTTTAACCATTTAACATTAGACCTCTTGACCATTCAGTATTATTATAATGCTTAACCATTAAGAGGCAAATATCTGAATCATTCATACATTTACTCGTGAAACAAATAGTTTGAAGCATTAAGTGTTGAACCATTCAGACATTTAAATTGTTAAAAGTCTGATTCAAATGTTGTCAAACAACCTCTTAATTCAATGGGCCTCTCGTGAAACTATTTGGTTAACTTTTTTATTTTAATTTGATTATTCTAGCGTTATATATAAATTATATTTTTACAAATTGAAAAAAGCAATTTATAGGTTGTGATTATCTTTTATGTTTCATATTTATTTATTTGTTTGTTTATTTATTTATTTTTGTATTTTGAAAGAGTTAATGTAGTTTATATTTATAGTTCACATGAATGTAGAGCTGACAATAAAATTTAAACTTATTATAAGTGGTGTATTAAAAGTTTCAGAAAACAAACTAGACATCTTAAACTTGAATTTTTTGAAAATTTAGATATCCGAAATTTTTTATTTTAGATATAGATAGTGAATTTAAAAATTCTGCTGGTTTGGTTATCCTTATAATCCAAAATCTTATAGGATTAGCGAAATGAGTGGTTAGAACAAAATGTAAAATAAATTTGTTAGAAGTAAAGAATTGATTGAAAAAGAAATTAATATAATTTTAGTAGTCGATAGAAATCTAGAAAGATTAAAAATCAATATATTTAACTTTAGATATTAACAATTTTTATCTCTAAAATCTAAACAATTAATTTTCTTTAAAGCCCTTAACAAGTTTACATTGTGTTCGAGTTAACCTATTGTTAAATGGGTCTTGTCTTAATAGACGTGTTTTATAAACGGATCATGTCAGCTTATCTAAAACCTGATTTTTTTTTTTGTCGTGTTCGGAGCGTGTTCCAGGTCATGTAAGGAATTATCGCATCTACTAACAAGTCAGGAGTCAAGGAGGTATGTTAGAGTAAACAAGTTTGATATTTTTTTATTAATAAGAGGAAGTCGTCACGTTTACGTTAGATTTTTTCTATCTTGAAAGGTGTTGTACAAATTTTTTCAGTTTCTCCCAAATTAGTATTCTTAATTTCTTATGCACAAATTCAACCACCGGGTACCCGTGAATATTCTTTGAGGATTTTTGTAGTTAATGAAATGAGGTGGCATTCCATGTGTAAAAACCTTTTGGTATACTACTAATACCAAAGTAGGCTACATATTATTTTGTAATCTTCATACAATGCATCAAAAAGAGCTAGTACCTGACAGCTCGTTACTTCAAGACAGCCAAAATATCATTTTTTTAGTATATAACTTACGATGCATCAAGTACAAGTCATCTTACAATGATGGAAAAATCATCAAAATGAACATTTGATTACATAAATTTTATAATGTATAGTCTGGATAACCAAAAATATATCAGCTCTGATTTAATTTCACATGCAACCAAGTCAATGTTTGGTCGGCTAAAGAGTAACAAGATTTAAGCCAAATTTAGTAGGGACATGTGTCTACTTTTAAATTTCACATAGAACCAAGTCGATGATTGGATTGATTAAGCAATAGCCAACTTAGGGGCTGTTTGTTTAGTTATTATTGAGCTTGGTCAGATGCTCGTGTTTGTTGCATTCTTCTGATTGAAAAAGAGGCTGTTATTTGCCTCTTATTGATCAGATACCTAATCTGACCAAATTCCCCTTCTCTTCTCAAGTCTGTCGGCTCCACTCCATCCCCACCGCTCGGCTTCCGTCCACCAAGTCTGTCGCCTCCGTCCACCACCGCTCGGCCTCCGTCCACCACCGCTCGGCCTCCGTCCCCACTGCTCTCGGCCTCCGTCCACCACCGCTCGGTACGTCTTCAGTTTCATAACATAAGCACAATTTCATAACATAATCATCATCACTTTTCATCTCTACTGCGATCGAACGACGACATCTCGAGAACAACGGGATCATTATCGTGCGCGACGACGGGACCGTATTTCCGGCCGACCCGCGGCGCCGACGACGGCAATTCGTTGTCGTCGGAGCTCCCAATCTCTTCATTCCTCATTAGGTCCGTTGGATCTATGAGTATGTTGCAGAAACAGAGAGTTGTGTGTGTGTGTTTGGAGATCCAATCTAATGGCAGAGATACAAAAGGCACAGATTTCGTGTGTGTATCTATGAGAAATTGGGAGAGAGAAACAGAGTGGAGGAGGTGTTGATGTTGGTTTTTGAATCGAGTAAGAAAACAGCAAATCTTTCTTCTTTGGTTCTAGTGCTTGTAAAATTCTACATTTTCACGTAAAGGGTTTGGTGGTTTGACATTTGAGCATTGAGATGATCTTGAAATATTCATTCAAGGGGTTGTGTGTTTGTTTACTTAATAGGGGATGTTTTAACTTTTAATTGATCATTTAGGGCATGTGTCAGCAACTTTTAATTGATCATTTGAGCATTGGTATGCTTGGTTTTTGTTAATTGGTATGTTTGGTTTTTGTTAATTGGTATGCTTGTATGAATCAACTTGTATTTGTAGTTTATGGATTATATTTGTAATTGATAGATTCTTCTAAAGAAATGGCTGAAAAAAAGATTAGGATTAACTGAAAGGTTGAATGAGTTGATAAAACCTTCCTAGAATCATGTATTCATGAAATTACATTTCATGGACGTGAGGGTACTAGCCTGAAAGCAATTTCATGGAGGAACGTTGCTGAAAAATTGAAAACAGAACATGACTCCCTACCGTAATATGACAAATATTATCTTTGCGATGCTGCATACACCAACACTCGTGGGTTTATGACTCCCTACCGCAATACGAGATATTGGTTAGCCGATTTTCGACAACAACGTGCATTGACTAAGGAAGAAAAATTCAACCATGCTCACGCACAACTCAGAAATGTAATTGAGCGCGCATATGGTGTTTTGAAGGCAAGATTCCCAATCCTAAAACAAATGGCACCCTTTTCATTTCCAATACAAAGAGACATAGTGATTGCTTGTTTCCCTATCCATAACTTTATAAGGAAATGGAATATTCATGATCAATTATTTATGGAATACAACGAGAACACTTTTTTTGGAGAAATGCAAGAGGAGGAAAGTGATGGCCAGTCTGTTCATGACATGGAATGCGGCTCGCAAGGCATTGAGCATATGACTACTTTGTGTGATGAAATAGCAACTCAACTAATGTCAAATGCTTAAAACCAAAATTATTAATTTCTACTTGGATTTTATGTGTAATTTGGATGTTCTAATATGGTTTGTACGCAAATTAGTATGTTTTCAAGAAGGATTTATGTGTTTTTTGGATTTTTTTATTACGGTTTGTATTTTTTTAATAATTATTCAATATTAGGAGTTATAACCAAACAGATATCCAACCAAACAGACTTAATCTGGTTCAGCACTTATTGGTTCAGACCTCTTATTGATTCAGCACTTACCCATTCAGAAGTTGCCAAACAGCCCCTTAGCTTACAATGAATAATTGACGCATTGCTAGTTGTTGAAAATAGATAAAAGTTGGCTAAATCCTAAGTGTCACACCCCGACCCAATGGGCGGAAACCTCGGGGCGGACTTAATAATGATTGTTCAATAGCTCATGGGATAATTAAAGTATAAATATAATTAAAATCTAAATTTCATAAGTAACCAAACAAATATCCAACAAAACAACAAAAAGATTCATATTCATTAAATAACAAATTGTTCGAATTTATTAACTAGGTCCAAGAAATCCTAGTTTGCATGCAAATCCACGGTCCTATGCCTTTCCTGAAATCATGCGTAAAATAAACAGGTCAGCTAAATAAACTAGCTGGTGAGAATCATAGGTTTAAATAGATATATAGATATGACCCAAAATTTCAACTCATATGCAAAGTTAACTAAAAGCATAAGTGTAACATATGTTTAACAAGCACAATCAAACCTAGTTGACTAGTTATACGTTTAATTCCCGAAGAATTAAACAGAGTTATAATGTTTCAAAGGTTCTCAATCACCCGTGTTTCATCTAGGGTGGGTTTGTCAAGCCAAATAGATCTACTATCGATTACCATGGTTTGAATAAAATGCAATCAAACACATATAAATACATATGCAAGTATAACAATGCTCATAATGAATTGAAGTAGTATAGACATCAAGACTCGTTTAGTTTAAATAGATACAGCATGATTTCCCCCAAAATTAATAAAGGAACATGGGACTATGAAACTCACCTTAGCAAGGCGATAATAGTTAAAAGAAGATAAAAATACTTGTCCTAAGCCCCGGCTCCTCAAGAAATCAACCTAAGGAAGGAGGCATATTAGGATCGAGATATAAATGGGAATAAACTGGGTATATTAGGGTAATTGATGAATTTGGGAGGTGCAAGGAATGATTTGGTATCATATATGGAGTTGGTATCAATATATGGAGTTGGAACAATGTTCAAGGTTTATATTACTTATATGGAGTTGGTATCAAATTTACGGAGTTGGTATCAATATATGGAATTGGTATCAATATATGGAGTTGGTACAATGTTCAAGGTTTCAGAGAGCTTAAGGGAGGTGCAAGGAATGATTTGTCAACGGGTACAATGTTTCGGGTTCGGATTACAAAATTTACGGCTCAAATGTCACAGTCTTCCCTCCTTAAGAAAATTTCGTCCCGAAATTTAAATTAAGAGGAGGTTGATGCAAAGAGATGAGGATACTTGGTTTTCATTTGGTCTTCACGCTCCCAAGTGAACTTTGAGCCACGTTTAGACTCCCAACGAACTTTGACTATTTGTATCCTGCTACGCCTGAGACGCTTGACTTCACGATCCATGATTTCCACGGGTCTCTCAATAAAGTGCATTGTGTCGTCAATCTGAACTTCGTCGAGAGTGACTTGGAGATCATTTTCAGCATTACATTTCTTCAAGTTGGAAACATGGAATGTTGGATGAACATTGCTGAGTTCTTGGGGCAGTTCGAGCTTGTAAGCTACTTTCCCAATCCGCTCCAGAACTTTTAATGGACCCACATAACGAGGTGCTAGCTTCCCTTTCTTTCCAAAACGAATCACTCTATAATATCCTAGAAAAAAAAAAGAAAAAAAACAAAACATGATTGCATGTTTTCTGCAACTAGCACCTTTAATAATTGAAACATGATTGCATGTTTTCTGCAACTCATGAAAATAGGATGTAAATCCCTTTTGAATCAGCCAATTTATACCACTCAAAGCCTTCAAATTCCTTCATTGAAACATTTGCTCACACAGCTCTTAATCCTCCTATCTTCTGCGTTTATGTTCAAGCCACCGAAAACGGTTTATATCCATCGTGAACCACCACTAAAACGGCCTCCTTGTTGTTGAAAACCACCGTTGTTTCATCGTGTGAACACGTGGGTTGAATCCAAGCCAAAGTTATCAGTTTTAATTTGAAGACAAGGTACCTAACATCATATAGTTTTCCTTTGAAAAGTTTGTTGTTGTTATGCTACAATCACCGTTTTAGTTGTTCCAACCCGAACACCTACGAAACTCTAACTTGACTTTGTAATCCTCCGGCAGACTCTCTCGCGTTCGTGTAGCGTCATCACTGTTTCGACGTTACAGCTTGTTTCTGTTATACTATTTGAGGTAACCAAGCAAACGAATGCTAGTAGTTTTATATGTTATAATACACACATATATGTTAACATATTAATAAGCTTACGAGATCAGTAGTTACATTTTAAGATTAGTTAACCATGACAATCAGTTGGATGTTATTAAGGTTTATAAACCAATAAGTATATATATGTACCCTACATTAATACTAAAAGGTAATTTATGTAAAGTTGGTTAATTTCTATGTATCAATGGGAAGTTAACACATGAACTAGAAATTTAAACAAATTATGTCCAGTTCTGTCACCTATATATGTATGTTTACTTGAATATCGATCTTATAAAATTACGTGGACCAAAAACAATCACATGAGTACCAACCGTTAATCTTGGTCTGCACTTCAAAGAAGTAATTTAACAATAGCCTTGAACTATAGGAACATAGGATTAAGAGGTTGAATCTGGGAAGTTGACATGGAACCATTTAATTAAATACAATTCTGTTGCAGTGAGTGATAGGTGAATGGGTTGTTTTATTTGAAAATGATAGAGTGGTGTATCAAGAACCAATAAACAAATCTGGTAGTGAAAGTGATACATCAAATTATCTTTAAGTGAATTAATAATGAAGATTTGTATAAATGTCTGAGGAAACGATCACTGGGTTTTATAAATGCACACAATTATTATATTACTATAAATTATTAAATAAACACCACTAAGTCTTCGTAGCAGAGAAAAACAAATAAGTTAACGAACCGTGAGTGTAACTTAAGATTTGTAAATCTAATTCGAACAACAACTGAAATTGTAGGTTCGGGTAATTCTTGAGGATAATTTGGTTGTCGTATCCGCTTTGCTAAACTAAAGTACGGATTCTGTTTCCTTGTTATCATAGTATTCACTTTTGTTTCCGTTACTTTGTAGTACGGATTCCTGATTCTTATCTCATATTTGATTCTCGTTCATCTCTAGTTTTGGTTCCTGTCATACGTAGTTAGTTGTTCTATTTATCTCATAAGTAGCTAGACTACTTTATATTTTTGACATTTGTTACCCGAGCTCTCCCTATCTTGGGGGTGACCAAGAAGCGTTATTGCGGCATCAATAACGTGGCACCAACCGTGGCGGTGAGCTGAGATCACGGCGTCTCTAAAGAGGACTCCGAAATTATATTGGCCGTCTTGTTATATTATTATTTTCCTCAGTGGCGTATGGATCGATCCTAGGTTAGTCCTGTATTTCCTGATGGATGGTTACACACCACTCCATTTAGGACTCCGGTGAATGGTTTGTATGTCTACCCATACTCCATTTCACATTGGTTCACGGGCTAGCTACCTGTGTTCCCTCTGTTCAGTTATTATATGATATGATTATTAGCTCGGGTTATGTTCAATCTGATATATATCTTATGCCGTTATATTCTCTGATTATCATCATGTCTGTTTATTTTTGTTATCTGCTATTCCGTTCACTGAGCGTTTTGCTCAGGCGTGCTTTTGTTTTCATGCACGTCAGGTCTGCAGGGTCATCCGGGAGGGGAGTGAAGAGTGGAAATATGAATAAAGAAGACTGATATTTATTTATTTAAATTGATGTAATCGACTCTTCTATTAGGTTTTAGACTAATGTTTTATTTTGGAATTTGGACTTGTAATCGTTATTAATAATGGGATTGTGTTTTGGATTTTGATTACCGTGATAGTGACACGTCAGCCTTGTCGGGTTGGGGTGTTACAGTTGTGGTATCAGAGCCCAGGCTCATTCCTGTAGAAACTTAAAATTTTTACAACTAAATCTGTGAGGTAATGGGTAGACATGGGTTTAGGTTCTAATCTTCCGCTTAATTTATACCTTCCTGCTTACACGCATATAGGTTTTCAGTTATCATGGCTCCAAATAGATGCACGAACGACCGAAATGTTGGGAATAACTCTTCGTCTGATACTCCTCTTGAAACTCTCATTGCTAATGCCGTAAACGCTGCTATTTCTGGAATACTCCCTAATCTGATGACTCGGACTGCTCAAACAGTCGTCCAGCAGATACAGGAGAATTTGGGTGGAAATAACATGGGATCAGCATCTGAGGGAAATAACAATGGACCATCACCTGGTGGAAACAACACAGGACCTCCACCGGTGGAAATAACTCAGGGCCACCTCCTGGCGGGAACAACACGGGACCACCTCCGGTGGAAATGCAACACCACCTGTGGCTGAGATTCATGTTTGGCTTGAGCGCTTTATGAAGCAAAGACCAAGATCTTTTAGTGATGCTGGTACATCGATGGATGCTCGGAACTGGATAGCCCATGTGGAAAAGATTTTCGAGGTGCTAGGAGTCGGTGATGTATTTAAAACTAGGTTGGCTTCTTACAAACTGGAGGATGACGCTCTAGTTTGGTGGGAAGGGGTCAAACTTGCACATGGTGGAGAGGGTTATGCTGCTACCTTCCTTGGGCCGACTTCCGCACTATATTCTTCCGAAAGTATTTTCTGAAGTGGAACGAAATGAGTATGCATGGGAATATGCATCTATTGAGCAACGAGATAATGAACCTTGGCAAGAATTCATGGCTAGATTCTGTAGGCTGGCAAGTTTTCTTGGGGAAGCTGCAGGTAGCCCAGTGGTCCAAGCAGAAAAGTTGAAATAGGCTGTTCATGAGAGAACTCGAAGATGGATAGTGACCCAGAAGTTTAACAACATCAATGAAGTAGCCGATGCTGTGAAAACACTTGACATGGAGAACAAGAAGAGGTTGGCTAAAGCTGAGGAGAGTCGTAAGAGAAATCGTGAAGGAAACCATACCGCACCTTCTGCGCAATCTTCAAACGAGAAACACAATACTAGGGATCGGAAATCCAAATTCAACAAAAATAATAACCGCCAAGGCAATCAATGGAAACAAAAACAGCAGAATACTAAACCTGCCGAGAACCAAGGTCAAGAGCAAGCCCCGGCATGCACTACATGTGGGAAACGTCATTTTGGTATTTGTCGTCGAGCTTCAGGAGCCCGTTTCAGATGTGGAAAGACCGGCCATTTACTGAAAGACTGTCCATATCCTGATAATAAAGAAAAGGCTGGAAATAATGCTAAACAACCTACTCATGGCGGACGATTGTTTGTATTGAACGCAAAGGATGCAGAAACACACCAGGTATGACTCTTGACACTTCACACACATGTGAACCTGTCGTATCTGAATAACCTAAGATTCTTACAATTCAAATTATACTTGTTATCTACTTACTAAGTGTATCATGGCATCATAAATTCTTTAGGTACTGTTTCTGGTACTCTCATGTTAGGCACTCGTGATGTTCAAGTCTTATTCGATACCGGAGCAACACACTCCATAGTTTCTCAATCTTTTCTTAAACATCAAGCGATGAGCCTAACATTGTTAGAAAATACTTTGAATATTATGACTCCTATGGGAAACTCTATTACAATCTCTCATGTGTATGAGGATTGTCCGATCCGAGTTGAATCGCTCATTCTTACCGCGGATCTGTTGCCCATGCAAATGGAAGATTTTGATGTTATCTTGGGAATGAACTGGTTAACTCGACATCATGTCACAATTGAGTGTCAGACTCGTTGTATTATGTTTGGAGATCCCCATCATCCTGAACTCATTTATCAAGGGACTAAACCTCGAAAAACTCTTCAAATAATTTCAGCACTTAAGGCTTGCAAATCCCTACTGCACGGTTGCGCAGGATTCCTTGATTCAGTAAAAATTGTATCTTCTAAGGAGCCTAATATTTCTGATTATCCGATTGTTTGCGACTTTCCGGATGTTTTTCCTAAAGAGTTACCTGGACTTCCACCGGATCGCGAGGTGGAATTCACTATTGATCTTATTCCCGGTGCTGAGCCGATTTCCAAGGCTCCATACCGTATGGCACCACTTGAACTCAAGGAGCTAAAGGAGCAGCTACAGGAGTTATTAGATCTTGGATTTATTAGACCAAGTGTCTCGCCTTGGGGTGCACCTGTTTTGTTTGTGAAGAAAAAAGATGGAACTATGAGGCTTTGTATTGACTATCGGGAATTAAATAAGATCACTATTCGAAATCGTTACCCTTTACCTCGTATCGATGACTTATTTGACCAGCTTCAGGGCGCGAAGTGTTTCTCTAAAATTGATTGAGGTCCGGGTATCATCAGTTGAAGATTAAAGATTCTGACGTCCTGAAATCAGCTTTTTGTACACGATATGGTCACTATGAATTCTTAGTTATGCCGTTTGGGTTAACTAACGCCCCGGCTGTTTTCATGGACCTAATGAACCGAGTGTTCCGTGACTATTTGGATAAGTTTGTCATCGTTTTTATTGATGACATTCTGATATATTCTAAGAGTAAGGAGGAACATGAAGACCATCTTCGTATCGTGCTTGAAACTTTGCGTAAAAAGAAGCTTTATGCTAAGTTTTCAAAATGTGAATTCTGGTTAAGTCAAGTAGCCTTTCTGGGTCATGTGGTTTCTGCAGATGGTATTATGATGGACCAGCAAAGATAGAGGCAATCACTAAATGGGCAAGACCGACTTCAGCCACAGAAGTCCGGAGTTTTCTAGGTCTTGCTGGTTACTATCGCAGATTTGTCGAAGGGTTCTCTGTTATTGCCCTACCCCTTACGCAACTGCTAAGAAAAGGGGTTAAGTACTCTTGGAATGATGAGCGGGAGAAAAGTTTCGAAGAGCTTAAGAAAGATTGGTGTCAGCCCCGATCCTTACACTGCCATCGGGTACGGGTGGATACCAGATTTACAGTGATGCCTCAAAGAAAGGGCTTGGATGTGTGTTAATGCAACACGGAAAGGTCATTGCTTATGCTTCATGACAGTTGAAACCTTATGAGGTTAATTACCCTACGCATGACCTTGAGCTTGCTGCTGTTATCTTTGCGTTAAAGATCTAGCGCCACTATCTGTATGGAGAGACTTGTGATATCTTTACCGATCATAAGAGTTTGAAGTATATCTTTACTCAAAAGGAGTTAAACATGAGACAAAGGAGATGGTTAGAACTGTTGAATGATTATGACGCCAACATTCAGTATCATCCAGGAAAGGCTAATGTGGTAGCTGATGCTCTTAGCCGTAAGAGTTCAGGGATGGTAGCCTCACTCCAGTTACAGCCTTAGATTATTACTGATCTTGATAAACTTGGTATCTGTCTACAGATTGGTAAGAATGATGGATATCTCGCCAGACTTCAGATTGAGTCAGACCTAGTATCTCGAATTAAGGATGCACAGAAAGACGATGGTGAACTTTGGGCAATTGTACAGAATTTGGATGATGACAAACAGTCAGAATTTAGAGTAGATGAGCATGGAGTAATCTGGTGTGGTAAACGTTTATGTATGCCTAATGATTCATCTCTTCGAGAATCGTTATTAGATGAGGCACATAGCTCTCCATTCTCTATCTATCCTGGATCTACTAAAATGTATCATGATCTCCGTCAAAATTATGGTGGAGTGGTATGAAAGAGGATGTGGCTAGATTTGTCAGCAAATGTCTTACTTGTCAACAAGTTAAGATTGAGCATCAGAGAGCTAGTGGGCTGCTTCAGCCACTACCCATTCCAGTATGGAAATGGGATGATATTTCCATGGATTTTGTAACCGGGTTACCAAAAACATTCAAGAAGAATAATGCGATATGGGTTGTGGTAGACAGATTGTCAAAGTCAGCTCATTTTCTACCTATTCAGCAGGGATTCTCAGTTGGCAAACTATCTGAAGTGTTTACACGAGAGATTATCAGACTTCATGGCACTCCAGTCTCTATTGTTTCTGATCGAAACCTAAGGTTTACTTCTCTTTTTTTGAAGGGCATACAAGCTGTGTGGGCTACTAAGTTGAGGTTTAGCACGGCGTTTCACCCTCAGACAGACGGTCAGTCAGAGCGTACTATTCAGACACTCGAAGACATGCTTCGAGCTTGTGCCTTACAATGGACCGGGAACTGGGATGAGTACTTATGTTTGGTAGAGTTTGCCTACAATATAGTTGGCAAGTTAGCATCGATATGGCACCCTTCGAGCTATTATATGGTCGTAAATGCAAAGTACCCATATGTTGGGAAGAGGTCGGTGAAAAGATTATTGAAGGACCTGAATTAGTACAAATAACCCATGAGAAAGGTGCGACTGCTCGAAAAAATTAAAGGAAGCACAAAGTAGACAGAAAAGTTATGCAGATCGACATCGTCGACCTTTGGAGTTTAAGGTCGGTGACAAAGTATTCCTGAAGGTTTCGCCTTGCAAAGGCGTACGTCGTTTTGGTCTTAAAGGGAAACTTAGTCCTAGATTTATCGGGCCATTTGAAATATTAGAAAGAGTTGGTGAAGTATTTTATCGTTTAGCACTACCTCCTCAGCTGTCACATGTGCATGATGTCTTCCACGTATCCCTCCTAAGGGGGTACAATTATCATCCGATTCATGTTGTGAACTATCCGCTTCACCTTATTCACGAAGACCTATCATTCGAGGAAGAACCAGAAGCCATACTTGATCGACAAGAACGTGTTATGCGTAAAAAGACTATTCCATTTGTCAAGATATTATGGAAGAACCATTCTGAACGCGAAGCTACATGGGAGATGGAAGACACGATCCGTTTTCAATATCCGAAACTATTTAACTCTTAGTGTTTGAATTCAATTTATCTGTTATGACATTTTTGACTCTAAGATATGGCGCACACATATTTTTTTTGTTTATCAAAACAAATCTAGTTCCGTATCATAATAAAGCCAGTTATACGTATGAGATTTAGTATGACTGAAATTATTATGTTGTTCAGATTTGTTCTGTTATTAATTCTATCAATCATCCGCCCAAATTTCGAGGCCGAAATTTTTTTAAGGGGGATAGATTTATAATATCCTAGAAAAAAAAACATGATTGCATGTTTTCTGCAACTAGCACCTTTAATAATTGAAACATGATTGCATGTATTCTGCAACTCACGAAAATGGGATGTAAATCCCTTTTGAATCAGCCAATTTATACCACTCAAAGCCTTCAAATTCCTTCATTGAAACCTTTGCTCGCACAGCTCTTAATCCTCCTGTCTTCTACGTTTATGTTCAAGCCACCGCAAACGGTTTATATCCACCGTGAACCACCACTAAAACGGCCTCCTTATTGTTGAAAACCACCGTTGTTTCATCGTGTCAACACGTGGGTTGAATCCGAGCCAAAGCTATCAGTTTTAATTTGAAGACAAGGTACCTAACATCATATAGTTTTCCTTTGAAAAATTTGTTGTTGTTATGCTACAATCACCGTTTTAGTTGTTCCAACCCGAACACCTACGAAACTCTAACTTGACTTTGTAATCCTCCGGCAGACTCTCTCGCGTTCGTGTAGCGTCATCACTGTTTTGACGTTACAGCTTGTTTCTGTTATACTATTTGAGGTAACCAAGCAAACGAATGCTAGTAGTTTTATATGTTATAATACACACATATATGTTAACATATTAATAAGCTTACGAGATCAGTAGTTACATTTAAAGATTAGTTAACCATGACAATCAGTAGGATGTTATTAAGGTTTATAAACCAATAAGTATATATATGTACCCTACATTAATACTAAAAGGTAATTTATATAAAGTTGGTTAATTTCTATGTATCAATGGGAAGTTAACACATGAACTAGAAATTTAAACAAATTATGTCCAGTTCTGTCACCTATATATGTATGTTTACTTGAATATCGATCTTATAAAATTACGTGGACCAAAAACAATCACATGAGTATCAACCGTTAATCTTGGTCTGCACTTCAAAGAAGTAATTTAACAATAGCCTTGAACTATAGGAACATAGGATTAAGAGGTTGAATCTGGGAAGTTGACATGGAACCATTTAATTAAATACAATTCTGTTGCAGTGAGTGATAGGTGAATGGGTTGTTTTATTTGAAAATGATAGAGTGGTGTATCAAGAACAATAAACAAATCTGGTAGAGAAAGTGATACATAAAATTATCTTTGAGTGAATTAATAATGAAGATTTGTATAAATGTCTGAGGAAACGATCACTGGGTTTTATAAATGCACACAATTATTATATACTATAAATTATTAAATAAACACCACTAAGTCTTCGTAGCAGAGAAAAACAAATAAGTTAACGAACGGTGAGTGTAACTTAAGATTTGTAAATCTAATTCGAACGACAACTGAAATTGTAGGTTCAGGTAATTCTTGAGGATAATTTGGTTGTCGTATCCGCTTTGCTAAACTAAGGTACGGATTCTGTTTCCTTGTTATCATAGTATTCACTTTTGTTTCCGTTACTTTGTAGTACGGATTCCTGATTCTTGTCTCATATTTGATTCCCGTTCATCTCTAGTTTTGGTTCCTGTCATACGTAGTTAGTTGTTCTATTTATCTCATAAGTAGCTAGACTACTTTATATTTTGACATTTGTTACCCGAGCTCTCCCTATCTTGGGGGTGACCAAGACGCGTTATTGCGACATCAATAACGTGGCACCAACCGTGACGGTGAGCTGAGATCACGGCGTCTCTAAAGAGGACTCTGAAATTATATTGGCCGTCTTGTTATATTATTATTTTCCTCAGAGGCGTATGGATCGATCCTAGGTTAGTCCTGTATTTCCTGATGGATGGTTACACACCACTCCATTTAGGACTCTGGTGAATGGTTTGTATGTCTGCCCATACTCCATTTCACATTGGTTCACGGGCTAGCTACCTGTGTTCCCTCTGTTCAGTTATTATATGATATGATTATTAGCTCGGGTTATGTTCAATCTGATATATATCTTATGCCGTTATATTCTCTGATTATCATCATGTCTGTTTATTTTTGTTATCTGCTATTCCGTTCACTGAGCGTTATGCTCAGGCGTGCTTTTGTTTTCAATGCGCCAGGTCTGCAGGGTCATCCGGGAGGGGAGTGAAGAGTGGAAATCTGGATAAAGAAGACTGATATTTATTTATTTAAATTGATGTAATCGACTCTTCTATTAGGTTTTAGAAAATTGATGTAATGTGACCGAGAAATTGAACTTCGTTGAGCCAGAACTCACACTTAGAAAATTTAGCAAAAAGCTGTTCTTTCTTCAAAAGCTCAAGAATCAAACGAAGGTGTTGCTCATGCTCAGACTTGGACTTCGAATAAATCAGAATATCATCAATGAACACGATCACGAACTTGTCAAGATAAGGTTTACACACACGGTTCATCAAGTCCATGAACACTGCGGGTGCATTGGTTAGCCCAAAAGGCATAACCATGAACTCATAGTGACCGTATCGCGTACGAAAAGCTGTTTTTGGGATGTCATCATCATGAACCCGAAGCTGATGATAGCCTGAACGAAGATCAATCTTAGAGAAGTGAGAGGCTCCCTGAAGTTGATCAAATAAATCATCGATTCTCGGTAAAGGGTAACGATTTTTAACGGTGAGTTTGTTGAGCTAACGATAATCGATGCACATACGAAATGAACCATCTTTCTTCTTTACAAACAAAACAGGAGTTCCCATGGTGAGGAACTAGGGTGAATAAAACCTTTATCAGAAAGTTCTTGTAGTTGGCTAGCAAGCTCTTGCATTTCTGACGGTGCAAGACAATAAGGAGACCGTGCGACAGGTGTAGCTTCCGGTACAAGATCAATACGAAATTCAACTTGTCGAATGGGGGAAGACCAGACAAATCATCGGGAAAGACTTCGGGGAAATCTCTAATAACAGGAATGTCATCAATTTTCTTCTCCTTCTCATCCGTCTTCACAATATGGGCCAAGTAAGCAACATAGTTCTTACGAAGGTACTTTTGAGCTTTGATGCAGGACATGAGTTTAAGTCCTTTAAAAGGTCTTTCCCCATAAATGTTTAGGACACTCCCCGTGGGAAGAGGAATTCGAATGAACTTCTTAAAGCAAACAATCTCAGCATGGTTCAACGACAACCTGTCCATGCCAATAATGACGTCAAAACTTCCAAGAGGCATCGGTGTAAGATCGATTGGAAAGTCGTAATCGTTTAAGCGGAGGGTGCAATTTGGAATGATAGAATCAACTTTGATAGATTTACCGTCGGCTACTTCTACCGTAAATGGTTTGTTTAACTTAGCTCGGGTAATATCAAGTAAAGTCTCAAATTCAAAGGACACAAAACTTTTATCGGCACCAGTATCAAACAAAACCGAAGCATAATGATTATTGATTAGGAACGTACCGTTCACCACATTGTTATCCTCTTTGGCTTGGACGTCATTAATATTAAAGACACGGGAACGAGGAGCAGGAACCGCAGCAACCAATTGAGGACATTGATTTCTGAAATGTTTCGGGTCACCACACTGGAAACACGCAGGAGCTTGAGCAATGGCTGGCTGAGGAGCAGCAGGATTAACAGGAGCTCGACCAACAGTCTTGCAAAAATTGAAAGTATGGCCAAGACGACCACACTTGGTGCACTGACGGCAAGGGTAGTTAGCAAAGTGATGATACTTGCAAACCTCACACAAAGGTCGGTTCCCGATGTATGTTTCTTAGCCGGGGGCTGAGCAACCTGAGATGGAACTTGCTTCATCGGGGCAGCAGGAGTAACCACGGCATAGTTTTGAGATTTGAACTTACGCTTCTTAAGTTTGGATGACGAATCAGGTTTTATCTCCTTAGGGGGCTCAGAGGTTGACTTTTCAGACTTCTTGTTCTTGCGGGTCAAGGTTCCCGCCTTCACATGATTATCGGTCAACTGAGCCGAAAGACGGATGGCTTCATCAAGAGTGGTAGGCTTGCTACCTAGAACAGTGTCTTGGATTTGCATCGGAAGGCCCCCGATGTATTTCTCGATAGCTCGATCGAGGGGAGTCACAAGATGAGGAACCAATAGACTGAGCTCATGAAACCGGCTCGTATAAGCTGTGTTTTCTCCACCGGCCTGGGCCAGATCCCAGAATTCAGCCTCGAGTTTTTGATCTCATTTCTAGGACAGAACTCCGTAGTCATAAGGCTTATGAGTTCGTCCCAAGAGTAGGCCAAGACAACCTCAGACCCACGATCTCTTTTCAACCCGTTCCACTAAGTCAGTGCCCTTTGTGAAAGACACTCGTTGCATAACGAACCCTTAAGTTATCGGGGCAGTCATTGTTCAGAAACGTGTTCTCCATACTTTCAAACCATTGAAGCAGACAAGTGGCTCCTTCGATGCCACTAAACTTAGTGGGTTACAGGAGTTGAACTGTTTGAAAGTGCAAGTTGGTGGTGGTGGAGGGGGATTAGCATTCCCGGTGTTCAAGTGGGCCAGAACTGTTGGGATCACTACAGCAACTTCCTTAGCAACAATGGAGGCAAGCTTGCGGCTTGAGTTTCCGGAACGAGAGTTGTGACGGGGGAAAGATATTCTGAACAGAGGAACAAAGAATTAAAAGGGATTAATGAAATGATTTTTTAACAGGTTTACGTTTCATGTTATATATTGACGATTGAGGATTCGAATCGTAGCGGAAACTGAGTGATGAGTTATAAACAAATCGAATAATTTAAACATAGATAAATTGGAATGTGATATTCGGATAAGGGGAATAATGGAATAAATCAAGTGGAGAGAGGGTTAAATGAGGATTTAGATATATGAAAACTTGAAATCACAAGGAGGTATTCCGAGTGTAACCGTTTTAGTTCGCAATTAAACGATTACGGTGACTTGTCAAAGTATTAAGTCAACTAAACCTAGTGAAGACATGCTTACCTATAAGTGGACACTCATCCTAAGGTTCCCAGGTAAGGTAACTGGTCCGTATAGTGGATTTGTACGAATACCTTGCCTAGACAGAACACCCCAGAATACAGGCATCCACCCTTCCAGTATCGCACGTGTTCAGTTACGAGACTTAGACTTTGACGAGAGTTTGAAAACCAATAATTTAAATTTGAAATAGGGAAATAATTTCTTTTGGAATAGGCAGTATGCCTTAGAATATTTTGGAATTGATATACTTAAGGTGTATTAGTGTAAGGCAAAAGTTTCCAGTAGGCATAACACATATAACATGTAACACATAGAAGGATAAAAACATAATTAAGATGGCATGAGAGGACTCATGCTTAGGGTACTTAGGTTATAGTCTAGGTCATTCATTTCTAATAACCTAATTCTCTATAACCATGGCTCTGATACCAATATGTCACACCCCGACCCAATGGGCGGAAACCTCGGGGCGGACTTAATAATGATTGTTCAATAGCTCATGGGATAATTAAAGTTTAAATATAATTAAAATCCAAATTTCATAAGTAACCAAACAAATATCCCAACAAAACAACAAAAAGATTCATATTCATTAAATAACAAATTGTTCGAATTATTAACTAGGTCCAAGAAATCCTAGTTTGCATGCAAATCCACGGTCCTATGCCTTTCCTAAAATCATGCGTAAAATAAACAGGTCAGCTAAATAAACTAGCTGGTGAGAATCATAGGTTTAAATAGATATATAGATATGACCCAAAATTTCAACTCATATGCAAAGTTAACTAAAGCATAAGTGTAACATATGTTTAACAAGCACAATCAAACCTAGTTGACTAGTTATACGTTTAATTCCCGAAGAATTAAACAGAGTTATAATGTTTCAAAGGTTCTCAATCACCCGTGTTTCATCTAGGGTGGGTTTGTCAAGCCAAATAGATCTACTATCGATTACCATGGTTTGAATAAAATGCAATCAAACACATATAAATACATATGCAAGTATAACAATGCTCATAATGAATTGAAGTAGTATAGACATCAAGACTCGTTTAGTTTAAATAGATACAGCATGATTTCCCCCAAAATTAATAAAGGAACATGGGACTATGAAACTCACCTTAGCAAGGCGGTAATAGTTAAAAGAAGATAAAAATACTTGTCCTAAGCCCGGCTCCTCAAGAAATCAACCTAAGGAAGGAGGCATATTAGGATCGAGATATAAATGGGAATAAATTAGGTATATTAGGGTAATTGATGAATTTGGGAGGTGCAAGGAATGATTTGGTATCAATATATGAAGTTGGTATCAATATATGGAGTTGGAACAATGTTCAAGGTTTATATTACTTATATGGAGTTGGTATCAAATTTACG
This sequence comes from Flaveria linearis, assembly GCA_024085815.1. NCBI lineage: Eukaryota > Viridiplantae > Streptophyta > Magnoliopsida > Asterales > Asteraceae > Flaveria > Flaveria linearis. The sequence continues at coordinate 15,136,431 of CM044002.1, forward strand.
GAGTTGGTATCAATATATGGAGTTGGTATCAATATATGGAGTTGGTATCAATATATGGAGTTGGTATCAATATATGGAGTTGGTATATATGGAGTTGGTACAATGTTCAAGGTTTCAAAGAGCTTAAGGGAGGTGCAAGGAATGATTTGTCAACGGGTACAATGTTTCGGGTTCGGGTTACAAAATTTACGGGTCAAATGTCACACTAAGGGGCTGTATGGTTGGGTCTGACCATCCCTCGGTCAGACCAACCTTGTTTGGTTGCTTGCATCTTACAGGAGAATAGGTCTGACCGAACCCGTTATTCGGTTAGATCTAAACCCACATCTGACCCGAGTCAGACGTGGAGTGGTCGTTCACGGTGGTGGTTCGCGACTGGTTCGCAGTGGTTAGTGTGGGTCTGGTCTGCGACGGCGAGGGCAGCCACTGCAACGGCGGGTCTGGTTCACGGTGGTTTACGGTGGTGGTTCGCATTTGCGGGTCTGGTTCGCGGTAGTTCACAATGGTGGTTTGTGTGAAGAAGGGTTGTGATGGCTTGTGTGAAGAAGAACTGTGAATGTGAGGAAGATAAAGGATGGTAGGGTGGAGATAAAGCGAGTAGTTTTTAATTTTTTTTTTTGTATAATCAAACACACTTATTGGTTCAGATCTTTTACTGGTTCAGACATCTTACTGATTCACACCATCTTATTCAATCAAATGTTGCTAAACAACCCCTAAATGTTTATTTTGGTTAAATGGTTAGTTAAATGCTCATTTTGTCAGTTCACCCGTGAGTAGAGACTAGAGAATGCATTGAACCCAACGTCTGGTTCAAACAATTGCTACCTTAGCTTCTCCTTCCTGCACACTCCATAACCACCTTGGGAGTCTTCCATTCTTCACTTCTAGGCATCTAACTCTATTATCATCTACTTTACCTTTTAAAAGTAGCATCACCCCGTTCGAAACCAGTTTTACCAAATTTGTTATAACTGGCTGAACAAGCAACCTAAATGGTTCAGAGCTCAATCGGTTGAATCAACCTGTATGAAATGCCGGCAAAGACCAGACCTGACTAAGAATTGAGATGGACTACCAACACAGGCTTTTCGCCATTGGTACACAGAGTACCGACTCAATCCCACCGACAGAATAGGTTCTAACAATTGCCACAAGATCGACATAACAAACTTACAAAGCCTTCATTACAATTTGAACAAAACCTACAATCATCCTACATTCAGTTCAGTCCTACAATCAAACAGAAGCTGTGATAGGGAGATTGAAATTTCTTTTTACAAGCAAAATACAGACTTTGATAACCCCTAACCAGGGCCCGATCCAGGCGTGAATGACATGGCCTGTCTGAAATCCAGTGACTTGAGAGAATCTGAGAGATTTCCCCCTGTGGTGGAACCCATAATCCTCCATGTGGCAGCAGTACCTGTGATTGGCTACTCCTGCTGCTGCTCTCTTCATTACCTTTAGCAGTAGGAACTTCTTTTACTTTCTTCACATACTCAAAAAACTCTGCAACTTGTCGAGCATACCTTCACATAGATATAAAAAAAGTCCATATATCAAACTAAGAACTCCGAAACAGAAGATGCTAAAACTAAAAGGAGATGCAACAATTTGTAATTCCTCTTTTGAGGTTTAATCTACCATTTTTCATTGCAGGTGCATCCCAGACACGAGTTAAATTTCATAAACCCTTTAAAACACCTGATTATTTTTATTTAAAGTGGGTACAATTGCTTACAATTACAGGTTCATTATACAAGAACTAAATGCAATTCAATGTATAATAGCAAAAGAAAACCATATAAACATCAAAATGATTTTTTTTTAAAACCACACCTACATTGACTTCTCAACAATGACTAACAGAATATGTAAATCATAATGCAAGTATAAAGGAGAAACCCACATGTACCCAAAGATTCACAGTTGTGGTTTGATGGAAAACAAAACTCTTTTTGAAAGTTAGATAACATGCCAAAGAACATAACATATCATTAATTTATAATACTAATGGGATGATGGATGCTCTCTCCAAAATATATTATCTTATTTATCATTAAAGTTAATATTTTTTTAAACAGGCCGTCCCAAGTTAGGACCACAGAAAATTATTTATTTAAAGTGTTTAGTAATGTAGCAAGTATTAATCTAAAGTGGTTGTAACATTTATGCATTGTATATAGACATTAATTTACGTTGGCTAAATTGCTTTATATGACCCATTTAAGATAAAAGACAACCCATATAGACCCATTCAAAAGCAAATGTGTTGAAACTGCCTCCTCTAGTTTAGTACATATAATAAAACATTACTAAAAAATAAAGGCAATGTTCTTAACAACAATCACTTATAGTGAGCGGATCCGAGATGTTAAAGTTAATTGAGCTAGAAAATCAAGCAACAAGAAAGGAACAACAAGAATCAAAAACTGGAGATCGCAAGCATGGGAAATGAAAGAAAACATACTGTTGTTTAGCTTCAATATCCTTGCTAAAATCAATGTTAGGCTCACAGTCAAGAACCAATGCAGGCACCTGTTTGTAGGAAATAGAGTCAATAAGCAACTGTAAAACCAAAAAAAAATTGACCATATTGAACATTTAAAAGTACCTTTTGAATGCTGGAATGCATGTGATTTCCCTCCAAATAAAATACACGGGATTTTATATCAGGATGCAAAGAACTATCCAAGTGAACAGGAGGATTCCTAACAGACAGAGTTCCATGATTTCCGCTCTCAAATGGAAAAAGCCAACTTTCATGTTTTTCATGTAGATCACGAAGATATTCTAGGCTGACCCCGCCTTCCTCTGCTCTCTTTCTAAGCATCATTCGTTTGTGGCAAGTATCTGGACTGGCCCTTAGATAGATAAACGCATCTGGAATAAGGCCAGGAAGAGAAGAAACAACCGGGTCAAACCATGAGTCATATATGCTAATTTCCATCTCGTTCATCCAGTTAGCTTCATGTACAGCTCTCACAAAAACCTTTAACCAAAGAGAAAGAAAGTATATATAATTCAAGGATTCACTGGCTTAATTACAGTTTTAAGTTTTAATAAAGAACCATATAGATGTAGATAAGATTTCGCAATAATCCCAAAACATTTTTCCTATTGTTGTACAAAATTCTCCTTTTTCTGTCATACTAACAACATAAGGACTAAATATGGCAATATGGGCTGGCCATGGTGGGTTGGGTTGGGTTATGGGCCAGGGTAGGTTGTTCAGAAAAAGTTTGTCTGAGTTTGTTAATCCTTTTATAACCAACAAGTAACAACCATACCAGATATAATTACACTATTAAAATAATGATTTCAGGGTTCTACATGATATAAAAATAAATACACTTTGGAAACTTTGACCAATTTAAATTTGACAAACTTTGATATAACTTGAATTGACCTGTTCACAAGTAAATCGATTAGCCCACTCCTATGGACTACTTACCAGTTATATTCACTAACACAAACATATTTTATAAAAGATACCAGCTTTAGGGGGAATAAATAGCAACATACTTTCACTCACATAAGGAACCCTAACCATCAAACTGCGATCGATAAAACCACTCAAACAATGACATCAATGTGAGATGGAAAACTTACTTCGATAACCTTTTCAACATAAGGAACCCTAACCATCAAACTGCGATCGATAAAACCACTCAAACAATGCAACAAAACAAGTGTTATTGTAGAAGCATCACAGTCGACGAAGTTGCAAGAGCGCTGAAGAAAATGGGAAGGGCTAAGGCGGTGGGATCAGATAACATACCGATTGAAGTGTGGAAGTGCCTGGGAGATGAGGGTCTGCAATGGCTAACAAACTTATTTAACACTATCTTCAAGACCGGAAAGATGCCAGACCAATGGAGAAGCCGCGTCATAGTCCCCATATATAAGAAAAAAGGAGATGTCCAATGTTGCGCAAATTACAGGGGAATAAAGCTTTTGAGTCACACGATGAAACTATGGGAAAGAGTTATTGACACAAGAATTAGAAGAGAAACCCAGATAACAGTAAACCAATTTGGATTTATGCCAGGACACTCCACAACAGAAGCCATACACGTCATAAGGAGGATAATGGATAAATATAGAGAAAAGAAAAGGGACCTCCATATGGTATTCATTGACCTAGAAAAAGCCTATGACAGTGTGCCGCGTCAACTCATTTGGGAAAGTCTACGACTTAGAAAAGTACCAGAGAAGTATATCAAAGTAATAAAGGATATGTATGAAGGGGCAAAAACGTGTGTGCGAGCACCAGTCGGAGACACAGACTTTTTCCCGATGGAAGTGGGACTGCACCAAGGATCGGCTTTGAGCCCATTTCTCTTCACAGTAGTGTTGGATGAGATGACCAAGTCTATACAAGAGCCAGTACCGTGGTGCATGTTGTTTGCGGATGATATTGTCTTAATATCAGAATCTAAAACGATGTTAAACGAGAGGCTAGAACAGTGGAGAGCAGCACTAGAGCATAGAGGATTAAGGATAAGTCGCTCTAAGACGGAATACATGCATTGTAACTTTAGTGGTGAGGCTGAAGAGGACACCCAAATCAGTATCCAGGGTATGACGGTACCACAGACGTATAGGTTCAAATACCTAGGCTCGTACGTACAGGATGACGGAGAGATACACAGCGATGTAGCCCACCGTGTTCAATCAGGATGGTGCAAGTGGAGAGCAGCATCAGGATTTTGTGTGATAAGAGGTTCCCAACAAAATTAAAGGGAAAACTATACAGAGTGGCAGTACGTCCAGCTATGTTATACGGAACAGACTGTTGGGCCATAAAGAAATCGCACGAGAGACAAATAGAGGTCGCGGAAATGTGAATGCTGAGGTGGATGTGTGGACACACAAGATTGGACCGAATAAGAAACGAAGTGTTTCGACAGAGGTTACAGGTGGCTTGTATCACAGATAAAATACGAGAGGGAAGATTAAGATGGTTTGGCCACGTGAAGAGGAGGGCGATGACAGCTCTTGTTAGAGTAGTAGAGAACGTCAACTTAGAGGGTAGGAGAAGTAGAGGAAGACCTAGGTTGACTTGGGACGAGGTAACTAGGCGGGATATGATAGACTTGCACCTCTCTGAGGACATGATCGAGGATAGGAGTGCATGGAGGCGTAGAATTAAATTTAAGGACTTTTAGTGGGAACTGAGGGTGGGAATGGTAGACGTAGATTTGATGCGGGTCTCCTCCGGTGAGATGCAGATTTTCCACAACCTGCTCTTATACGTGTTACTTGCCGCCTATTTCTTGTACGCACTTTCTAATTCTTTATGTGATTTATACCTTGGGTAGTATGCCTTATATTTTGATCGATATTGTTATTGCTTTCGTTATCGAGCCGGGGTCTCTTCAGAAGCGGTCTCTCTATCTCCCAAGATAGAGGAAAGACTCGCCGCCACCACCCCTCCCAGACCCTACTCTCGCGTGGGATTTACTGGGTACGTTTGTTTGTTTGTATACTTTCACTCACATCTAATCGGGTCATTGGACTTTGAAAATACTTTCCAAACTGATTATTTCGGGTAAATTTGACCCAATCCCAGAAAAATGTTGGGTCCTTGAAAGTTAAATGTTATTACAATAATTTTCAAAATATATGTGGCTTTAGTTTACAGTATTCAAGTCCCATGACCAAATAGAAAAACTGATATTTGCTTCCTGCCACTCATAGTGGTCTATGACTTAATAACAACAAGCATTTTCATATAGAATGGAGCAAAAATTGCAATACAACACCCAGCTAGAAATATATAATTCGAATTACTTATGAGGTAAGACATAAAACATACCATCCTATCACTGAAAACACTTCTCTCCATTAATCGGAGGGGCTTAATTCCACTTGATGACTCCTTCTCCTGCATAACTCTTGTAACAAATACATAGTTCTGGAATGTGTAGGCGTACCTTTGTGGCTCAGCATAAAAAGCATCTAAGATGTTAAAATGATCAGGCCCAACATCTTGCCACTTGTCAATGGGTTCAGGAACAATCTCAACAAGATCCTGAAGCTCAAGAGTTTCATTAGCAATTCTCTGCAAGAATGTTGTCTTTCCTACACTTATATTTCCTTCTACACAGAAAGTAAGTCGTTTCTTTTGTTGCACAGGGCTCACACCATCATCCTTTAGCTCTTCATCCACACTCTCTTTAATAAATGTGGTTATACTTTCAGCATGGTTTCTATGTATAATGCCAACAGAGTTCCGTAAAAACTCCACCATCTTTTGATTTGACTTCCCAAAAAACTGTAAAGTATGACAAAAAACACATACTTATTGTGATGAAAAACTAAAAACATCAATTAATAGCATCGATCATTGATTCACAACTTAATATCTGCAACAATACGAGTTAAAAGATAACCACCATTACCAACGTGAGACATGCTTGCCAAATAGAAATAAAGATACATAAGAATACACAAGTCAGCTCCCATATACTTAACATGATTTTAAATACAAGACAACTATAGATTTACTTATATACCTGCATTTCCACAGTCATTTATATATTAAATCATTAAAAAAGTATAATTGCCTTAAAAATTCAGCAGTTTACTCAACTTAAACACAGTCAAACATCCCATTAACATTCAGCAACTTTTTGTCAAACAAATTATGAGACACAAGAAACTATACATCCGCATTTCACATTACTTAAAAATACCTTGTCCTTGTAGATTTTCTTGAGCTCAGCAACACCTCCAATGCCATTCTTCACCAACTTCCTCAAATTCCTAGGTCCCACACCAGGAATCGTCAGCAAATCAGGGTTTCCGGGGAGCAACGGCGGAGCATTACCACCACCACCACCACCACCACCCAAAGAACCCCTATGTCTCCTATTAAACTTCATTGGCTTCTCATCAGCCACACCACCATTCTCACTATTACCTTCAGAATTCATCGCCGACACCGAAACCCCCTTTTCAGAAAAAGCCGTATGACACCAAGCCACACGAGCCCCACTTCGATTCTCCTTGAACACAGCCCAAGCCCTAGACGGAACACTATTAGCACTCTCAATAGAACACCGGCAATTACGACAACGGTAGCTAGAACTGAACCCGAAACGAGGAGAATTCGAACATGTGTTGCTGCTATTGAAAGGGTTTCTGCAGCCTACGGCAGCGGCCATACCGACGGCGGTGGCGGCGGACGGCATTGATGGGGTGAGTGAAGTTGAATTGTTGTTGTGTCGATTAAACCCTGAAGGGATAAGGGGGAGTGAAGAGGTTAAAAGGTGAGATGAAGAGCAGAAGATGGGACCTCCTGCGTAAGGGTTTAGGCGTAAAAACTTCTGCATAACTTTCAACCATTTGCGTGTACCTCTCAATCCATTTTCTTTGTCTTCTAGCTTCGATTTCACTGTGATAATTTCTGCAACTTGTGTGGATGATAGAAGAGAGAGTGAGGGTTTTAGCGTTTTGGGGATTCTTTTTAGGGTTTTCAGAAGTGAGTTACAACAATAGTCCCTTGGAATTTTCTGAGTTACAGGATAGGTCCTTAAGTTGGTAAAATATTTATGTTGGTGATCTTTGAAGTATAATCAGAGTGAAACATCGACACTAGAGTGGGATAACGAATGTTTCTTGTAAAAAATGAAAATCTTATCCTTCTTTTACCTTTCCATTATTACATATAATAGTTTTTATTTTTTTTAGCAGCGTTTGATTATTTAAAATGTTTATCTGAAAAAGGTTTGAACTTATATCTTTTAAAAGATCTTTCAAACGTCTTATCACTAGATCATCTTATAATTGTTATATAATAGTTTATATTTATAAACCTTCTTATTTCATTTTAAAATTGACAATAGAGGCTAATGAATTTTAAAATTTTGGTTCAAACCAAACTCAAAAATCCAACTATCACGACCTACCCATCCAACCAGGCCGATTTCATTTGTCCATCGTTGTAGGCACATAGTGGTTATATATAATGAACTTAAAAAAATAAATAGTGTTCAAACCAAACTGACAAAACTAGACACTAGCCAACCTACCGAAATAGGGTTTGTCATTTGTTGCATAGACACATATTCAGTAGTCCAGACACGTAGTTTTTTCACAATATGCAGTAGTCTATGCACGTAGTTTTTTTCACTTTTTCTTCAAAATTTATAGAATTGGAACACAAACATCCCTAAACTCTGCTAATATGGTTGTTGGATCAGTTGCAATATATTGTAACATGCTTTTATTAATCAAATTTGGTTTGTTGAATAAGTTGCAATTTAATGTAACATATTTTATCAAACAAATTTGGTTAGTTGGAGGAGGAATTATACTCATATATATGATATTACAACTAATCAAACACAAGCAGTAATCAGATTCAAATCTGACCCTTTCAGAGGCCGAACCACTGCTCTTCATGGTACGTGACAATACAAGTAGATGGCTCGAATCGTAAAAACGAGCTCTCATCGTAAAATCGATAAACGAGCACATTATGTACTAGCATTTTGATCTCCCTTACACAGGTGACGGTGGCAGGTCCAATAACAACCAAAACCCTACACAATCATCAGAATCCAAACTATCTTGTATTGCAAGAAAATGTAAACCTCCACAGTTTTTCTTTGCTGCTTCCCAAGCTTCAGCCTCACTTGTAGTTACCGGTGATTTCTTATACGAGGCGTAAACATAACGGGTTGAAATCCCAACAGATAGAACCAAATTAGCACGGGCTAGGTCGGCTTCAACTGAACACACTTCTAAACCGTTCATCCAAGCTGCAAGGACATTGTTTTAGACTAATGTATAACAATAAAGTCAGATCATGTGTTTCCTAGACTCCTAGTGGTTGCAAGATGAGAGGGTGGGTCAAAATGGGTCATATTGATAATAGATAGAAATGAGCTGGGTTGGTTTCACCCGGACGATTGTACTTTTTAAGGAAAATGTGTATATAAAATAACGAGTTAATTATGATTATAAAAAGAAAGATTGTTAAAATGATGATCAAAAGCTTTGAATAACATGACTTAGGCACTAATGATACTTTCACCGACTTTCAACCTGTTCCTGTTTTAGTTAACTACTTTGATTTGATTAGTTTGAGATAAACCACCATAGTAGTAAATTGGATGAAATTGTCATCGTTAGTGTTTACTATATTATAAGTATGCTGTATTAAACATATGTCAAAGCTTATACAAGTTGGACACTCAGAAATTTGAGGTCAAAAGTAGAGCAGTTGACCAACAAAGTCAAATTAACAGACTTTTTTGCTATGGAAGCAGTAGAAAGTTTAGATGGGTAAATTTGGGTTATGTTTATCTTAAGCATTTTATTAAAAAGCATCTATATAGAAAATACTAAACACTTAAAACGGGTTGGAAGTCCGGTATAACGTATTTAAATCCATACAATATTCTAAGTCGCTTAATCAACATTCTAGTTTTTTACTGAAATAATCTAGTTTCGTAACCATATATATCACATTAATTATTTAATTAAAAACTTTGAAAATAGAACAAAAACAATTTGCAGGCCAGACCAACCTGTTTTGACCCCTTACCCTACTGACCCATTTTCCCATCTCGATTTATGTACTAACCTGCCAACGGCTTTGCGCGTGAAGATGCAACAGCAAGTCCAGGAATTAACGTACTGTCATCAATTTCTATCCCCAATAAATCCAAATCCAAAGACGCACCAAAGGCAAATGATTCCTCTAGCGTCACTAGCTCCTTCTTAACATCTAAATAAACAATAACATAACACATAAGTCCCTTTAAATCTTTCAACATGGTACTCTCATCCGTAAAAACAGTAATTCTACATCAAGTTATAATAACATATGGTCAATCTTCCTCGAACACGATAAAGAACTTACCTGAAAACGGTAACTGGACAAAAGCCCACTTTTCGCCATACAGTGTATCAGGAAGATCCATCGGAAAAGGGTTATCAAGTGCAAGAAGAGGCTTAGATCCTTTCTGGAAACCAGGATGTCGTTTATACACCGTTTCATAGCGTTCTTCCAGCCAAAGAAGGAGAGACAGACACTGAAATCGCATAATTCCAAACATAAATGCACTTTCTAATGCAAGTTTACTATAAGCATGATCAAAACAATCAGTCATACACTTAAACTCATAAACATCTAGCATCAAGATTGTCTCTTACACAATGCAGTAGGCATATAATTACACCAAGTACTTATTTGAGTAGATTATAAACAACACGACACGCACCCGTTTGCTAGGAATAGGCTTTATACCAAGCTCTTTGCACGCTCTAGTAATAATCGTCTGCATTTGTGACCTACAACCATCATCAACAAACCCATCTGAATCAACTGTTAACAAGAACACAATCAAACAATCAACCAATCACAATCAAATAATCACCTAAAGAATCTGATCTTATCAGGTATAGGCACCTCCAATTCATCACAAATTGACACAATTGCATCCTTCAAAGTGACACTATTAATAACATTATTAGGAAAATACTTAGTATACTGAAGAGACAACGAACTATCACAAGCTACAAGCTCCCAAATCTTCTTCCCCCTAATATCAAGAATAGGTCTAGAGCAAAAATCCAACTCCCACTCTGTAATGCTCTCCGGGTCGGTTTCCGGGTCAAGATAACTCAATTCTGCAGTCGGGTCATCAGCATCATCTTCTTCATTATCATCATCAACGGGTTCTACAGGCAGTGAAACGGAGCTTTCGGATACTGAATTGGGTCGGAGCGTGAGGGGTTTATGGTGGTTTGTAGGTGATTTTGTGAAGAGGGGTGTGTGATTTTGATGGGTTTTGATGGGTGAAATGGGATTTTGATGTGTTTGATTCTTGTGGTGTTAATGGTGAGAGTCGCCATGCGAATGCTGATGCTGGTCATGGGATTGAAGGAGATGGTGGAGATCAGTGCAGTGAGTTCATGTTCGTGTGTGGAAATGAGCGTTGGTTATCGGCCACAAGTCGCTTAGATGTTCGGAACAAGTGTTGGATAAGGACTCCGAATATTACAATATATGCCCTCCAATTTTGAATTAACCAGGGGTGATGCCCCACGCGCGTTGCGCATTCTAGAAACGGATAAAACTGAGCTTGAAAAAGGATAAAACCGAGTCTCACACAAACCCCATTACAGTCGCAAGTTAATTTTTTCATCACTTCACAAATCGGTGTAGAACTAAATAATTTTTTAACCGATACTAACCTTCATTAAATCATAAGGTTGGGCTCACGTTAATAAAGTAAGTAAGAAAACAAAGCGAAAAAACTCAAAAGATTAGGCAATTTGCTCAGATCTTGGTTTTTGGTTTCTATGGCTGCAACTCAGGTTGCAAGTGCAGTACAACACACTCGCCATCACCAAGTTTACCACGCCAAGAAACCACCTCTACCACAGTCATCATCATAGCAAGAACAGATTTAAAGCAATCAACGAAAAAAAACAGAGGTTAAAGGGTCTCAGATGACCGATCGTCATCATCATTTACGGTTAGGGTAACATAATGTAACATCCGGTTCTTAAATCCGGACTTGTAATCATATTATAATTATGTTTAATTAAATTAAGTTAAGTTATTTGAGAAGATTGGTGTTCAATCACATGAGTTGTATGCGAATGAACCTCAGTCGCACTCCATACGTGCGAATGAGACTCAGTCGCACGAATAGTAGGCGTATGAGCTTCAGTCGCACAATTCAGTTGTGTGAATGGTTCAGTCGTGCGACTGAAGGTGAGGCAGTTAAGTTGTGTGTATGGATAAGTAGGGCGGTGCAAAGAGTTCAAAAGCAGATTTCTATCTGCACCTACTCCATTCTTTTGTTCCCTTTACACTCAAACGCCTCTGCTCTCACGAAATTGACCAAGATAACTCCGTTTTGGTAAGATTTGAATGTCACGGATCAATCCTACTATGTTGTAAGTTGTGTATATGGTTAAATTTGATCCAATAACCTGTTTAAATCAGTAAATTGGTCTGGTTTTTTTCTAAATTAAAATCTGGAAATTCGGATTTGAGTTTTTGTGTAGTTTTGATGAAATAATGATCCAAAACCATTGTAAATGATGTGTATATGATCTGTTTTGGATATGACATGATTTGGATGGTTAAAACTTAAATTTTGAGTAAATTTGGATAAAAAATGTCAAGAACACAACTGCTGATCCGTTTCAGATGAATGGGCTCAGTCGCATGACTCAGTCATGCGAATGAGAGTCTAGTCGTGCGACTGAGTGCGAACAGAGGTTCAGTCGTGCGACTGAGAACCCAGTCACCTAGTTAGAAGACCGAATGAAGACGAGTGATCACTATGTACGAATGAGGACTCAATCGTGCGAATGAATGGTCAGCCGTACGACTGAAGGTTCAGTCGCATTGATGTTCATCCGCATAGGTCCAGTCGCATGAGTGCTCATTCGCATAAGTGTTCATTCGTATAAGGATCCTGTTTGAGAATAGTTTATTGAATCAAGGTTTATTGCTTTAGATATACCTTGATTAGAGGAAGGACTAGTTACCTCGTGTACGTGGATTGTGTAGATTGCCGTGAGGAAGTTGATAAGGTGAGTTCTAAACCCTTTTTGAATGTGTGGTTTTAAACATACGGGCTAGCATACATACAATGATGAATAATTTGAATGTTTTAGCACCAGCATTGTGATAATGATGTGTGTACGTTACTAGCAGCTTGTGTGGCTGTTAGGGTAAATGGTTAGGATAATGAATGGCTATCTGAACATTGTTAATCATTACGTGATGGTGATGATTCCAATGGGTCAGATGGGATGTAATGATAAATAAAATGTATTAAATCTGGTGCTAAAAGAAAGAATGTGTGTTGTGTAAAGGAATGTGATGATATTGGCAATAAGTAAAAGAAATGTTTTAAAGTGATAATGTGATGTAAATCTCAACAGGCCAGTTAGGGTAAGATGCCTGGGTGTGTAACTGTACAGTTAGATAGGAGTGATGACGATCACTCAGCTTTGTGAACATCTTATGGTGACGACCCTAGATGATTAATTGGCATCCTACTGGATGAGAAATAATAATTACAGTTTCTGGATGTGAAAAACTGACCGTTGCTAGATGTGGGCAACTGACAGTTGCTAGATGTGGGCAACTGACGTCCGGTGGGACAAAGTAATGATAAAGTGGATTTAATTATATTGCCAATATCAATATGATTTTTTTCTTGTAAGTGATAAAATGTTGTTAATGTTTTGATGAAAATTTAGAACTCACCAGTTTATCTGATGTTTTGAGTGTGTTGTGTGTGTACTAGGTAAGGAAGGATCCTCTAATGATAGAGGAAAGCAAGTATGAGCTGAACAAGGATGCTATCCCGGAGTAGCTGCTGGCATAGGGTGTAGGACCTGTTATTAATGTAGATAGGAAAATGTATAATTAAATACAACTATATATAAAAATGTTTTAAAAGTTGGGTTAATATATAATATTGTTTATTATTCCGCTGTAAATAGAAAGCTCTGATTCACGTTTAAAATATTAATCCAACTGTGTGACGTGCCTCCGGTGCTCTGCCGGGTTTAGGGAGTCACACATAAACCCACCAACAACCGAACGGCCAACGTGTCGGCTACCCACACCCGACGATTACTCCACACACAAAATACCTCTGAGTTACTGTTCATGGCACTCAATTAGGTCAGATAAACCCAAACGAAACGCCACAGACAACAGATGCAGCCGCTGCCGGCAGGAGTCGCCACCATCAACACATGCGTGCGACGATAGCGCCAGGCGGCAGTGGGCGGCGCCGGGCGGCAGTGGGCGGCGCCATCCGAAAACCCTAAAAGGGTAACGAAGAGATTTTTAAGATCCGACGGTGCGCAGACATCCGGCCGAGGGGAATCCGCCTCCACCGCCACCAGCACCGCCTTTTTCAGACCCGTAAATCGTAAGCCCCATCAGCCTGGCACTGATAACACACAAAGGCGAGGGCACGGTAGGGAGGTGGACCCTAGCATCGTCTACACCAACACACGTACGAACAACCACCAGTGTTTAAAGACGACGACCGACCGGGGAAAACGAAGCGGCCCCAACAGCCAGCCGCCCAGTAACTTCGGCAACCACCACCACCAAATGAAACCCGAGCAACAATGAACGATGAGACATCACATGAGAAGGCCTGCCGCTGTCAGCAGGCGGCGGTACCACCGGCAACAACAACTAATCCAACCGAACCTCTCTCTATACAAAGGGTTTCTGTGGTTATAAACACAGGGGTAAAATGGAAACCCCAAAAAAACCCGTGGTGAAAACCGACGATCGGAAGGCCGGGGCGACCTGCCGCCGTCACCCGGCGGCGGCACCACCGGCAATAGCAAGCAACCCAACCGCCATTCTCTCTCTACAAAATGTAGCTTTCTTTTTTCTGTGGTTATAAACACACATGAGGGGGCAAAGTGCAAACCACAAAAACAATTGTGGTAAAACCATAAAAAAACCAAAGGTAACTATTCATCAAACTGAATTATTAATATATAGGGTAATATGGAATCAATGTTAAGGTGACCGAACCGTTTCCTTTTCTTATTGTTATTTTTTTACGTATCATGCAAGAAAATTGCATAAATAGTCCTTGTAATTTAACCAAATTGCATGTTTGGTATCCAAACAATAAAAATTGTAAAGATAATTTAAGTTTTTTGTAATCATTGTATGTTTAGTCCTTGGGATTAAATTCATTCATTTTTTCATGTAGTTTATAAAAATTGAACTAACTTTTAAATTTTAATTTTAAGGACCAAAAGTGTCATGCTCACATAAAAGTTTGGAGTAACTTTGCACTTTTATAAAATCTAGGGGCCAAATTTGTAATGACTATATAAAAGTTTGGACTAACTTTGTAATTTTCTAAGTCAGGGGACCAAATCATGAAATCTGGTCAAACATATGAATCATTTATGCAATTTTCTCTTTTTCTTATTTTTATCAGTTTTTTCTTTGTTTTTCTTGTTTTATATGGTATCACTCTAGTTTTTCTTAATTTTTTAGTATTTTGATCTTTTTTGAAAATTGATATATTACATTTTAATTGTAACTAGTTAGTTAGTCTTGCCGTAATATTTGTATTGACATATTATTCAAAACAACCAACACAAGAATAATCAAGACAAATTTATTAATAACAACTAGTATTTTATCCCGCGGGCGTTGCCCCGCTATTACTTTTAGACATTTATACCGAAATAAAAGACATGATGAACATTTTTTTATGTTTATTAAAAGAGACAATGCAATGTTGAACCGTTAACATATAAAACTTTATACACGTTCTATTTATCGGATGTCAATTCATAAAACCAACCCATATTTTATATATAAACCACCTACAACTTTCATTTGCACATGGTACACATAACAATGCACTATTAAGTTGATGCACTTCATAGTTATACATCACAAATTTCAAAAACTCCTGTGGCCAAATTTGAAGAAATACAAAACCACTATTCATTCTATTGCTTTATTAATATTATATGCTTTATTAATATTATATAATAACTAAATTAAATTCATAATGTTATTTTGAAGTAGAGTATAAAGTGTTTTGGAGATAGTAGAGTGATTTGGAGTAAAGATTATGTGTAAAAATATTTAATCTGAGTTTTAATTTATGGTGTAGAAAAATTTATTGTTTTCGACTCCTCAACGGTCATCCCCGATTAGAGGTGCACATACAAACCGGTTTCCCGACCTGAACTGGTAACCCGAACCGGAACCGAACCGGTTTCAACCCGGTGATAGGCCAAACCGGTTTCAACCCGGAAAGAACCGGTGGGTTGGAACCGGTTTGTATATTTCTAGCCCAAATCGGTTTGGAACCGGTTTTTACCAAAACCGGTTTACGAATCGGCCCAAAAAAATGGTTCGGAACCGGCCCAAAACTGCGGTATGTATCTTTTGTATACTTTAAATATATTATTTACTGAAAAAAAATAAAAAATACCGTTTTTGGACCCAAACCGGTTAGGAACCGAGCCGGACCGGTTCCAACCGGGTTGGGTTTTATTGGCCCAAAACCGGTTCTTGGTCAAAACCGGTCCCAGAAACGTTTGACCTGAAACCGGTCCGGTTCGAACCCGAACCGGTTCATGAAAAAAGAACCGGTTTGTGCACCACATGCATATTTTTTGTGCATCAAATTTGTCTTTTATATGTTACGGTGATTTTTAATATCAAACTAGTTTTTATTAAAAACTTTGAGAATTGTATATAAACTTTTACCATTGTTAGTTTGTTATTTAACACGTGCATGTGTGTGACTTATCTACGGGGTTAGGCCCTTTGACGCTACAAACTCGTTCAAATTTGAGTCTTTATTTTTATGATTTGGTTGTCTAATATCATCACTTAAAGTTGTGACTAAGGAGCTCAATTTTAGACTACAAAATTATATAAACTTTTTATCTCATGTCTTTTGATTTCACCCATTCTCCATATAATTGACGTTAATAAATAGAAATATAACTAGTATTCAACCTCACGTGTTGCGGTGGGACACTAAAACCGTACCAAATAGCGTCAATGTCACACCGTTGCTAGCAATCATCAACACCAGAAAAACTCGTAAAACAAAAGAATTAAACCCGAACGAAAAACAGATTTAAAAAGGTTGAATCATGCAAGTGTGTTATGACATGTTCATGTGTATAAATTGGATATAAAAGTAAAACACAACGCAACCATTAAGCAACAAAAAATAGATGTAAAAATGTTAAACTACATAAGTATGTTGTATTATGTTAACTCGAAAAGTTTATACCGATATGTAAAATAAAAAAAATATAAAAGATTAAAAGTAAATAAGAATTAAGTTAAAAGTGAAAAAAATATAGGTGTTAAATGTAAAAGATAAAAATATAGGGTTAAAAATAAAAAATAAATAAATAAATAACAAAGTAAGTTAAAATCTACAAACATAAAGCACAAACTTGAACAAGAAAATTACATAAATGAGTTGATAATTGGGATTGTATCAATTAAGTTAGTAATTAAATTGGTAAAAGATTCTCTATCTGAAATAAATAACCGGCTACATAGGGCATGTTTGAAATTCCATTTGGAATATCTTTTTGACCTATTTGAGGGGTAAAAAGACAAAATATCCTTACAAATAAATCAATAAACTAGAAATTTTAATTTATTAACTTATTTGAATGGGTATTTTTGTGATTTTATCCCTTTAAAAATTAAAAAGTCATCTTGAAATGGAGAGTGAAACAGTGGCTTCAAACCAAGGTAATAATATCTTTCTCCTGTGAAATGAAGTAATGATTGATTTGCCACCAAATTTGATGCATCTTATCCTCTAGTCGAAGTGTAATTCATCACAATTGAGTTCTCTATGCAGTTGCTAAATCTAAACACTGGAGATGCAACGACCATCTTCTACCCCATCAAACACGAACTCATTTCTCACCCTAAATCATTCAAATTCCATCTTCCCCCAAAACAGTACAAAGTCAACAGTTCAACCAAGATTCTGAATCCTTTACACCATGAAAAACAACACAAAGACGATTACGCAATCAAGAACCCATCAACTTCAAAGAACCAATTTGATCACACAACAGGCGAAGAGCTTTCGCCTGAGCTATCCAACAGGCATCTACGATGGCTATGTGAAGTAGGAAACGTCGATAAAGCAATGGACTTTCTTTCTCAAATGGAAGCCCTAGGGTTTCGATTGAGTTATCTTTCATACACTTCTTTGTTAACAGCTCTTGCAAGTGTAGGCAGGACTTCAGAAGCTGAGGCAGTTTTTCTTGAAATGGTAAGATCAAGGTTTCAGCCAAGACAAAGGGTGTATAATATTTTGCTTAAAGGGTTCTTGAGAAGAGGTCTTTTAGCAGCTGCAGATAGGGTTATGGAATCCATGAATGATTTGGGTGTGTGGAAGAACAGAGAAACGTATGAGATTCTTCTTGATTATTATGTGGGTGCTGGACGATTAAACGATTCATGGGATGTTGTAGCGAAAATGAGGAACGATGGGTTTGAACCGAATTCGTTTGTGTACAGTAGGATTATTGAACTTTATAGGGATAATGGAATGTGGAAGAAAGCTACTAATCTTGTAGCAGAAATGAGGGAAAATGGAGTGTGTCTTGATAGAAAGATTTTCAATAGTATCATTGATACATTTGGGAAATCGGGTGAGTTAGAAGACGCACGCCAAGTGTTTGATAAAATGCTGCAAGAAGGGATTACACCGGATATTATTACATGGAACTCTTTGATCCGGTGGCATTGTAAGCATGGTGATCTTACGAATGCGCTTGTGTTGTTCGATGAAATGCAAACACAAGGGCTGTATCCTGATCCAAGTATCTTTGTTACCATCATTAGTCAGTTAGGAGAGCAGGGAAAGTGGGGTGTGATAAAGAAAACGCTAGAGCGTTTAAAACATGGCGGTCATCGACAAAGTGAGGTCATTTATTCAGTTTTGGTTGATATTTATGGGCAGCATGGGAAGTTTGAAGATGCAGAAGAGTGTATAAATACATTGAAACTTGAAGGAGTTCCCCTATCAGCTAGAACTTTTTGTGTGCTTGCTAATGCGTATGCCCAACAGGCAAGTTGTTAAATTTGTTATTGTATTTTCGCCTTGAATAATAATAAGAAATGCATCAGCAAATAGCCGAATCAGTCACATCATTTTTATGGAGTCACATGTGAGTTAACTAAACAGCAGTCAAACCGCCTTTGTGTGTTGTTCTGCCATAGATGTTTTCTTTTTGATAATTAGCGATATATATCAGGTTCTAGTCATTGTACTTGTCATGGACATGGTAACCAACCATTATAGTTTCACAATTACCAAAGAACACTGTAGCTCACAAGAATGTATGAAGATAAGTAGGTAATCATCATAGTTGGTAACAGTGCTTGAAAATAACCATCAAAGTTGTTAACATTGGTAAATTTTCGAGCACTTTTATGAGTTTTTTGTTTCTTTTTTACTCAGGGTTTGTGTGAACAAACAGTTAAAGTTCTCCAGTTGATGGAGCGTGAAGGAATTGAACCAAACCTTATTATGCTCAACGTTTTGATTAATGCATTTGGCATTGCTGGTCGACACTTGGAAGCATTCTCAGTATATCAGCACATAAAAGAAAGTGTATGCCCTTTTGTCTGTTGAACATTAAAACTTCATAAAACGTCTAATATTGACGGTGTTTGTGCTAATTGTACTCTTAAATACTTCTGAAGGGTGTAAGTCCAGATGTGGTTACCTACACTACACTTATGAAAGCTTTGATAAGAGCAAAGGAGTTTGACAAGGTGCACAAAATATTATTATTACTTCATCAAATTCATATGTACTGGTATTTGCATAAATAACATGTAACTCGATCACAGGTACCCGTTATATATAGGGATATGGAGGATAGCGGGTGTTCACCGGATAGGAAAGCCAGAGAGTTGCTGCAAAATGCAATGATGGTTCTTCAACGCAGACATTAGTTACATCAACTAGAAATGGCAAACGGATTCGGGTCAAAAGTGTAGGAAATAGGTTCACTTTTATATTAAAAGATAATAATTTTAACGATACTCTCGTTAGTCATGGGAAATATTCTAGTACAATACCGTTTACAAAACGAATAGAAAAATAAATATAAACAATATTTATATACCAACTTGATTCGAACATCCGTCTTTAGTATGTACTCCAACAGTCTTCATATAACATTCTTGACACAAGTCTTCATCACGTTCGAATCTTCAACTATACTCCTTGACAGCAACAATTAACAAACAAGAGATTAACGGTTGTGGCTGAGGATCGTGTTAGACACGGGTCCCTTAAAACAGATTTCCCGTCTCTACTCAAGACAACGCGTCTGCTTCCCAGGGTACAACAGCCAAAGCAGTATGTACTGCCGGAGAGTGCCTCGGCCCAAGAGATCATCGGGTAAAGTATATGTGTTATCTATACTACTATTATAATGCAGGAATCATGGGTAGAAGTGTAATTTAACATATTTTGTAAGACGCGCCTTTTCATGTCTTCCCTCCCCCTTCGCCATTCAACCGCTCCCCTTCCCCTCTGTCGGTTCCGAGGATAAGCATCAATTGTGTGCGTTATACATTCAATGGAGAAGGCAATGACTGCATCATTTATTGCTGCCCCTCAATCGTCCATTAGTAGCGACGGAGACTCCGGGGGAGTTGAAGATGCGGAGTTTGTGGAATCTTTGCGCTAATTGCAGGGTAAGGGTACCGGAAGTTTCGGAAAGAGGAGGAACAAGACACAGACACTGTGTGTGAGGTGTGGTCGCCGTAGCTTTCACCTGCAAAAGAGCCGATGCTCCGCCTGCGCCTAATTTCATCATCGTCGTTTGTAACCCTGATTTCACTCGCAACAACAGTCGTATACGTTTGCTTCTTCTCTGTGGTTTTACAGGTACGAATTTAACATTTTCCTTTCCTTTTCCATTTGTTCAATGCTTGATTCCCTAATTTCTATGTTGTTTCTTGATGTCTCTACGAAATGTGCAATCTAAACCTGTTTTTAGGGGGGTTTTTTCTTTCTAATTTGATGAATTGCTGATGTTTTGATGAAAATTAATGCTTGATTAGAGCATTTATGTTATACAAAGATGAATATATTGATTAACATCTTCACAGAGGTGTGTAACAAACTATTTTGTTTCAGTGAACAAGCACACAAGATTTAGCAAATCAATTTATTAAGTCACATTCTAAAGGAGAATTAGTGGATAGTTTAAGTTCATCATCTCCTACTTTAGAGAAGATGAGATGTTGATTTTTTTTAATTGTGTCAGTTATTGGCAAAATGATGGACTTTTTAGGAATCATGGCAGAATCAGATAAGAAATTGTAGAAAGAAATAGTATATATAATTTTTTGGTTCGTTGTTCAACATCTGTATATAGACATTTTTATCAAATCATTCACTTTTAAGTGCAGAACTCTAAGAACAATGATATAGAGGCACTCATAGGGGATGAATCAAAATACATTGAAATGGTCTGTAGGGCATATTTTTACCTTTGTATTATTTAAACTACAGACACATTTAGTAAAAAATAACATTCATGCATTCTATTTAACAACAAAGTTAACTCATGTTTATTCATTATTCTTTTCATAAAAGCACGCTTGATACATTGAATTCTATTGCATAATATAAATGTTTTGTTAACTAGCGAGATATTTAGTAATTGGAGTTTTAGATCATTGACTTTGATTATCATCTTCCTTGCTAGGAAATCCCAAAATTACTAGGTATGTTCTTGTGAAAAATCTTTTGAGGTCGTATTTTGAATTACCCATTAATTGTTAGTGTAAGATTTTGATTTCTTTATTCTCTTATATGTATCGAGCTATATAATTTGAGATGATTATATCCCATTCAACAAAGTAAAAGCATCCGGCATTAAGAGTTGGTACATATGTTTTTGTTTTTGCTAAAGGTTGTGTGAAAGATTTTAACGATTTGATTAGAAAGTTTAGTAGCTTTTATAAACTTGCTTCACATAATTCACATGTTTTCGGCTTGCTACTGAACTGTGAAGTGTATGTGTACAAAATAAGTAGTGTGTGCTAATGAACAACAGAGACAGACGTTTGAAGAAGAAGCTGAAATTCATTAACGAAAACGTTCCTAGGGTTCTTGGGATCTTAAGGTAATTTAATTCTGTTTTATTAAAGTTCGTTTTAGTTTTTTGTATATTTATCATTCTTTTGATTTGTATATTATGTTTATCATTAGCTTACCTATGTTCTAAGTGAACCCCGAGGTTACCTCATATCTACAATCACAATGTTACGTTTACATATAATAGCCTCTATATTTGAATCAGAGTGAATTTCTTTGATTTGTAGTACAAATTTATGTCAATTTAAATGAGTATTAGAAGTTAATGCTCTTGATAGTTGAAGATAAACTCTATTCAGCATGTTATAATGTGTCTAGGTGTGATACAGTTTGATAATTCTGGTCTTCTGATGTTAGTTGGTAAAAAATATGAAGTTTATTAGGTTGTTTATTCTGTTATATGAGTTTTTTTGGTGCAGAATTCTTCTACCTGTGGACAAAGTGGTTCAATAGTTGGTGATCTTCTGGATTATCTCAATGAGTCTTGGACTCAGTTTCATGCCACAGGTATGCAGTTATAATGCTGTTGTTTGCATTCTGTCACAGCATGTATATTAATTAATTAATTAAATAGTTTAATGGCTAATAGCATTACGGATGTATGTGTTTTGCTAATGAGTATTTAAATCGCCGCAACTTTTCATAACAATTTGAAGCCCCCCTGCCTGTGGTGTAACCGCTGGTGACAGGCTTCTCACGGTTATAAGAAAAAGGAAAACAAAACAAACCATCTTGAAATACGTTGTTATTACTTCTTACATGACAATATTTCTTAAATTTATGATTTTTTATACATGTAAGATCTTATATTTTTAGTGACCAGGTTTCATTCTTGTAGAGGTGCTTGTGCTCCATGTCCGGTAATGGTGACTATTTCATGTTTCTGTGGTGAGACACACTTTGAGGTGAGACTATAATCGATATGGATGGTATGCTCTTTTGAGATAACATAAGCTTACTGTTATGATAACTTTTTTAAATTCAAAGATTTTCCTTCAAGAGCAATGTTATATGTTATGGAATACCAGTTATGTTTTACATAAAGTCAATTATGTGTTGATTTTGCAGTGACATTATTTACATAGTGAGTTATTGATGTTCATTCTATATTTTAATGTTATTTTTCTTTCTGGGAATATGTATCAGGTTCCTTGTGGTACCGAAAAGGAGCAATTAGTATTTTTACTTGTTGCACATCCGTTAAAATTATCAGTTTTAGTAAAAATTCAATTTTCATTTGAAAAAGACAAGCTTAATTTACTCATAATATATATGATTTGTTCTTTATAAGAACTTGAATCCTCTGTACTTTTATAAGACATGATTTTAAAACTCAATGGCTTGTGATAATTGATTTTTTATGTGAAATTTTAAAGGGATTCATTTAATGGCTCTTGTAAAATTTATTATGTGATTAATCAATACAAATCATTAAGGCAGGGCCATATTAATGGCTTCCTTGTGCATGACTGTACAAAGTGCAGTGATGAGCAAATGTTGACAGTGGGGAAAAAGGTAGAGAGAGATGCTTTCACTTTAAACTTTTCATTTACAAAAAAGTGAAACTCTGTAAACCCTAAACCAATTTTCTCCATAAAATATTCCTCTCATCAAGATTTATGGAATTTAATTTTCTTGATTCGTTACTCAACTCTCTCCTTCTTTCTTGAATCTGTTTCACACCCCTTTTTCTTTTTATATGTCAAATTAAAGTGTTCATTCAACCCCTTTTATGTTTCCAATCAAAATTGCAATTTTAGCACAGACATTTCACATTTGAGTTTTGATACTACATTTGGTAAAGAATTGCTCTGCAGGTTATGGTGATCAAGATTTCTGGGGTTTATTGAACATTTGTTTCAAGATTTTGTGTCAAAATTGGTGAAATCAAAGTTTTTGTGTCAAAGATTTAAGGGTTTTTGTTGGAGTTGAAGAAAAAAGAAGGGTATGGCAGGAGGGGGAGCAGCAGCACCACCTAAACAAGATGATCCGCAACCACACCCTGCTAAAGATCAGCTTCCAAATGTCTCTTATTGCATCACCAGTCCACCACCATGGCGTAAGTGTGCAAATCAGTGTGTAAACACCACTGTAAAGTGTAGATTATTATAATTGTTATTATTGTTCTTGTTTGATGATTGCTCACTGTTAGCATGGATTTATGGTGTGTATTTCAGTATCTGTGTTCTTAAATGAGTAAAAACAGTCATGTGTACTATTTTGTTAAGAACTTGAACCATTTACGGTAAACAAAAGCATCATACTTGCAAGAAGTGCAAAAAGAAAGAAGTTAAATTTTGGATTTTATGGAGCTCTCAAGGTTTTTTTTTTCTTCTCTTTTTGTGTGTATCAATTACGTTGTTCTTATATAATAACATACTTATTTCCTACCATGAAATTGTTTTATTAGGTTGGACAGAAACGGGGTAGATTGCTTATAAATTTAGAAGAAGACGAACAATCGAAAAAGAAAGTGCGTGTAGGTAGTCCTGCTTCGCAATGGGTATCAGTTTATAATAAAGTGCGTGTAGGTAGTCCTGCTTCGCAATGGGTATCAGTTTATAATGCGCGGCGCTAAATGAAGCAAAGGTAGGTTGGTAGTTAATAATACTTGCATTTAGGTTTTCTGTGTTTTGATAGTAATCCGCATAAGTATTTACAAAAGAAATCCAATCTTTTTTAGCAATTAACAGTAATAAAGAATCAATGAAAGATAAATGACTGAACTTGAAAGATGATCTGGTTTAGTAATTAGTACTGTTCATTCATTGTTCATTGAATTCAGTTTCTTAGTCTCATACTAAGGGTACCAACTCTTTTTTATATTATCAAGGATTATTAAAACAAGCAAGAACAATATTTGCATGTAGATTATGATGTTTGGGGGTTAAGTATTGCAGTATGTTAGTTTTAATATTTCATTACTTTTATTATCTTATTTAGCCTTGCTTTATTTTTGAAGAAGGTATCAGTGGTCTTCGATGAGATATTGAAACTTGTTATTGTGGGATTTAGAGGTTCAGCTAACAACCTATAAGAAGATTAATTACTAAACTAAATGTAATATCATGTGACTCTAGCTAAGTTTTATGTAATATTACATTATATTTGTGCTAACTATTTGCGTTATCCCGCAGCAACGCGCGGGTGTCACACTAGTGAAGTTATATGGAACAAGATTAAAGATGATGAGTGATGACGTAGGATGAACAATTTAGAGAGTACTCCTCTCTAAATTTCTATAAACTTGTTGACACTCAAGAAATTAAATTTCTTCTTTTTTTTTCTTTTCTCATCATGAGTTTAGTTATATACTCATACTAAAGACTTCATATTAATGTGAGTTTTATTATTCACAACCAAAACTTCCATTTGATTTATGAAATGAGACCAAATTAAAACTCTCATTTTATTCATGACATGTTTAATATCAATTTTAATAAAAGTTATGATCCATAATAAACATTCATAATATTTATTAAAAGACTTGGTCAAGACATAAAACATCCATGTTAATCAATACATGGCTTTATTAACATTATTATGCAAGAAATTGCAACAATTTCCTATAATAATCATCCAAGTTTCACTTTCTTCATTCCGACCACTCAACTTCGAGCATCGATATCTAATTCATCTTAGCTTCAGTTTGGACACTGTATAGTTCGTTGCAAAACTAGAACTTAAACCAATAAATAAATAACTATTTATATAACAAATATATAAATATAATTATTTTGTGTCCAAAATTCCAACAATCCCCCACATGAATGGAGATCGATCAAAACACATAAAATTCCCAATGAAAACTCGACAGTTGAGTCTTGCAGGATAGGTAGGTGTTCCCATTGAACCTTCCTTTATGAAGCATACTTAGCCTCCTGGTGGTGTGTAGACGCGATGTCTTTGAACAGACCCCATTTGTGTAGACGACAATATACATTCACACAAGACTCTCCCTAGTCGGGCACATCCCCTCATTGTCGTGTCCGTTATGGTCATGGATCACTATCCTGGTTCTGCGAGAGCTCTAGGATTTGCGCCACCCCACAAATCCATTCGAAGCGACCCCACTTCTCTCTAACATAGGTGATTCCATGAATCATTAAAAGCATTATGGTTATATTGATTCCCACAATCATTTAACCTGAATATGCTTAACCTTCCCTTGGTCACTGGTTCAGGGTACTCCCCCAGAGTGAATGGACTAGGAAGTTCGTCACTCCCTTTTAGTTTTAGGATACTCCCCTATAGTGACTCCGTTGGTCATATGATTAAGTTGTCCTATTGAACCTAGATCTTAGGATCTCTAGTAAGCTAGGTTAGGTTTCCCTCATATTCCCCTTTCCGACGGGCTTTAGTCCAATTACTCTATCTTGTCTCGTTTCAACCCGCGGGTTGTTGGATCCAAAATTATTATCTATCACTTTGTCAAGTCGATATATATAACTTCAATCGAGATAAGTTTTCATGATGTGTTCTTAACTTGTAAGTTAATAATGGCGATTTTGAAACTTTTAACTGTATATGAAGAATATAATTCTTATTTCAAAACAAACACATCTCCTTTATGCCTTTGGTAGAAGACATCTATCAAGATTCTAAATTTATCCAATTAGAATCTGAGTCTATCATAGACTCCTCATTATCCTTGTGTACTACACTTGATTATGAGTTTGCAATATCTTTAGATTGCCAAAATCCATATTGCTAACATTTTATTTTCAAATGCAAGACACCCCCACATTTAAGTGTTATTAGATAACATCCATATGGGGTAATGAAAGGTTCTCCCTTTCTAAATATGTTTGAGAAAACTTCTCACAAAACCATTTCTACATATCCTAAAGGATTGTTTTCTAAAATGGTCTCTCCCCCATATTTCTTGCAATTTGATTTCAAAGTGAGGTTTGCTATCAGACAAACCTAAAAACTGAGTCCTTCTCATTAGACTTTGTAAACTAGATAACATTATCTAGTTAGTTAAGTTTTCCATAGGTTATATCAACCTCCTTGAACCGAATGACACCCTCTTTCAACCTTGTCTATGCATAATTGGCCTCCTTGGAGTATCATATTGGATAAGTACTAGTCTAGCATGCTTTAGACTACAGTACTCTAGCATGTGAACAGAAGATGCATCATTCTAATCCTTCACAGCTTTAAGGAATAACACATTATTCCTTGTCCATATCCATATCTTATTTTAGACAAATCATGAAACTTATTAATCATTCGGTTTAGGAACATAACTCGTTTTCCTTTATTCCTCTAATCTAGAGGCAAGTCACCAGACATGACGTTAGACCCGATAGCCGCCTCAGCACCAACTCATCAGCAGCCAGTTGGTAGCAATAGTCGAATCTCGGCATTAACACAATAGGTTGGTAGCAACTCAAAGGCAAGCTTGGTACCAATCTAGCGTACACATAATTCGGTAGTTGGCATTGAGATAAGACCAAGATCTCGGTGGCATCTTTCGAAACAACTCAGCCGACTTTCAAACACAACAATGCGAGTGTGCGAAGTGCAAAGGGCATTATCTTCCCTTTGACTTATAAAGACTTAGTAATAAGTCTTGATTCAATTCACTTTGCTGAACACATTTGTCATTAGCAAGATAAATGAAACTCGTCTACATCATAAAGTTTGTCTGGAGTTATTGACAAACATGTCTTGTTGTTCCCTTTAAGCTATGTATAACTAGGATATTTTCCCAAACGAAAGAAAAATCCTCCACATAGCTCTAACAACATTAAGATGGTAGACGAATCTTCATTTAGATCGTTCAAAATGAATTTAGCAAAATTCATTAAAGATAACATATATTGCTTTCATATGTAGATTTATCCACACTTGTGAATTTTTATGATAATTTCAAATGAAGTTTATCGGTATATCTCATACTTGTGTATTTCATCTCAATACACTTATCATATTTTCCATCTAATGACATTTGATGTCTGAGCTTTGACACTTTAACAATTCAACAACTCTCAAGT
The DNA here is from genome assembly GCA_024085815.1 of Flaveria linearis. Classification (NCBI taxonomy): domain Eukaryota; kingdom Viridiplantae; phylum Streptophyta; class Magnoliopsida; order Asterales; family Asteraceae; genus Flaveria; species Flaveria linearis. The sequence goes on from CM044002.1 coordinate 15,164,104, forward strand.
TGTTTCCTATGCAAATCTCTTATTGCACTATCCGTTTAAAGTTATATATTTTCTAAACGTTATATAATTGACGTTTAAAATTATTTCCCACAAAATCATTTTGAACGTTATAACATAAATCGATTTATTTTGTTGTAAATATTGCATGTGTTATCTTAAGATATTAAACACAAGTAATACGACACCCAAAATTAAAACGTAAAGTGTAAAACACTTTAATTAATAATTTAAACGAATAAAAATTACATCTAGACATCAAATCTCAAAGGGTTATTATTTATACCACTTTCATCATTAGCAATGATATTGATTTTGTGACATGTATTGAGGTACTCCCTCAAATGTGTTTCATGCACTCATACAATCAAGTTTCTTATTTCATCTTGAAACTCTAAATTTAAATAATCAAACCGACCAAAAAACAATAACGTTTTTTATACACTATCTTATTCATAAATAGTTGTATTTGAATAATTATTTCTATTCACAACAACCTCGAGTTGTTTTTTTTTTTCGAATAATCTCATCGAGAATATTTTGTGGTTCGAGACGTGCTTCTTCTCCCATGAGTAGTTAACCATTTTAGATTACAAAACACATGTTTTATTCATTCAAAACATTTTATAGCTTTGCAACTATTTTAAAAATATATCGTATTTATTTTACGTCTTGTTCACAATAGTCAAATCCATAAACTCCAAAAATGGTTTTATAATATAGATTACTATCTAACACGCTCGTTAGATGACAAACAATTGCAAAACAATTTTTTTAACACTTTTCTGTTTATAAAATAAGTTGTTTCTAGCACATTCATTAGAGAATAAATGATTATAAAAACGTTTTTAAACACACTTTGGTTTATACACATAAACCGTTTTTGACAAATGATTACAACAATCATTTTAAATATTACGGTTCTTATTAAATAAACCGTTTTCTAACACGCTCGTTAGAGAATAAATGAACACAAATAACCTTTTAAGTTTATCGGTTAAAATAACCACTTCTAACCCGCACGTTAGAAATAAACGAAAACAAAGATCGCTTTAAAAGCTTTCAGATTTATATAAAATAAATCCAGTTCTAGCTTACTCGCTAGAAATAAATGATTACATAAATCATTTTAAAGCTTTTCGATATATAAAATATAAACTGGTTCTAACACGTTTGTTAGAAATAAACAATCATAAAAATTGTTTTTAAGCTTATTGGTTCATATACAATGAACCCGCTTCTAACACGCTCGTTAGCTCTAAACGATCATAAAATCGTTTGTAAGCTTCTCGGCTCATATAAAATTTACTATTTCTCTTATTTATTGCATAACATTAGTTTTAATTTCTTTCTAAAACAAAAGTTGGTCTTGCTTAAATTATTGTAGTAATAAATAGTTTAAAACTATAAACCCATAATTTCCTAATTACTTTAAGAAATTTAAACCATCTCTAACACACATGTTAGATTGTAAAACATTTACAAAAATGTTTTAGCACATGATAGAATCAAAGTATTCGTTTGGTAACACGTTATTTGGATATTAGATTGTACTCCAATCTTTATTAAAATCCAAACACGACGTTGTACTACGTTATTTCCCAAAACGAAATTATTTGATTTTAACCAAAATCTTAAATAATATTTTATTTAACATTTCGTGAACCTAAAAACCATAGTAATAAGGTTTTAAAAATTCCATCACGAAATCTGTTTTAAGATTGTAGGAAATAGGTTTACTTTTATATTAAAAGATAATAATTTTAACGATACTCTCGTTAGTCATGGGAAATATTCTAGTACAATACCGTTTACAAAACGAATAGAAAAATAAATATAAACAATATTTATATACCAAACTTGATTCGAACATCCGTCTTTAGTATGTACTCCAACAGTCTTCATATAACATTCTTGACACAAGTCTTCATCACGTTCGAATCTTCAACTATACTCCTTGACAGCAACAATTAACAAACAAGAGATTAACGGTTGTGGCTGAGGATCGTGTTAGACACGGGTCCCTTAAAACAGATTTCCCGTCTCTACTCAAGACAACGCGTCTGCTTCCCAGGGTACAACAGCCAAAGCAGTATGTACTGCCGGAGAGTGCCTCGGCCCAAGAGATCATCGGGTAAAGTATATGTGTTATGAAGTTATATGGAACAAGATTAAAGATGATGAGTGATGACGTAGGATGAACAATTTAGAGAGTACTCCTCTCTAAATTTCTATAAAACTTGTTGACACTCAAGAAATTAAATTTCTTCTTCTTTTTTTTCTTTTCTCATCATGAGTTTAGTTATATACTCATACTAAAGACTTCATATTAATGTGAGTTTTATTATTCACAACCAAAACTTCCATTTGATTTATGAAATGAGACCAAATTAAAACTCTCATTTTATTCATGACATGTTTAATATCAATTTTAATAAAAGTTATGATCCATAATAAACATTCATAATATTTATTAAAAGACTTGGTCAAGACATAAAACATCCATGTTAATCAATACATGGCTTTATTAACATTATGCAAGAAATTGCAACAATTTCCTATAATAATCATCCAAGTTTCACTTTCTTCATTCCGACCACTCAACTTCGAGCATCGATATCTAATTCATCTTAGCTTCAGTTTGGACACTGTATAGTTCGTTGCAAAACTAGAACTTAAACCAATAAATAAATAACTATTTATATAACAAATATATAAATATAATTATTTTGTGTCCAAAATTCCAACAAAAAGGGCTATTTTTTGTACAGGTTAGGTGAGGTTGGGTTGACCCAAAATACTTTTTAAGTCCAAAAAAAATTTATTCTATAAATAACTAGGGTGTTAAATATGATGTTAACTTATATTGGTTCAATTTACAATTTTCGGACTTTCCATCCGTTTCTTTTTAAGCTAATGCTTTTTATTTATCTCAATCTCTATTAGTGTTTAGAGTTCTTAATAAGGTAATGATCATATGAAGAAAACATGATAAGAATCTATTAGCAAATACGTGCCTCTTTGATTTTCTTTTACTATTAATGCCCTTTTCTCTTATTAAAAATTATATTTATAATAATTGAAGCAAGCTCCAGAAACACCTATTTACTAAACATGTTAAATTATTAACACCAATTTGCATATCTTAACTACCAGATTATTATAATTAAATTTTTATAGGAAATAAACGACGTAACTTACCGCAATTCGATAAGAACAAAATTAGAGAACTTAAACTCTGTAATATGTAGGAGCACAATTATGCATATCTTAACTACCAGATTATTATAATTAAATTTTTATAGGAATATAAACGACGTAACTTACCGCAATTCGATAAGAACAAAATTAGAGAACTTAATTTGAACTCTGTAATATGTAGGAGCATAATTATGCAAATGTAAGCAACTCCTCTTCTTTGCTATTTTTCTTTTAAATTCACAAATCATTAGAGAAATTGATTTGGTTGTAATAAGTCTAGGGACTAAAATTGTAACTGTGAATAGCATAGGGGTTTTGTTGTAACATTGCATGGGTTGTTAGCGTCCGTTAGTGTCCGCCAGTGTCTGTTTGCACTTACACGGTGTAACATTTCGAATTATTGTTAACTAAGAGTTAATTTCATTATTCTTATAAGGGTCATGGTTGCCAATCTGGAAATTTTATGGGTGATTTATACTAATTTCTTAGTTGTTATAAAAAAAATTATTATTAATATAAAGGTGTTAAAACTTAAATAGGATTAGAGGGGTGATTTTTGCCATTTTATAAACTTTAAAATGGAAATTTGGACACAAAATAGCAAAACATTAAAACGAAGGGACCAGTTGTGTAAAATTCCAAACACCCAACCCCACCCCCCATTTCCTTCCCTTCTTTCCCGAATTGCCTCCCCGATTCGCGGCCGAAGTTCCTCCACAAACGAGCACTAAACCTCCACTATAATCAAATTAATCAAAATGGAACAATTATCTACCTATATCTAATCGTATGCAACTTTTAATTTCATTTGAAAACACACAAACATCACGTTCGACTACCTCCTTCGGTCGCGACCTGCAACCCGATTCGAACACCATCTTCATGAGTTCTAAACTTGAATTTGATAGAGGGCTTATCATCCTTTGAGCTATTAGAAGCTATCTGTAGAATGAATTCGATTTTCATCCCAAATTACACCCTGAACGAACTGCATCTTACTCGCGACCTGTTCTTCGGGTGTTCAAACTTCAAATCAATAACAATTTGGGTAAATGAAACTACCTTTATACTCGATTTCATATGGGGATCAAAAGCCCTAACCCCTCGATCGATTACAATGTTCATATGGGGTTCAATTTGATCGATCACGTTTCTAGGGTTTATGCAATTTTGGGGTTTTTCTCTGATTAAGTTCATAAGATATTAAAACCGCAGATTATCGCGGCTGCGGCCCTGGTTCATTGGTTCACGCATCACCCTGCTTACCACGAGGTCCCGGGTTCGAACCCGGGCACCCATAACCATTTTTTTTGAACCTTTTTGAGCTTTAAAAAAATTAAATAAAATTTCTAAAATTATAAAAATCAGTTTTATAAACCTGGTTTATTTTAAAAGTTATCCGATTATTTTCTGTAAATTATTTCTTTAAAACACCTTAACAATTTTTATATAAAATATTATTAACAAATGTTATAACTAGTTTATTTTTATAAAAATAAACTTTAAATAGTTGAAATCACTAAATTATTATTAGTTATTACGTATCTTTAATTATAGATTAATTATGTTAAATATAAAATTTTATTTACATTTTATAATTTAATCATTATAAGGATTTAATTCCTTATAATTTCACAAATTATTATAAAAGGATTAATTAAATTTTCTTTCATTGTATTAAAATATATATGATTTCAATCTTATTTATAAAAACCCCGAAATCGTTATTGAAACCCTAGTTCACATTTTAATCATCAATCTTATTATCAAAATTTTAACTTTATGAATATATATATACGTATTTAGGTGACTTGTAACGATTCACGTTGGAACAACGTCTATTATTATTCTTATTAGTCGTCATACTTATACTTATTTGCCATGTGAGTTTTCCTTGCCCCTTTTTACTTTATTTCACACCATTTTTGGGTGAAACATGATACTTATACAACATACACTTATAAACGTTTGAGACTTGTAAAGCACTTGCAATTCATCTTTATATTTTGTCATGGTTATTTGTGTGTTGTAAGTGATTATATGTGATACATAGTTTGTTACAATCATTAACTATTGCTAGCCTGGCGACGTCTTAGATCTTTGCGCCTGACAAGCCTATTTGGTGCTAAAGTCGATGTATTGCCGACTCCTAGGAGTCGTATGCTTGTGCACTAGGGAACCAAATACACTTAGCCAATCTTATATACTTGTAATCAAGTCGAGGTTTGGTTGTAAAGATATGTGTTCTATAACCTTACTAGCTTATAACCTATGACATGAATTGCTACTTGTAATCTTTTCATATTATGTATAAAAACCTTGGAAACTCACCAACTATTTTTAGTTGACCTTTTATTTTTATCATGTTTCAGGTAACCCCCGAGTTTAAAGTGATCTTTTAAAGCTTGTAATAAAACTAGGACGTGGACCTAGTTAAATAAATAAAATGTTATGTTATGTTTTGATTTATGTTTGAACTTATTGCGTATTTGAGACTTATGTTTGTAATTTCTTTTGAAACTATTAATTTGAATATTTACATTTAAATATAGCGTTATGTGGCTGTGAACAATCTTAATCCTCACATCTCGACGATTTCGCCGTCAAGGTTGGGGTGTGACACACGGCTAGTTGAACTCCAATCAAACATCAAGAGTTAAGATCTTGTCATCGGTAGCATAACTGTTAAGTATCAACATACAACAGTGACTAGGAGCAACTTGTAGTTGTCGATAAACAACTATTGTGTAGTAACCTACTAACTTTGTTACATCGGCTTGCCAACTGATTGAGCATAACTTTTACGGTTGCTAGCTGTATAATTGAGTCTTTTGATCAGAACGTATTTATTTTATTATTTTATTAGGTGTAAAATAGAAAACCTCAATTTTGTTTTTTTAGGATTTTTTATAAGTTATCTAGGCTATTTAGATTTTAGATTTATGACGTCATAAGTCTTGTAGGCTTTTTAGAAATAACTTAATTAATATTTATATATGATAACTTGACAAGCGAAAACATATATTATTATTCAGATAAATAAACTATTAACAAAAGTCATTGAACATTATTTATACTTTACCGGCCACAATTCAACTTCATTTAAACACTAAAACACTCCATATCAACCGGTAAATCTCAACTTCAACAACCCATAATAGCACAATTGTAAACAAAGTTAACGGACTTCTTTCGACCGATCATGGTCCACTCTGGCGGTCCTCCTTTAGGAACCCATGAATATATTTCAACATGAGGGTCCCCAACAGTTCGAGGACCACCAACGATGATCACGCGGTCCCCACATCCTCGAAACGCAATTCCCCACCCATCCATATTGTCTGCACTCTTAGGCAATGCGCCGATGCTCTCCCACACTTTAAGCTTCTTATCATACTTCTTCACCTCCATGACTCCACAATCAGCAGCATACAACTCATTATCAACCACCGCAAGTAGCGGTGGAGCCATTGAACCGCTGCCACCACCTGGAGACATGCCTGGAATCACACACCACTTCTTTGCTACTGGATCATACTCTTCTCCACATGACAACGGTTTCATGTCACACCCACCACATCCGCCAATGACATAAAACTTACCATCCATAAACACCCCGGAGCTCATTTTTCTTGGCTTAAGCAGGCTAGAAAGTGTGTCCCACGCTCCCGTCTCACTATCATACCTCTCAACCGTATCCACGACCTTTCCCATTCCATTAACGCCCCCTGCAAATATCGCGATGTTCCCAATGCTAGCAGACCCAAATAAGCACCTTGGTTTGTTCATGGGTTGCACTTCAGCCCATGAATTGGTTAACAAACTGTACTTGTACACAGCCTGACCCGACACATTTTTGCCTAGGACCAAAAGCTCGGTCCCAACCGCCATGGATTCTTTATCCGAATGCTCAAAGCACATATCCCCCTTTATTATGGGTAGATGCATCCATATCTTGCTCACGGGATCAAAAGCTTCCCATTTCAACATGTGGCAAGCAAAATAAACCCAATGTTCGAGCACGTTGTTCTTGCTTCGTACTTTGTAGATCTCACCGCTGCTAATGAGATCATGAAAGCTCTTGTTTAGCGATGCAACAGACGCATAGGTGTACCTTGGGCAACGAGTGAGAATCTTGATAGAATTTTCCCTTCCAAGAGCTTGGATTAATGATCTTGGATCAAGATCATGTTGGATATCGCGATCATCGTTGTCCAATGGCATCTTTTCAAGCTGAGATGCTAGTATCTCGATCATGGTATCGAGATCCGAACTGTTCGATTCTTGGTTGTAGTTGTTGGAAGCCAAGGATGATTGACCATCCGACATGTTTTCTTGATGTTTTTGGAACAAATGTTGTTGCTTCCTTCTTTGGAGTTTGATCACCTACGTACAAGATTTCAAATGAAAGTTGTTACCATATGTATATTCGTTACCATAATCACTCAAGAAGAAATTAAGGTAACTAGAAATGTATAATTAATCATTGTATGAAGGAAACATGATAAGAATCTATTAACAAATATGTTTTTATATGTTTGATTTTTTTAATAGAGAATATTGGTTGTAATAAAAAGAAGAATTCACGATTAAACGTGTTTGAGAAATAATAATCTCAAGACAAGGGACCTTGCTTATGTATAAAAGACGTATTAGGTGGTATGAATGGCTTGACGTGGCAAAAGCTGTAAAACACATATTAGTACTTTTTTTGAAAAGAAAGGTTTATAAATGAAGAAAGATAACCGATTTACTAAAGTCTACACGTGTACACACTAATTAACATAATAAAATAAGCTAAAATGCTTGATGTAAATCATGTAACTCAAACATATCTATATATAGAACTATATTAACTCCATAATCAAACATAAATTAGAACGCATACCTTTTCAGTTTTTATAATTTAATTATACGAATTTGAACGATGTAACTTACCAATTCAATAAGAACAAGAGAGCAAATTTTACTCAAATTTGCTATTATTCTCTCTATGTACTCATACAAATGTGTATATATGTACGTATCTTCTCTTCTTTGTGTTTTCTTTTGAATGGCTTGAATTATCTATCAGCATGTTACTACTTATATAGGGAAAACTTTAAAGAAAAAGGGAGTTATGATGCCGTAAATGGGGGACTGAGAGGCATGATACGCACCTAACGTGGTGACGTGACCATTCTCACGAGATATGGCACTTGTCTTAAAAACGTGATTGACAATGTATCTGTGTACGCAATGTATACGTGTACGCAATGTACTTGTTTGTGTACGCACAAATCTGTGTGCGCAATATATCTGTGTACGCAGTATATCTGCGTGCGTTCAATTTTACAAAACCGTTTCTCAAGTCTTATTAAGTTTCATTTTGTGTACTTAAGTAAGGAGTTTTACATTTCAACACCTTCCCTCACCTTATTTTGTACAAATTATGCACATACATTAAGTTGGTTTTATAACAAAACTAACTTAAATCCTATAATATTTATGTATTTTAGTTGGATATATTGTAAGAGGGGATACATCTTTTGGACATGACGCTGACAACAATTTTAAGCAAGAGAATAATATATATATATATATATATATATATATATATATATATATATATATATATATATATATATATATGTATGTATGTATGTATGTATGTATGTATGTATGTATATACACACACATATATATACATATATATATATATATTAAAATAGATATTCATGTATTACATGGGTGGAATAAATTCAACACGTTAAAACTATTTGTTTTATGAATATTATATATATTACATGTAACTAGTCATTGCTAAAATAATAAATATTATAAATTTAAGAAATTATAAATAAAACATATTAAAAATTAAGCATTATAAAATAATATTGTAATATAAGATATATTGAAATCATATAATTTAGTTTGTTTTAATAAATTATTAGAATAAGAATATTTATATTTTATATACTTAATTGTTTAGTTACCTATATAAAACTATTATAATTTATTAGAATAGAGAGACGATAAACAAAAGTTTAGACACCACTAGAAGTCGTTACCTGTCGTTATAGTAAATTTTATATATATATATATATATATATATATATATATATATACTAGAAGGGTGCCCGCGCAATGCAGCGGGACGAAATTTACATTTGACAGATGCATTTAATATTTTGTTATTCTTGTAGTAGTTTTACAAAAGTTTATTATGTTTTTCTAAGCTAAAATTTAAAACAACAGATAAATGAGTTTTACATGACGACTTGTGTATACGCATTAACTTATTATACCTCACAAAATACGGAGCGTTTCAGCAAAAAGTTTACACAGAAATGTTTAAAAATAAAAACAGGTTAAATTGTAGGCAAAACGTTTTTTAATGTAATATATTAAAATGTAGAGCTGAAATCTTAAAACATATTAAGTTTTTTTGGTGTATGGATAGATAATTAAAATTTTATGCAAATATTAGTAAGTGTAAGGTTATTGTGTAACTAATTATAAGGGCTAATGTGTAAATAATGTTATAAACACTATTTTACCCTTAAAAGTTGTATTTTATGCATTGAATATAGTAAGTGTTCTTAATTTTTTGGTATCTTAAAATAACCCTCTCATATGCTTTATATATAGTGTGTATATATATATATATATATATATATATATATATAGAGAGAGAGAGAGAGAGAGAGAGAGAGAGAGATATAGTTTCGCAAGTTTTGTTTCAAAAAAATATATGACGTGTTTAGCATCTTGTCGTGGCAAGCCGGATTTAGAAAGCAAGTAAAAGGAAAATGTAAATTTCCTACTAATCTTAAATCTTAAATGTCAAAATAAATTAGCATAATGGTAAAAGAAAGCATTTGAATTTGGTTTGTTACACAAGACAGGTTTTGAGTAATTAAAATTCTTTAAAAACAATTGCAATCCTGTAACTTGATTCTTACATACTTTTATCCACGATGCATGATGAATTTTTAGGTATACAAGCAAACGTTCGATTTCTTTCTAAATAAGATTTATAAGAAATGGAGAAGTATATTTTTTGTTAAATTTGTTGTTGTTTCTATGGTTGAAGTTTTTAGGAGTTCAGAATGAGTTTAGTCGTGGAGAATATTTCAACCTTTTTCCATCTCTTATTTTCTAGAAAACTATACAATATTTTAACCTAAAAGTGTTAGAGAACATATAAAACATGGTTAAATGTAGCTTTGGATAAAGAACTCAAACCTAATGAATGAACCTTGAACATTAGGGACGGGTAATAAGGCGGTTTTTAAGTACTGGTTAGTTTAAAGATTTTTTATTGGTTGTGGATGGGTATGTTATCAGGTGATATCCGTGTGATTACTCATACTTGATTACCTATCCGATCACCTTTACACATGTATATTAATTAATATACAATTTATAGCAATAGGGTTATTCAATTTTAATAATTCAAACTTTCCATTTATTGACACTAATTAATGCGAACCCAATAAATGTTTACAAACACTTTCCACTTTGAACTTATTTTCCTCTACCTTACTAGCTGAGGGTTAACCTAATTAGTTTTTTATAAAATGTGGGCAACTTCGAGCTTATTTCCAACTCAGACGTCGCCCAACCTCCATCAGGTTTGTTTTCTTGTATCCACCCTCCATCGTTATCTGAAATTTACCTCCAACGAGTCAAGTGGTTCTCATATGGTAATGGAGATTTGTGTTTCAAGGTATAGATTTTTTAGATTGATGAACTTGATAGTAGATTTTAATTTTCAGCTTAGAGTTTTGGTCAAATAATCATTCCACATCATCGTAAAACAAACAGAGTTAACTCTCAGTTAGTAAGACATCGTTAGAGAAAACTAGTTAGTAAGATCATATCGTTAGAGAAAACTAAGCTTAAAGTTAGAATCGTTTGTAAATATTTCCTAAATTAGAATTAATCCCGACTAATAAATGTAAATCAAGATTAATCCAATTAACCTAACTAATATTATCCATATTGTATTCTTATAAATAGTTGATTGATAGTACGGAGTAAAGACGCATATGACCTTCATTATTCATTATGATATAAAACCTTAATGGAGCGTTTGGTTGGAAGTAATGGAATGGAATTGAGAAACTAGTATATTTTTCAAGTAAAATTATGTTTGAGTGGGTAATGAAATGTAAAACCCAATGGAATGTTTCACCTCAAATTCCCTTGGATGTGGGATTCAAAATCCTTCCACCTAGAGAGGGAATTTGAAATCCCACAAACAAAGGAATTTGAGGTGAAACATTCCCTTGGGTTTTACATTTCATTACTCACTCAAACATAATTTTACTTGAAAATTATACTAGTTTCTCAATTTCATTCCATTTCATTCCATTCCTTCCAACCAAACGCTCCCTAAGGGTTTATGTCTTCATGTGTTTTGGATGGACAAGTTATCAGGTGCAACCCGTGTCATTACTCATACTTGATTACCTATATGATTACCTTCTGACTTGTAATATTAATTAATATACCAATTAGGATTATTGGATTTTAATAATCTCAATTTCATTTATTAGCCGGGATTAATCTCAACTTAGGAAATATTTACAGACACTCCTAACCTTGAACTTATTTTCCTCCAGTGACCCACTAATAATTGAGAGTTAACCTTTGTTAGTTTTTTTTATGAAATGAGGCTAACTTTGAACTATTTTTCAACTCCAGCACCGCCTAGTATCAATTAGGTCTGTTTTCCATTGTCTAACCTCTATCATCACCTGAAATCTACCTCCAACGAATTCGGTAGTTAAATAAAGAAGTGGAGATTGATGGGTTTTTTGGTGCGGAAGTATTAAATAGATGAACCTTATGATACATTTCAACTTTCTGTTTAGTGTTTTGGCCACAAAAATAGTCCAAGTCATTAAAAAACTAGCGGGGTTAACTCTTAGTTGGTAAGTGATTGTGACAACCCGAAAATTTTTTATAATTTAATATAATTTTTATGTGAATTTATAGTTTATTTTTATATTTTTTTATTATTATTTAATGATAATATTAATAATAATAAAAATAATAACAATAATAATAATAATATTATTATTATTTAAAATAATAATGTTAATAATGATAACATTAATAATAATGAAGATATTGTTATTAATAATGATTTATAAAATTATTAAATTGATTTAATAAGTTCAGGGGGGTAATTTGTAAATTTTAAAAACTGATTTTTAAACTTTAAACATGAAATAATAAAATCCAGAAACCACAGGGGCCATTCTGCAATTTTTTGAAAACCCAACCCCCGCCCGTCGATTCCCCATCTCCGGCCAAAAATTCCGGCAACCTCCGGCGAGGTTCAACACGCCAAAATACACGGATTTAATTCAATAAAATCACCCGACATTTTCGAGTGGGTGATTCGAACTCGAACCCCACCCCAATTTGAAAAATTGAATCGATTGTGCGGATCCACTGAACCTAATTTTTTTCGGCCGACCACCCACCCAAATCGACCACTAAAACGCCACTAAGATTAAATTAAATGAGCACTCACGATCCTTTGATTGTTTATAAACTGATGGTAAACTCAATTCGATCGGAAACACATTCAATCACCCAATTCGATCATCACCTCTGTTTCGACCTGCAACTCGATCAACAGTCGCCCCCCGAGCCTTATAACTCGCAATTAACATAGGGCTTTTGATCATAAGCCTCATTCTAAGCTTTCTGTGCAATCAATTTGATTTTCATCAGTGTGTGATCATCATACGAATTCAAGACGACCGCGACTTGTTTCTTCGACTGTTCATCACCATTACATCTTCGAATCGGGTAATTGAATACATCTACATGTTCGTTTTTACATAGGGATTAAAAACCCCATGATTTCAATCACTAACCGATTCGATTGGGGATCAATTTGGATCAAGATCGAATTAGGGCTCGTACGGGTTTGGGGGAAATGGGTGAGAGCTGTTTAAAATGAAATGGAACTGATTCATAACGCGGCTTAGAGCCTTGGTTTGCTGGTTTGGGCTATGTGTGCTGTGCTTGAGGCCCCGGGTTCGACCCGGGCAACCTCCTTTTTATTGTTTTATTTTTTTTAAAGCTTTATAAATACTTTAAAAATATGGAAAAATTTCTAAAAGTTATAAAAATAAATTTTATTAATTTTCCTTATTTTAAATCTTACAAAATAATTTTCTGTAAATTTATTTTATTTAAAAACTTTAATAGATTTTTATAAAATATTATTTAAAAATATTAAAAATACTTATTTTTATAAAATAAATTCTAAATCAAGTTTAACTATGAAATAATCATGAAAAATCATGAAAATTATATAAATATTATTTATAAATATTATAAATAATTATTGCTATAAGATAAACGCTATATTATCTTTAAATATATTTTATAAATTCACAAATTATTTACAAATAAATTGTGGGTTATTTCTTGTAAAATATATTTTAACTAAAGATATAGATTAATACCTTATTATTAATCAAAATACTATAATTGTAATTATTCTTATTTGTAATTATCTTTGGATAATTATAAATTATATAATTAAACCACATCATTTTATAATTAATTCCAAAAATATATAAATACACTTATGAAATCCTCCTAATGGAATCAAAATGCAAATAAATACTTTGTAAACTTAATACCTATTAAAAACCCCATAATTCTAATCCTTGATGTAACGTTAATTTCAAACTTAATCTTATAAACATATATACATCCCTTTGTGTACGTGTCACGTGTTAAACCAAACCAACCCGAATCTTACCAAATATATTTATTCGCAATAAACATATTTTAAAGACTTAGTTACAATTAATAATAGGTATTGATCGTGCTTGATCGTGCTTTGCCTAATTCTTTGAAGTTCTTATTCATATACATTACATCAATCCAAGGTGAGTTTCGTGGCCCCTTTTTACGCTTATATAACTTTTAAACATTTTAAACTTGGGGAAAAGAATGCTCACTTACTTTCAATCACCTTCCCTAGTGGAAGTCTGCTTCAACATTTATGGTTAACTTATATTGCTATTCTTATTGAACGATGTTATTATGACTCTTGATTCTATGCTATGTTGCTACCTTGTATGTTATTTGGTGGCTTTATATTATAATGCGCTATAACTTTGATGCTATATGTGGTGTGATGATTACTTGTGAATGCTATTGATCTTGGATGCTTTCGGCGGTGTGGTTCTTCTTTGTGGGTCTACTTTGTGGTTCTTCTTTGCCGAGCATCCACTACAACCATTAATCCCGGTAATTGGGACCTAAGGATTGGTTTGGTTGTAACCTAAACGTATGCGCTGTGTGGATCTTGCTACGTCATATTAAACTTATTATGCTATGGAAAACCTTTTTACATAACCATTAATCCCGGTAATGGGACCTAAGGACTGGTTTGGTTATACACTATACGTATGTGCTGTGTGGATCTTGCTACGTCTTAATAAACTATTTAAACTTGGGAATGTTTCCTTTCAGCCATCAATTCCCATGTGGAACCGATGTTTAGGTTTGGCTGTAGCTATTAAAAACTGGTAAACCGCCTATACATAAGTGTAGTCGCGGTAACGCTTATTGAACTTACTGTTTTCATCATCAATACATAAAACCTGCGAAGCTCACCAACAATTATGTTGACCATTTTTGAGCATATCTTTTCAGGTAATCATAAACAAAGAGGATAGCTAGAGCTGATGCCTTAGGAGAGACCCCCCAGGATTTCAATAGATTATATTTGTATTGTATATCATTTACTGTTATATCTGAACACTGTGTATATGGATTTTTTAGAATTATTAAGACTATGATAGTCGTGGAACTGACTAACCACGACACAAGTCACCATTGTGTCGGGCGACGTCATGACACGAGGATTTTGCATGTAATATGTCTCTGTAATTATACCAAGTGTTATGACGATCCCGTCCGTCGCATCCTCGTGTTTCCGCTATAAGCGGGGGTGTGACAGATTGGTATCAGAGCCTTGGTTATAGAGATTTAGGTGGAGAATTCGACCTAGACTATAACCTAAGAACCTTCATATAGAATGCATGCTAGGGATTGTGTGCATTTGATTTTACCTAAATGTCTTTCATGATTTGTGTGACACATAGACACCTGTATTCTGGATTTCCTGGCAAAAGGCCCTCGGGCTAAGGCAAGCATATCGCATATATCTCATTACGAGACCTGGTATGCTTACCTGGGGATTTCTGGGATGAGTGATAAACTATGGTCAATACACAAATCTACAAGGCAAATGGGTCAAGTATATTAAGTCTATGAACTTAATATACAGGTATATTCCTATATACCTAATAATCTACAAGTATGTTCCTACATACTTGATTTTATACATGTACACGTGTTCTCTGAACATCCCGGGGAAGACATTATTACTCTCAGTCTTTCTCCATGGGATGCTCTTATACTAAGAACTTTACGCTTGTATGCGCACAACATCATATTATTAGGGAACTTCGGTGATCACGCGTAGCGTCGATCTCGGATATTGAATCCGACCCTATCATAGTTATGACTGAAATCCTGAAAGTATGACGGATATGCAGTTATCATTAGACTTAATGTGCTTATATGCTTATTTGCTATTACATGCTATTATTGGAATACTGGCTCATGGACATAAGGACATTACGTTAGTTGTGCTTGCTAAATCTAAATAATACTATGATGTTAACTTGGGGTAAGTGAAGCTAAGGGTGATCATGCAAGGTAGATTACCATTACGGGTGCACACGTAATTGTAATTCACCATGCATGAGAAGTCTGGCTAATCTTATCATGAGGTAACGATCATGAGTATCACAAGTTTCTATTCTATACCCTAGAGTGCTAGGGTCATAATTCTAGTAAGTCCTTGTTAAGGCAATCAAACATTATCATATACTCAAGTCCTGTCCTACTTAAAGCCTTCATGGTATTTCCAATCACGATATTGACCCTATGAAACATTCCTCCACTTAGCATTTCAGTAACTACTGATTAATGCTTAGAATGAAAGTGGAATACATGAATGTAGAGGAGTAATGATACTCTCTACCCATACAAAATGTTAATATTTAAGTAGTTGCTAAGGAAAATTAAGATGTTATGTAACTAGTTTAAGTATCACTCAAGGTATATCGTTGATGTGGTGGGAACGCTGCGGGGAACCCTATATATAAACATCACCGGTATACTAAGAATGTGCTTAAACTGGGCTACGTAATGATCTTAATGGACCAAAGCATGGGTTATAGAAACTTGATAAGCAAAATCATACGGTAACTAAAGTTCATATCTTTCTGTAAATAGAAGATGGCACCTAAGAGAGTCACCCGTAGAACAAACCAAGAAGCTGAAGCCCCACAAAACAGGAGAAGGGGTAGACCATCAAGAGCTGGTGGTGCTCCAGTTGGCAATAATCAGGAAACTAGCAATCCTGATATAGCTGCTATGATTGCTCAGCAGCTAGCTGCACTGGTTCCAACCATCGTAACCCAAGTAAGCGACACCCTGCTGAATCATCCTCTCCACGGGGATCATAATAACAATGGCCAACATAACCAAGGGGTAGTGGATGATACTGACATTGGCAGAACAAATGGAAACGAAACTGGTGTCAACCATACCAAACGGGGATGCTCATATAAAGAATTTGTGGCTTGCAAACCCCACGAATTCGATGGGAAAGGCGGAGCGATAGCCTTGACCAGGTGGATCGAGAAGATGGAGGCAGTAATCGACATTAGTGAATGTCTCGACAGCCAATGAATCAAATATGCCACGTGTTCACTTCAAGGCAAGGCGTTAACCTGGTGGAACACCCAGGTTCAGGCTAGAGGAAGGGAGTCAGCAATGCAGATGACTTGGGATGAGTTTAAAGCATTGATTTCTGAGGAATATTGTCCTCTTAATGAAAGGCAGAAACTTGAGCAAGAGTTCTGGAATCATGCGATGGTGGGAGCTGGGCACGCAGCATACACCGATCGTTTCCACGAATTGGCAAGATTGGTTCCGCACTTGGTAACCCCGGAATCCAAGAGGATCGAGAGGTATATTTGGGGACTTGCGCCTCAAATCCGAGCACTGGTAACAACAGCTGCTCCTCCTACAATCCAGAGCGCAATTCTGAAGGCTGGCGCTCTTACTGATGAAATGGTGAGAACTGGACTGCTGGGTAAGGGAGCAGAGAAGAGAAAGGAGGTTGGGGAAACGAGCCGGTCTGATGCCGGAAGATTTGATAAGAAGGCCAAGACAACCCCAAATTTTGTGGCTGTAACACAAGGAAGGAAAGAATATGGTGGGCCATACCCTAGATGTAACATATGCAATCTTCATCATCACCCAGCAATGCAGTGTAGGACGTGTGTAAACTGTAGGCGCCCGGGGCACCTAGCGAAGGATTGTAGAACTGCGCCGAATCTGGTAGTACCCGTCAACGCGGTTAACCCCGCCGGGAATGCCAGGGCTTGTTACGAGTGCGGAAGTCCTGATCACTACCGAAACATGTGCCCCAGGCTGAATAGGGCACCAGGTCAACAAGGAAATAACCAGCAGCAAGTGATGACCATAGCTGGTAATCTGGGCCAGGGGAATCAAGGAAATACTGCCTAAGGACGTGCGTTCGTCGTCGGGGCAAATGATGCTCGCCAAAGACCCGATCGCTCTATATTAATTTCGATTCCGAGCTTGGAACATTTAAATTCTTAAATCAAATTCTTTCTCTTTATCCTTATGATTTGATTCGATCTAGCCAAATGAAACCATTTATTCCTTACTTATCAACTTTCATTTTGAGATATCATCAACGCATAATTGAGTGATGGTAAGCAATCTTTCTACTAAATAAAGACATTATCAACTTGTGATTAGGTTCTCCTAGACATACGAATGTTCTCGACTGTACTTATGGGTTTGACAAAGCACGTATGCAAATCTGCATTTGGAAATTTGTTACCTTGCAAAACATGTTTACAAATACCTTTCCTATTATTTGCGTCACTCCTTGAACCGCTTTTGAATCCTTAACCTTGAAGATCATTAAAAATTCTATCTTGAATTTGAACAACAAAACTTTAAAAGAGAAGTTCTGAAGAGAGTTACCAGCAAAGAGAGGAATTACTTTTGAGACTAAGTTATTTGGAGCCAAAACATTCTTAATATATGTTGAACCCGTGTTCAGCAAAGATGGGGAGAAAATTTGTGTTAATTACATGGGCATGGAAATCACTGATCAGGTGAAAAAGAGAGAAAAGATGGCAAAACTAAGGGAAGAAATAGCTGTACAGAAGGCCAAAGAGACGGAACTTAATAAAACTGTTCTTATTACAGAGGAAACGATGAGAGCAAAACAAATGCTAGCAACCATGTCACACGAGATAAGATCTCCATTATCAGGGGTCGTTAGCATAGCAGAAATGCTATCAACAACAAAACTTGATAAAAATCAGAAACAACTTTTGAGTGTCATGTTGTCTTCTGGCGATCTAGTCCTTCAACTTATTAGTGACATCCTCGACTTTTCCAGAGTTGAGTCAGGAGTTATGAGGTTGGAGGCCACAAAATTTAAGCCAAGAAGAGGTGATGTCCCAGTGGAGGTTATTGGTGATGTTTTACGGATTAGACGAATTCTCACCCACTTGATCAGCAATGCTATCAAGTTTACCCACCAAGGAAAGGTTCAGAGTAATCTTCACGTAATAGCAAACCCATTATCTCACAACATCGAGAAACTAACCTGCATCTATTTCAAATATTCGTATATCGTAGTATGACGTTAAAACATCAATCGTTATTCTGAATGATTGATTCATTTTCTGTTTTAATAATATTCTTAACCATTTTCGTGAACTCATTCCAAGATCTTCGCATAGTTTATTATTTTTTTAGACCGATGGTTGGTCAAAGGAGAAATACATATTCACAAGATATGCGTTAAGATCGTTTCATATGGTGACGTTTGGGATTCTTAAATTCCGACGGATAACCTTTCTTATCATTGTTGGTCTTATCTTGATTTCTAGACATCACCTTACCACGAGATTTTATTCTGGAAATTATGGATCGATAAGTTAAACAACTTATGCATAGAAAAATTCTGATTGGCAGAGTTCGGTGGAACACCCGGCATGGTCCTAAGTTCACTTTGGAACGAGAGGACGAAATGATGCGTAAGTATCCTAGCCGTTTCAAGGATGTTGCCAGTACATCTTAATTTTCGGAACGAAAATTCCTCTAACAGGGGGATGATGTGACAACCCGAAAATTTTTTATAATTTAATATAATTTTTATGTGAATTTATAGTTTATTTTTATATTTTTTTATTATTATTTAATGATAATATTAATAATAATAAAAATAATAACAATAATAATAATAATATTATTATTTAAAAATAATAATGTTAATAATGATAACATTAATAATAATGAAGATATTGTTATTAATAATGATTTATAAAATTATTAAATTGATTTAATAAGTTCAGGGGGGTAATTTGTAAATTTTAAAAACTGATTTTTAAACTTTAAACATGAAATAATAAAATCCAGAAACCACAGGGGCCATTCTGCAATTTTTTGAAAACCCAACCCCCGCCCGTCGATTCCCCATCTCCGGCCAAAAATTCCGGCAACCTCCGGCGAGGTTCAACACGCCAAAATACACGGATTTAATTCAATAAAATCACCCGACATTTTCGAGTGGGTGATTCGAACTCGAACCCCACCCCAATTTGAAAAATTGAATCGATTGTGCGGATCCACTGAACCTAATTTTTTTCGGCCGACCACCCACCCAAATCGACCACTAAAACGCCACTAAGATTAAATTAAATGAGCACTCACGATCCTTTGATTGTTTATAAACTGATGGTAAACTCAATTCGATCGGAAACACATTCAATCACCCAATTCGATCATCACCTCTGTTTCGACCTGCAACTCGATCAACAGTCGCCCCCCGAGCCTTATAACTCGCAATTAACATAGGGCTTTTGATCATAAGCCTCATTCTAAGCTTTCTGTGCAATCAATTTGATTTTCATCAGTGTGTGATCATCATACGAATTCAAGACGACCGCGACTTGTTTCTTCGACTGTTCATCACCATTACATCTTCGAATCGGGTAATTGAATACATCTACATGTTCGTTTTTACATAGGGATTAAAAACCCCATGATTTCAATCACTAACCGATTCGATTGGGGATCAATTTGGATCAAGATCGAATTAGGGCTCGTACGGGTTTGGGGGAAATGGGTGAGAGCTGTTTAAAATGAAATGGAACTGATTCATAACGCGGCTTAGAGCCTTGGTTCGCTGGTTTGGGCTATGTGTGCTGTGCTTGAGGCCCCGGGTTCGACCCGGGCAACCTCCTTTTTATTGTTTTATTTTTTTAAAGCTTTATAAATACTTTAAAAATATGGAAAAATTTCTAAAAGTTATAAAAATAAATTTTATTAATTTTCCTTATTTTAAATCTTACAAAATAATTTTCTGTAAATTTATTTTATTTAAAAACTTTAATAGATTTTTATAAAATATTATTTAAAAATATTAAAAATACTTATTTTTATAAAATAAATTCTAAATCAAGTTTAACTATGAAATAATCATGAAAAATCATGAAAATTATATAAATATTATTTATAAATATTATAAATAATTATTGCTATAAGATAAACGCTATATTATCTTTAAATATATTTTATAAATTCACAAATTATTTACAAATAAAATTGTGGGTTATTTCTTGTAAAATATATTTTAACTAAAGATATAGATTAATACCTTATTATTAATCAAAATACTATAATTGTAATTATTCTTATTTGTAATTATCTTTGGATAATTATAAATTATATAATTAAACCACATCATTTTATAATTAATTCCAAAAATATATAAATACACTTATGAAATCCTCCTAATGGAATCAAAATGCAAATAAATACTTTGTAAACTTAATACCTATTAAAAACCCCATAATTCTAATCCTTGATGTAACGTTAATTTCAAACTTAATCTTATAAACATATATACATCCCTTTGTGTACGTGTCACGTGTTAAACCAAACCAACCCGAATCTTACCAAATATATTTATTCGCAATAAACATATTTTAAAGACTTAGTTACAATTAATAATAGGTATTGATCGTGCTTGATCGTGCTTTGCCTAATTCTTTGAAGTTCTTATTCATATACATTACATCAATCCAAGGTGAGTTTCGTGGCCCCTTTTTACGCTTATATAACTTTTAAACATTTTAAACTTGGGGAAAAGAATGCTCACTTACTTTCAATCACCTTCCCTAGTGGAAGTCTGCTTCAACATTTATGGTTAACTTATATTGCTATTCTTATTGAACGATGTTATTATGACTCTTGATTCTATGCTATGTTGCTACCTTGTATGTTATTTGGTGGCTTTATATTATAATGCGCTATAACTTTGATGCTATATGTGGTGTGATGATTACTTGTGAATGCTATTGATCTTGGATGCTTTCGGCGGTGTGGTTCTTCTTTGTGGGTCTACTTTGTGGTTCTTCTTTGCGAGCATCCACTACAACCATTAATCCGGTAATTGGGACCTAAGGATTGGTTTGGTTGTAACCTAAACGTATGCGCTGTGTGGATCTTGCTACGTCATATTAAACTTATTATGCTATGGAAAACCTTTTTACATAACCATTAATCCCGGTAATGGGACCTAAGGACTGGTTTGGTTATACACTATACGTATGTGCTGTGTGGATCTTGCTACGTCTTAATAAACTATTTAAACTGGGAATGTTTCCTTTCAGCCATCAATTCCCATGTGGAACCGATGTTTAGGTTTGGCTGTAGCTATTAAAAACTGGTAAACCGCCTATACATAAGTGTAGTCGCGGTAACGCTTATTGAACTTACTGTTTTCATCATCAATACATAAAACCTGCGAAGCTCACCAACAATTATGTTGACCATTTTGAGCATATCTTTTCAGGTAATCATAAACAAAGAGGATAGCTAGAGCTGATGCCTTAGCAGAGACCCCCCAGGATTTCAATAGATTACATTTGTATTGTATATCATTTACTGTTATATCTGAACACTATGTATATGGATTTTTTAGAATTATTAAGACTATGATAGTCGTGGAACTGACTAACCACGACACAAGTCACCATTGTGTCGGGCGACGTCATGACACGAGGATTTTGCATGTAATATGTCTCTGTAATTATACCAAGTGTTATGACGATCCCGTCCGTCGCATCCTCGTGTTTCCGCTATAAGCGGGGGTGTGACAGTGATCGTTGGAGAAAAAAATAAACTCAAAGTTGAAAGTATCTGTAAATATTTACTAAGTTGGGATTAATCCGGGTCAATAATAAAACTTGAGATTATTAAAATCCAATAACTCTACAAAGTATAACAAATATTATGATCACTACTATGATATTTAGTATCATTGATGATAATTTAACTACATGGTCATCATTATGATAACAAAAATATATTAGTTATGATTAACTATAATAATATTTTCTATCATAGCGCGGAGCCATTATTTAATTAGCTTTTTTTATGATTACCCGTATTATACTATTAATTATAAATAGTTGATTAATAATAGGGGTGTTCATTTTCGGATATCCGAAATTCGGATATCCGAATTTCGGATATCCGAAAATTTCGGATAGTGAATTTCACTATCCGAATCCGAATCCGAAATTTCGGATATCCGAATTTCGGATATCCGAAATTTCGGATTCGGATTCGGATATCCGTTCGGATATCCGAATTCAAAGAAATTTTTTATTATTTAATAAATTTTATAAAAATGTAATAATTTTTATTAAAGTTTTTATTGGATATTTGAAGTTTTTTATTAAAATGACCTAAATATCTAAAAATATCCGAAATATATAATTAATATTTAATATTTTAAATTTTTATAAAAATATTTCGGATATTTCGGATATTTCGTATATCCGAAATATCCGAAAATTCTAAAAATCACTATCCGAATCCGAATCCAAAATTTCGGATATCCGAAGTTCGGATATCCGAATTTTCGAATATCCGAAATTTCGGATATCCGAATTTCGCATCTTCGGATATTTCGGATTCGGTTTCGGATTCGGATATTTTTGAACACCCCTAATTAATAATACAGAGTAAAGATATATATGACCTTCATTATTCATTATGATATTAAACCTTAAGGGTTTGTGTCTTCTTATTTTCTTTACTTTTCAAATTTTCACCACCGTTTTTTCTATCATATATTGGTTAGTCAACAACTTTCTTCTAAATTTTTTTACTTATATGACAACTTTCTTTCTTTAGGTCTCTCTATCTTTCTACCTAGGGACGTATCTATACTAATAATTGTTTATATTTTTTGACACATGTCATTATCACAATCAATCTCCGTTTATTTTTACGTCTAAACTATTTATTTTATTTTTAAAAAAGTCAAATAACTAATTCTAAATATTTCTCTTTCTCTCTCTCCATTATAAATTCAGTCCTTGAATTAATAATTTTAAAAGATTTTTCAATAAATAAAAACAAAGTATTTTGATTAAAAATATATTTTTTCAAAACAAAGTTTTCTAAAACTATGATTTTCTAAAACAATGAAGCTTTTTTAAATTATGAAATATTTAAATTCAATTTTTTATAAAATAAAAGTTTTATAAAAAACATTTATTTTAAAACAAACCTAGAAATTTTAAACAACAAGATATTGATAAAATAACAAAAAATTTTCAAATCAATTTTTTAAAACAAAAAATTCAAAAACAATAAAAAAATCATAATATTTAACCATACGTAGTAATAATCATATCTTATATTAAAATAATGTTTTATAATTTCTACTCTTTATCAATAAATCTAACATAATAATCTTTTACATGTGATGTCACATTTCATTTCCACAAGCCATCTCACATTAATTTTTCTTCCCATACTATTTATTTTATTTTAAAAGGTTAAATAACTAATTTTTGAAAATTTTCTCTTTCTATATTATAAATGCAATTTCTTTTTTAATCATTAATTCTAAAAACATTTTTCATTAAAATTAAACTAAGTATTTTGATTAAAAATATACTTTTTCAAAATCAAAGTTGTTTAAAACTATGATTTTTTTCTAGAACAACTAAACTTTTTTCAATCATGAAGTACTTTAAAATTAATATTTTTAAAAAATGAATTTTTTATATAAAAGTATGTTTTACAAAAGAAACCCATAATTTTTAAGCAATGAGATATTGATAAAAAGAATGAGCTTTTTTAAAGCAATAATTTATTAAGAAGAAAGTTTTAAAAAGAGTAAAAATAAATTATCAGCTAATTAAAGTAGTTTTATATTTACAGTTTCTAACTTTCTATTAATAAATATTTAGTATTTCTCTTATTTAAACTGTGTAATACATGAGTTAATACACGATTTTATAGTCTTGTGTTGTTTATATAAAAAATTTATAATAACATGTAACAGAAATCAAACTATAATATGCAACAAGAGGAATCAAACAAAGAAAATATAGATCATATTTGGCTGATGACTCGTAATAAATTGAAAAATCATATGATTCCCTTTATTCATCTTACGATATTGGTGAGATTTTGTAAAATTGCTCGCTTAAGTACATGGTGAGATTTAAGTTTTTTTAGAGTGAATTATTTAAAAAAAATCTTGCATATGGCATATTTTAATTTTTATTTTTCTTTAAAGTTAAAAATAGTGAATGAGATTTTATCGTTGACATGAAGAGGGTAAGTGGATTTAGGACCCATATAGTATGCGTGAAGGGTATTGTATAGTTATGTGTGTTTAAGTGTATAATGTTAGACAAAATTGTCTATTTGTATTACGTGCTCAAGACATTAGTTAGTTGGACATTGATTTGGCTTAATTGAGATCCCAGTTTTTCTTTGTGTGTAATTAAATTATTTTTATCATCTATACATTATAAATTTATAATTGATATTATACAACCCCGTGTAATACACGGATAATAACATAGTATTTAATATTTTGTTATTACCCGTGTAATCCACGGAAATATAACCTTAGTTATATAAATATATTGCTTATGTTTCATTTAATCTTCTTGTCGCCATGACAATTATGTCTTTAGATTTGTCATTGTCGTTTGCCATGACAAAGTTTTCCTAATTACTGCTTAAGTTTTATGTTTTTTTCATATTTTTTCAATATTGCATGTTTTCTACCAACATAATCATTGTTTTCTACTTTAGCATGAGCGTTCGGTTTTCTCTTGCTACTACTAGGAGGAGCGTTAGAAAAAAAAAATATTAATTAGAGTTTATTGTGATAATCTTTACCATTTAAAAGTTATGATTTGATTAATTTTCATTTGTAATTATTAATAGTCCTACGAATAGTCGATTAGTAATAATGCATAATACATCATTTAGATTTTTTTATTCTATAAACGTACAGGTTATCAATTTCCACACTACATACCAATTGTACCAATATACTTCAAATAGTTTATGTATGTGGAAATTAGTTAACATGGTAAGTATCATGTTATGAGTAATTGAGTATGATATGATAGCTATAGTTCGTGTTTACATCTTCTAAAGATCCAAGTTCTTAAATTCATTCTTATAAAGATAAAAATCTTCAAACATAACCTTATGAGAATCAAAGTTTTATATGTCACCTTCGAATGAACTCAGATTAAAGTCATTCTAGCGGTGTTAGAATGGCATTGTCAAACTCTACGATTTTAACTTTTAGGATATAGCTTTTGAGTGTTTAGCTTGTAGGTTTTACAATTTTTTATATGTCATTGTGTCTTACATCTGTGCCATTAAATCTTTATTGCTCTTCATCGTGTCTTTTACTCGTAATTACTCATCATAGTGTCTTTTTTGTGCGTTTTTGTGCCAATTTATTCTTTTTAAAATAAAAATTCCTCAATTTTGAAGTTGTAGTTTAATTAGTTTATGGTATCTATAATTAATATTATTCAATCATTTTTTGTTTAATCATCTAACTATACCATATGATGTGGAGAACAAGAAAATCGTGGTTGTGGTTTCAGATGCAAACATTTAAAAAAAAATTAACGTCAAGGGACGGTAACAACGCATAGTTTATTTTACTTTTAATATTTATGCACATTTTTCCTATACATATATTATATATTATATATATATATTGTGTAATTGTATAATATGAAATTTGCAAGTTGTGATGAATAGTACTATTCATCGATGAATAGTACTATTCATCACCCACAACACCCATCTACCAAAAGCTGGCTCCTTCCTCCACCGCCGCAGCTCATCAACGATGACGGTTTCGTCTACCGGCGTCTGAAGCGACAATGCCTTCAAACCACCGTCACCGCCGCCGCCCCACCGCCGGATCCCGCAGCTGAAGCGAAAGCACGAAGAGAAAGGAAGAAGAAGGTGTTGTTAAAGCTCAAAACAAGCTATCAGCAAGAGATCGATCATTGGGCACTTTTGTCGAACACCTTGAAGGCATTGCAAGATTGTGCACAAAATCAACCACCATCGGCAGTATCCCCAGTGTCGGGTCAGATGGTGGGTATTTTGCCGGAGAATATGACGTATTTTGCTCATCGGAAACTCGCCGATACCCTAATTGCACAGGTATGAGAACACCCTTTAATAGTTGCTGTATTTTGGTGATGGTGGTTATTGTCGAATTGAAAACTTTAAGTCTCCAATGGATTTTGTTGACGAATTTCGATCGATAATGTTCAATTTCTAGCAATGGGTTTCAAAATGTTTGTTATAATTCGGAGGTTTATTCAAATTTTACATGTTTTCTTGGGGTTCTTAGGGCTCTGAGTTAGCAATTCAGTGTCTTTCTTTATGGGTTTGAACTTTGAAGATGATTTGGTAGAAATTTGATCACTTTGCAGGTTGAAGCTCAGGAAGCCACAATTTTATTAGAAATTCAATGTCGAATTCAACGTTTTCCTACAAGTAATATTCTAATTCTAGCAATCAATTTCAAAATTTTCATTATAATTCAGAAGTTATTTTAATTTTACATGTTTTCTTGGGGGTTTTAGGGCTTTGAATTAGAAATTTAGTGTCTTTCTTTATGGGTTTGTAGTAATATAGGGGAAATCTGATTAATTTGTAGGTTGAAGCTCAGGAAGCCACTATTTCTGATATTTCAAGATTATGTGATGTTGCTGAAGCCTTATGTGATGCAGAAGAACAATGGTTGAGGCACCCGTTGTTCGATCTACCAATTTGGGAGCCATCCCCACGAAAACTAATCGCATCATTGTTAGAAGAATGAAGCTTTCCACCATGGGCTGTAGTCTAACTTGGAGGTAGAAGAAAGGTTTCAGATTCATATTCTATGGAAGAAACCTTGATCACAGTGTAGAAAGTAAGTCTCTCAACCAAGAATCTGTTGTGTAATATATTTTTGTTCATTGGCCATAGATAGATTCATTAAATGTGACTATATATTTTAAAGAGCACCCATTTTTGTTCCTCGCTGGTTAGTAGGAAAATGCTGCATTTTTCAAAATTGTTTTGGCAGCAATGTAGCTGCATTTTTAGATTTGTTTTAGCTTCAATGTTGGTTAGAACTAGGTTGCTAATATGCTGTGGAACTGATGTGTTATAGGTCATGGTTATATAGGGGTTGGTTATATGCTCTACATTATTTACTTTTGAATATAACGTGATGTTGCATGTGAGAAGAATGACCTGTCTTCCATTACGTGTTTTTCGAGTCCGACCACTAAAGTTTACTATTAAAGAGTCTTGTCACATGACTTTTACTTTTTTTGGTTTTTAACAAGCCGGCCCGATAACGATCGAAGTAACGTGCAACATTACGCATGAAAAAGTGGACGGACTTCCGCCGCGTAGCGCGGGGAGGAAAAAAACTAGTACTATATGAAAAAAGCAACTGATGATGAATAGTACTTTCATCGTGAATAGTATTATTCACAGAAAGAAAAAGGGGAGAAGACCCTCTTTCCCACTTACCACTCATCACTCCGCCCGCGACCACCGCGTCCACCACGCCAACAAGCTCGCCGGAAAACACCCACGCGGAATCCACCACCCTCCGTTTCTCCGATCAACCGTCGTCATCTACACTCCTCAAACTACACCTAATTCATTCGTTTCATCATCGATCCAATCAACAACCCTCGAAATCTCTCAAACATCAATCATGTCAACGGCGATTCCATCGCAATCTCCACCGTCTTCCTCCGACGACACTGCCATCGTCGATCTGACACCGCTGCTCACCACCACTTCCAACAGCATCTTCCGCAGCCGACAGCTCGTCAGCGGCGCGCCGTTGCTCCACGGCGCCGCAAGGTTCCTCCGGTGCGCCAGCAGCCGGCGGATGCTCCGTGAGCCGTTGATGCGTGTGAGGGAGTCAGCCGCTGAGCAGATTGAAGAGCGGCAGAGTGATTGGGCTTACTCACGCCCGATTGTGATTCTAGACCTGATTTAGAACTTTGCGTTTATTGTTATTTCGATTTCGGTGCTGATTTTGAGCCGGAAGGAGGATCCGGAGACGCCGTTGAGGCTTTGGATCGGTGGATATACGTGCCAGTGTTTGCTTCATATGGTTTGTGTTTGGATTGAGTATAAGCAGAGGTATCACCAATGGTTGTCGGAGTATGGTGGCAGTTTGAGAGCGGAGATTAGTAATGGGAGTTTGAATTCGAACGGTTCGAATTCGGGGAGTGAGCGAAGGGAGTATGCGGATTTAGCAGGAGATAGGTCGCAGAATGATGATGATGATACAAGGTATTATCTTTTAATCAATTTTTACTATGAGTTTGATATAATAATCATGAGCTACTTTGGTGTGGATAGATTAGAGAATTAACCTTATTTCATAGTTTTGCATTTTGATTAACTTCAGCCATAAGGGTGTGTTTGGTTGTGTTCTTCAACAACGGTGCTGTGCAGATACATTTCTGCTTTGATTTTTGCCTAATTTGCTTATCGTTTGCTCACCGATTTTAACATCTGTTTGATATTGTCTTTCACTATAACGAGGTTGTTTAACAAATCTTTATCTTTTAATCTCGAATGTAATTTATGTTCCATGCTTAGAAATACTTTACGTGAACATAATCTTATGAAAATATGTTATATCAAGGCTTGGGTTAAATGCCTCTAATCAAGTGGTTTTTAATTAGGTGATCTTTAACTTAATTTGGGCCACGGTGACATTTTAGTCAAAATTTTAAAACGCCAGCTTCAATCAACCAACGTGACCAATGTTTATCTTAACCCAATAAGTGCAGAATTGTAGACATCGCTTGAATGATAAGAGCCACCACAACAACAATGGAGAACCTTCCAACCTGCTACAGAAAGACAAGCATGAATTAATGGTACATAACTAAAAAATATTTAAAAAACTTTGCTTTTGTTTGATTAGTTTCCAGGTACAATCATAGATTTTGCAAGCCTTATGTTGCTAGTGATTAATATAGCATAACTTGCTTATCGATCTTCCTGTCAACAACCATCAAATTTGGTTTTGATGTATTGTTAGGATTTCATAGTTGCTATTGGTAGGGGGTTAGGCCTGGATTATTAATTTGACTCTTCAATGGTATATGTCTATTATTAATAGAATTGCATTAGTTATCAAAGAATCAAAGAAGAATGCTTGAATCTGTTAAAACTACGGAAATAATATTTTTGCCTCTGAACGTGTGGCCTTCATGCATTTGTTAACGTCTATTGTCCCCACTCATATTAATTTTTACTTATAATAATTAAATTATGATATATTATAATAATTAAATTATGATCATATTTGTAACATTTCGTATCTTACAAATAATAATAATAATAATAATAACAACTAGTGAACACGCCGCCGCGCGTTGCTGCGGCAATCAAATTTACAACAAAACAGATGATTGCAAAACAACAAAGTATCCATCTACATCACTTAAATAGTTGCTTAGGCACAAAAAGAACATTACAACAAACCAAGCTACAACAAAATAGTACACTTACTTCAAAAGTAAGCAACATTTACCCTTTCTTTATTGAGTTCTTCAAACAATTCAATGCCCTCAATTTATGGAGCAGTGTAGGTCATCACGACAAAAGCAACATCCAAGTAGGCAAATTACACCCACACCATAATGTAATTTAATAACAATAAAGTAACAATAACTATAATTCAAAAACATTTAGACTATGATAGCAATAATCATTCTAAAACTAATTTTCAAACCCAAAAGTATTTCATAGGTTATCAAAACACTCTAGACTAATGAGGTATCTAAACATCAGAAATACCTCCTTGCTAATATTCTCACTTTTTAGTGAGAATTTGAAATTGTATGGTTCTGTCACACTCAAATCATCTTCCTCTTGCCCTTCAACTTGTATTAGCCTGTTTAAAAGAATATAAATTGGCCACATCACAGAAAGGGGATGATCACCAAGACCTACAAATTTATATAATTACTATCATCAGGTAAATTAAGACTTGAAAAACCTAGAACCTGATAAGTTTAGTAGTACAATTGCATTCTTACAAAATCATTAACTAATAAATTAGATTGAGAGATCATCTCTTATGATTGTTTTATCAACATGATATTAGATGCATTTTATTTTAAAAAACAAAAATATTCATTGACATCCAAGATATTATTGCAGGCCTACAACCACCAACAAATCCCACTTCCCCTCTTAACCCTAATTTTTGTAATTTGTACAACCAAGAATATTATTCCTACCCAGCTAGTTGATTTGTCGACATTTTGGGCAGTGCCCGACTCACCATTACTCACAAACTTGGACCCATATCGTATTGCTCTGCATATCTTATCCCTGGCTTCAGCTTTGTGCAAATACAGAACAGCTTAAGCAAGTTCTGTTCTCGCAACGTCTAAAGTACTCATTTTCTAATTTCTATTGTTCCTAAGAAGACAATTCATGAAGAAAATAATCAATCAAACAACAATCATCATCCCTACAAACTCACACACATTTATTAAACCTGACCATACATAATAACACCCAATTCGACAGCTTCCGCTTACTGATTGCATATTCAAGTGCAACCAAGATATTTCATCAACAGCCAAGAATAATTTAACAATATGTTATTTCAATGACCCTCTCTAGTTTCCAGTTTTCCACACAACTTACTAATTAGCTAGAGTTACATACTTTCATCCAAATTAAACCCAAAGCACAATCAATCAAAGTCTAAATCCAACAAATTAAGGTCAACAGATGATAAACCACTTCTTATTTAAACAAAATTTCAATAAATCAACACTGGAACATCAACTTGTTTTCCATAACACATCAAACTACCAAATAAATTCAAATCGAAAAGTAGAACACACAGATACACAATCACTAATCGAACCCATCAGTAATTAAATGAAACATAGCTCAAACAATACATCAATCATCTAATACGAACATCAAATTGCAAGTTGAAGATAGTATATGAATCTGTTTACTTACTTGTGTATTGGAAAATGGGTGCAGATATTTTAGGGTTGTGATAATTCACCTTAACATAAAAAGAGTCCACATGTAGCAGGACAAAAAAGTAATTCTTTTTACCTAAAGCTTTGTCTCTGTTGGTGGCTGGATTTTGCCTCTTTTTCTAGTGGAGAAATTGATAGCTGGCAGTGGAGGAGATCATGAGATGGGTTTTGGACCATACAATTTGGGTATTCCTCTTTTCTTCCATCAATAGGTATAAACTTGTCGCAAAATAAATCACATCATTGGGGCTTACCTCTATCAACGGAAACCATCGTTACCTGACCTCTGTCACCATAACCGTAAACGCATCATCGCTGCTAGAGAAGGCGCGGTAGAAGCTCTTCTCTTCTTGCTGCCATCACCAATAGACGTTGCGTGCCACCAAATCGAAGAAAGTAAACTTCAGAGAAAGAAGACAGTTGCCGGAATGACTTGTCTTCGTCTTCTTTATTAACCACCACCGACTCCGCCACTCTCCCTCTCTTCTCCCATTTCAGATCTCTATCTCCTCACTGTATCTCTTCGGCTCCCACGAACTACGCCATCGGAGAGATGAAGATTCAGATTTGGTAAGATCTATTGAAGCCAATCGAAGCTTTTTATCAATGGAAAGATGTGGATTTGGGTTAGGTCGGTGTGGCACTGTTGCCACCGACAATTTCGAATAAATAGAATAGAAATAACAATAATAATAATAATAATAATGATAATAATGATAATAGTAATAATAATAATAATATTAATAATAATAATAAACAATAATAATAACACTAATAATAATAATAATAACATTAATAATGTTAATAATAATAATAATAATAATAATAAGAGTCCAGGGGTCGATTTTGCAATTTATCAAACTTCAAAAAGAAGTTTATAGCATGAAATAATAAATTTGAAACCACAGGGACCAGTTCTGTAAATATTTCAAAAACCAACTGCTCTCTCTCTTCTCCCGCGTTTTTCCGGTGACCGTCCGGCCACCGCCGGCCACGGCTCCGGCAACCCTCAAAACCACCTCAAAATGCAACCGTTTTGCCCCAAACCGGTCCCAATACGCTCGTGAACGAGATTCGAATCCAAACACTTTAATTATTCAACTTTACCACCCACGATTTCAGATCTTAGATCCACTTTATTCTTGAATGCGATTACAACTCACACACCCACTCAAACGCTATTAATAAACAAATTGATGATACCAAATCGAACATCTATTTAAACCGAATGAAATACAGTTTCCAATTGCACCAAAAACAAACACAAACACCCCGTTTGATTTCTCCCTAAGCCGCGACCTGCAACTCATTCGAACCCTATCATATAAGCTCCAATACACGAAATTGACAGCAGGCTATTCATCATTATTGTCATTGAAAGCTTCCTGTACAATTAATTTGGTTTTCATCATCGTTTGAT
Source organism: Flaveria linearis (assembly GCA_024085815.1). Taxonomy (NCBI): domain Eukaryota; kingdom Viridiplantae; phylum Streptophyta; class Magnoliopsida; order Asterales; family Asteraceae; genus Flaveria; species Flaveria linearis. Next base: position 15,197,281 of record CM044002.1, read on the forward strand.
CATCATTCGACTTCAAGCTATACCGCGACCTGTTCTTAACTTGTTCTTATCATCAACTCAACCAAAACAGGTAATTAATACCTCTATGAGCTCGTTTTCACTTGGGGATTAAAAGCCCCAAGGTTAATTTCATTTACACAATCGATCTGAGGTTCAATTTGGATCAGATCGATTCTAGGGTTCTTAGAATCAGGGAGGAACTGCAACTGATGTTTAAAAGAATTAAAACCCAATTATAACCGCGGCCACGGCCTTTGGTTCACCGGTTAGATACATGTATGCAAGACCAGGAGGTCCCGGGTTCGACCCCGGGCACCCCCTTATATTTTTAAAATGCCTTTTTAAGCCCCAATTAAATACATAAAAATTCTTAAAAATTATAAAAATTAATTTTATAAACTTTCCTTATTTTAAATGTTATAAAATGAATTGCTGTAAATTTACTTTATTTAAAAACCATAATAATATTTATAAAATAATAATTATAAATATTATAAATAAATATTTTTATAAGAATGGACCTTAAATAATAGTTTAAAATTCTAAATTATTATTGGGTTAAACGTTGCATTTAAATTATTGTTTGAAACGTATTTATTTGGTTACAAAACTTTATTCAAATCTTATATATATATCTTACAAATTTTTATAAACGTTTTCTTTTCACATCTTTAAGTATATAAAATGTCATAAACTTCTTTTCATTTTATTTCACGAAAATATAATTTGTTCCCACTTATTAAATATAATTAATTGACAAAACCTCAAGTATAAATTCTAATACCTTAATTCACGTGAAATCATTAACTACAATTTTATACATACATGTATATATATATAGGTACCTTGTAGAGGAATTCGTTGAAACGACGCTGGTTATTATTTCTTATTAATCATCCAATATATACTTAATCGCCAAGTGAGTATTTCTATACCCATTTTATTATTTCACACACTTTTGGGTGAAACATGTTACCGTATAAACGTTACACTTGTAAACACGTTTGATTCTTGTAAACTTATGGCAATTTGCTTGTGTGTTGTGATTAGTTGAATCTTGTAGCTACCATGTAATGTCGAATATATGTACAATCATTAACTATTGCTAGCTGGCGACGTCATAGATCTATGGGCCTGACAAGCCTGCTTGGTTGATCCAAGTACACTTAGCTAATCGTATATACTTGTAAACGTTTGAGACTTGTAAAACTTTGTCAAGGTTTGATTGTGCATTCTGTCTTACATCCCTAGTTACCTTGTTCTCTAATTTACAACATGAATTGTCATCTTTTATATACTTATGTATGAAAAACTATAGAATGCTCACCAACAATATGTTGACCTTTTATTTTTAACATGTTTCAGGCAATAGCGTTATGTGGCTGTGAACAATCTTAACTCTCACGCCTCGACGATTCCGCCGTCAAGGTTGGGGTGTGACAATATTATTGAAGTCAATCTACCTCTTCGTATGTTCTCTACTTCTCTTTCAAATTGTGATGGGTTATTAGATTTTGGTTCAAATGTGGTGATTGCCTTTTGGGTGTCGCAGATTGAGGTCGACTGCTTATTCTTGCAACCTGCCCTGCAGCCATGGTTGACTCATTGCTTTACGAACTCCGAGCTTAACAATACACCAGGTAGCTGTTGATTTAACCCTCTTTCCGTGTCTCTGTTGCTCTCAAATGTTGTTTCTACATTGGTTTGGCTCAGACCCGGTCATCATCACAGGCTGCAAACCATTTACACGTGGTCGTCATACCAGAACAACAACATATTTTTTTTGAGATCATTATAGCAATGTATTGGCGTGGCAAACATGTTTGGTTTGCAGTCACAACGAGAACGCGAATCTGAGCCAAAAGTTGAAACTACCACGTTTTTGTATTTGATTTATAGCACTCGCGCAACGCGCGAGGATGTATCATCCTAGTTACGTATATTTTATAAAAACCATAAATGGTCTGTCAATCCACTTCAAAACAATCTAAAGGTGCCGTTGGTTGAACACCCCACCTTTCGAGCGAGGCTCTTAAAAAGGTCTAAAATCAAAAATGTAGATCCCAGGATTTGATCAAGCTATCTTATTTTTAATAGTTTTAACCTTAACGAAATCCTTTAGAGTAAATTACAAATTTTGTCCTTTAATTATGCTCAAAATTACGGATCTTGTCTTTAAACTTTAATAATTACACTGAGTATCCTTTATTTGAAAATTTGTAACGCTTTTGATCCTTTTTACTCACAGCAGATAATTTTTTCTGTTATATTTTTGTAAATAACCAATTTACCCCTGACCACTCAAAAGGACAAAATGTGTAATTTTTATGAGTCTTTTATTTTATTTCTTTGTGTGCTTATTTTATTAACTTTACTTTTCATTATTTCTTTATTCTTAACCACTTTTTATTTTAAATTCTTATCTTAAATGTTATTAACTAGTTATTTTTATCATCAAAATATGAGTTATGATTAGTTTTTATTATATTAAAATATATAATAAATTACTATTCTATTTTAAAAATTCATCATATGGCTAATATTTATTTTATAATAAAAACATATTTTTTTAAAATCCATTTTCAATAAGATTTATATAAAAATATTTAAAAAATAAAAAGATTATGTATTAAATTTTTCTATAAAAGAAGCAAACAGAACGGGAAAGAAATTCAAGCCTTTTACTTAACTTTTCTTTCTTTCTCTCTTATAAATATTTTTATTTTATAAACTTATCTTAAATATTATTAATTAATTTATATATTTTCTAAATTCAAATTTTATTTATAGATTATTAAATTATTTAATGTTTTCATTTGTTTACTTTAGTTATTTCACATTAGATAAAAATTAAACTAGTAATCGGTTAATTACACCGTCGCTTTTTAACACTTTTGGTATAAAAATTTCAACTATATCAAACAGTTTGTTTTACGTATTATATTATATGAAATTGGGCGATGACTTTTTATTTTACTTAGTTTTAATTATTGTATGTTAGGTATTATATATGATTAGGCTTTGCTTAATATATAAAGTCTTTAATTCTTCTTATTGTAAAGTTCGCTTCCGTTTTAATTTTTAGTGATTTATGTTTGATTTATAATAATTAAAACTCATTAGGAACCGTTTAAAAAAACTCAAAATAATAGTACGTTTAATTAAATAACATTCATGTTTTTGTTTAATTAAAACTTCAGAGTAGTTTTTTGACTTGTCACTATGGTGAACTTTTAGATGGGTTGGTCACTATTTTATATAAAAGAGAGAGAGAGAGAAAAATATTAAAAGTCAAACCGAAGCCACGACCCGACGTGTAGAACAACTCACTGACCCATGTTGCCACCCTATTTTCTATTTTTCTAAAATTTCTTGAGCCAATAATAATTTAACACCTCACAATATATTTTTTTAGTTTTTTATTAGCATACTTAAGGCTTGAATTTCTTCCCCGGTCTGTTTACTTCTTTTATAGAAAAATTTAATATATAATCTTTTTATCTTTTCTAAACATTTTTATATAAATCTTACTGAAAATAGATTTTTTAAAAATATATTATTATTATAAAATAAATATTAACCATATGATAAATGTTTAAAATATAATAGTAATTTATTATATATTTTAATATAATAAAAACTAATCATAACTCATATTTGGATGATTAAAATAATTTGTTCATAATATTTAAGATCAGTATTTAAAATAAAATTGGTTAAAAATAAAAAATAATGAAAAGTAAAATTAATAAAATAAGCACACAAAAAAAATAAAAGATTCATAAAAATTACACATTTTGTCCTTTTGAGAGTCAAGGGCAAAATGAGCAATTACAAAAATATAACAGAAAAAGTTAACTGCTGTTAGTAAAAATGATAAAAAACGTTACAAATTTTCAAATAAAGGATACTCAGTGTAATTATTAAAGTTTAAGGGCAAGATCCGTAATTTTAAGCATTCTTAAAGGACAAAATTTGTAATTTACTCAAATCGTTTATGTAAGTAACTAAGAGGTGCATCGCGTTTCACCGCGTGTGCTGTAAGGCCCCTTTCCCGGGCATCTCACAGTTGGTCATTCACAGCATAAACATTCATATATTATAAATTAAAGCAGCGGAATTAATTTTAACAAAAATCCATTCATTCATTTTAAACACTGTTGCTAAGCAATACATTCTAGTTTAGGAATTCACAAAATAATTAATTGCATGAATTACAAAACAATAGTGTTGTCAAAACATAAATGGGTGTCAGTCTTGCCCGCCAAGTAGCCATCCCCGTGTGCCATCCTCAGCAACCTGTTACCTGCCAACTGGAAAATACATAAAAGTCAGCGTTGCTGAGTGAGTTCTAGTTTTGTAATTAAAATACTTTACTTTTCATTCCAAAACGTTCGTTATGCATATGTGATCACACATCGTACGTACACGCAGGTAATTTCATTATTATCTTCATCATTCGTTCTTTAACTTTCATTCGTCAAGCATGCAAATCTCTAAGGGTCACCTCTCTTCTCTGCCCTCATGGTTCCAACCCATGAGCCGACAAAGCATATCGTATCCGTCTGGTGCCCCTATGGCTCTCAGTCCATAGACCGACACCTGGTGCCCCTATGGCTCTCAGTCCATAGACCGACACCTGGTTGCCCCTATGGCTCTCTGTCCATAGACCGACAACCTCGTTGCCCCTATGGCTCTCTGTCCATAGACCGACAACGTCTCATCCGGGGTCACGTTAACCCCGCGAGTGATCGTCACCACTCCTGCTGTAACAACTATCCCGTGACAGGTCACAAAGACACTGCCCGTTGTTCTTAAGGCAACTATGGCTCACTGTCCATAATCTACCATAAGGCTCGTAATAGGCCTAGTTACTAGAACCAAGCACCATTTCCAAGATTTCTTAACCGTCAATTCCATCTCGTGCCCCTTAGACCATGCAAGACTTTCGTTCATTCATTTACGTTCCACTTCTCTTTATCATTAATCTTTTACTTCATTAATGATTATGCCCTTTATTAGATTTTTAGTCATACCATACTTAACAATATTAAATAATAATAATATTGTTAACAGAAATAAAATACTGATAATAATATCAGAATAATCAAGGGTTAATCATTCATCATCATTACATGCATAAAACATCATCATTTATTAACCCTAGTCAACTCTGGGCAAAACCCTGTAAATTGGATTTCCAGAAAATTCCTGAAAAAAATTCTAAATGTTTGGGCGTCTGAGCCCTATTCAGTCGTATAAGCCCTGCTCAGTCGTATCACCTTCTCAGTCGTTTCACCTTAAACTTAGAAAATTTTCCTATGTCATACGACCACTGTTCAGTCGTATCATGTAACATCCCGTATTTTTATAAACTATTAAAATTGTAATGTGTACTAATTCTAATAATTATAAAAATAAAAATAATAATTATAAAATAATAATAATTATAATAATAAAAATAATAATAATGATAATCACAATAATAATAATAATAATAATAATAATAATAATAATAATAATAATAATAATAATAATAATAGTAATAATAATAATAATAACAACAAAATTCAGGGGGGTATTTGTAATTTTAAAACTTCAAAAGAAATTTTATAACATAAAATAATAATAATGAAACCACAGGGGCTGAATCTGTAACTTCGGAATTTTCAAATCCAACCCCGCCCACCCCCCGATTTTCCGGCCGGTCTCCGGCCAAATTCCGGCCAAGCTCCGGCGACGGCTAAAACTTCAAAAATACCCCATTTTAAACTACAAAACCGGTCCCAATTCGTTCGTATACAAGGTTCGAACTCAAAGCATTCCTAAAACGCGTTTAATGGTCGATTAAACGGCTAAAACTTTTTCCAACTTTACAACTCGAACGTTCAACGGCTAATTCATCCACTTACACATCCCTTTAATCGAAATTATTCAATCAAATCGAACTTTATCAGATTATACATCGAATACAACCGGTAGCATCATCTGAAACACACACACACACCATTATCGATCATCATCTTCAACCTCGATCTGCAACTTTATCAACAACCAACATCCGACACATATACACTCAAATTTACATAGGGCTTTCAATCCTAAGTATCATTCGATGCTGTATGTACGATTAATTGGATTTTCATCAAGGATAGATCCCCATTCGATTTCAACTTGTACCACGGCTTGTTCTTATCTACTCCATCATCAAATCGAAACAGAAACAGGTAATTAAACACTCTAACATACTCGTTTACACATGGGGAATCAAAGCCCCATGTTTATTTCATAAATCAATGTCGAATTCGTGTTCAATTTGAGCGATTTCGATCTAGGGTTCGTATGAATATGGGGAAACTGGGTTGACCAGGTTTAAAAATAAATGAAACCAAATACAAACGCGGCTAAGGCCTCTGGTCTACTGGTTCGGGTTGTACATGGTGACAGTGAGGTCCCGGGTTCGACCCCGGGCCACTACACTTATTTTTTTAAGCCATTTTAAGCCCCAATAAAATATAGAAAAATTCTTAAAAATTATAAAAATAAATTTTATAAACTTTTCTTATTTAAAATATTACAAAATATTTTTCTATAAATTTATTTTATTCAAATACCCTAAATAATCTTTATAAAATAATTTATAAATATCATAAATTATTAATTTTTATAAAAATGGACATTAAAACCTGAAATAATCATAGAAAATCATAGAAATTGTATAATATATACTTTCACAAATCATTTGTAAAAATAATTATGGGTTATACTATTTCACTTTAATTAACAAATTATTATTGAATTATACGATTACAAGGAATATATATACATAATATATTTAAATGATAAATTTCTTTTGAATAAATCAAAATACAAGTAAATATACTTACTTGTCAAAACCCCACAACTCGACTTAGATCCTAGGTATATAATCAAATCCAAAAACATGTATCTAATCGTGTATCAAACCCGAATCCAACCGAATATATCTATTCGCATTGAGTATAATTTTAAAATCTTAGTTACAATAAATAATAGGTATTGAACGTGATTGATCGTGCATTGCTTGATTCTGTGAAGTCTTTGTGCATTACATCAATTCAAGGTGAGTTTCGTGGCCCCTTTTTATGTTTATACAAGTTTTTACTGTTTTCAATCGATGGGGGAAAAGTATGCTCACCCGTTTTCAATGCTGTACATCATATATTTTGTTTTATACTTGGAATCAATGTGATACTGTTTTGCATGCATACATGGTGTTATTCTATGATTCTTACAACCATTAATTCCCGGGTTTGGGAACCAACGGTTAGGTATTGGTAGTACTACTGGGTTGACACCCCCACCCTCGACAGATCGGTTTAACTTGTGAGTTACCGACTACAGCTGCCAGCAATCAGGCCATGGGTGAATATATTCCGTCAGATTTATATGCATAACGTCATTAGGTTTGGTTGTCTTTAAACACATGTTATGTGGTTTGTGCTTGCAGTATGATTCCATATCAAATTATATACAGCATCAAATGTTTTAAATTTAAACCTGCGAAACTCACCAACATTATGTGTTGACATTTTGAGCATATCTTTTCAGGTGAACATAATCAAAGAGGATAGCTAGTGCTGATGCCTTAGCAGAGACCCTCAGGATTCATTAGTTTTGCATTTGTAATGAATATCATTTGTACTTATTTGTGAATATTGTGTATTCTGGATTTAGAATCAATAAGACTATGATAGTCGTGGAACTGACTAATCACGACACGAGTCACCATTGTGTCGGGGGACGTCATGACACGAGAAGTTTGCATGTATTATATCTCTGTATTTATACCAAGTGTTATGACGATCCCGTCCGTCGCATCCTCGTGTTTCCGCTCTAAGCGAGGGTGTGACATATCATCCCCAGACTTGGGAAATTTTTACAGGTCATACGACCACTGTTCGGTCGTATCATCCCCCATACTTAGGAAATTTCTAATGGTCATACGACCACTGTTTAGTCATATCACCTCATACTTAGAAAATTTCTAATGGTCAATGGTCATACGACCACTGTTTAGTCATATCACCCCATACTTAGAAAATTTCTAATGGTCATACGATCACTGTTTAGTCATATCACCCCATACTTAGAAAATTTCTAATGGTCATACGACCACTGTTTAGTCATATCACCCCATACTTAGAAAATTTCTAATGGTCATACGACCACTGTTTAGTCATATCACCCTTAAAATATTTCTAAGGCAAATTTCATGGGTCGTATAAGCACTATTTAGACATATCACCTTGTACTTGGTTTTTTTTCTAAGTCAAAGTTTCAGACATATGACCACTATTTGGTCTTATTAGTCGTATTAGCAGCCTAATCATGTGTCTAAGCCTTATTCCAGTCCCCAAACATCATAATACCTAATTCTAAGCATGTATCATAACATAAATCACAAACATACATACGCATGCACATACGGGCAACATACATAATAAGTGTAAAACATTTTTACATGTATTTCCAGCCCCAAAAGTTTGTAAAACATGTGAAATACGGGGTCTAGAACTCACCTTTGCTGCTTCCAATCTTAACACTCTTCACCCGAGCTTCTTCAAACGATTCCAACACTTAGAAACCTTCTAAACACACATTTGAACACATAGAAACACTCATAAGCATTTAGCCGAGGCTAATTTTGCCAAGAACAACTCAAAACACTCAACTTTACCTTAAACTCGAATTTCTTCTTCCTGTTCTTCAAATGTCCGAAAGTTTCTCCGCTTTCTCTCTCTAAAATCCGAACAAGAAAGAGTGTGCAGTGAGTATGGGCGACCATATCGCCTTTTACACAAACTTTTCAAGATTTTATCATCTTTTTCACTTTTGGTCCCTCAACTTTGGGGTTGACTTTCTTTTCCCCCATTTTCTTTCTCTTTTACTCTTTTATCTTTTTAAAAGAAATATACGGGTGTTACATGTGCTTTTGCGTTTCTCGAGCCGGTTCGAAACATTGATATGTGGCAGGTAATTGTTAAATAGTTAACAATGTCATTGCAATAGTATATTAGAAATTTTAAGAAATATGACATTAGTGTGTGGGTACAAACTACAAACAACAAATTATTTAACTGATTTAAAAGCTTCTAGTTAATTATTAAAATATATAAACCAAAACATATATTATTTAATCTTCATTAGCATAATAAAAGAGATTAAAAAATAAAGGTAGCCGGACGTGGGTTCAAATCCCGCTCGAGGGAAAAAACAGAGAGAGCAGCGAAGGGGCCTTTCCTTGCCTCTTGTCTTTTTTTTATAGATCAGTTCAGTCTGTAAACAAGCGGGTGATTTTTAGCCGGGAAACTGTAAACTTTCGAAAGCAAGCTCATCCACTCTCCCCCGGTGGTTAAACTATAGAATGTGATTTTTTTTCCATATTAAAGAAAAGTAGACATCTGCGGCCTAAAACTACACGAGTGGATAGATTTACGGCTACTACTGCCCGATCTTTGTGAAAGTTCACTTCAATATGATATCTCGTTTTACTAACTCGACTATAGAGAGAGAAACTAATGGTAACGAGTATAACAATTTCCCAGAAAAAACACTATTATTAATCAAAATGGTTTACACGTGCATTGAACCCGGGTGCTAACAAAAAAAAGGCATGGCGCTACCGGTACAACACCTATTGTTTTACTTTTAGGAAAATTTATATATAGAAGTTATAAAATATCATAAAAAGGCGCGCGCGAAAAAGAAACGGAGTATGAAAGGGAAAAAACCAATCAAACAGGATAATGTAGACATCACTTACTAAATATTATTATTAGAATTATTTATTTTTTGTTTTTGTTTACAAATTGTTAAAACATAAATATTAACTGTAATTAAAAATAAATAATATCACAAGATAGTGAAAACGATGTGGGAATGTAGTACCAGACTTCTCAAATGTGAACACATGTGAAAATAAGTGATAACTAACATGGAGTGAACGTGTCACTATATGAATGTATGGAGTGTGAAATCATATATCAAACTTAAGGAGAATAGAGTATATGGAGCACGAGACAACACCTTATATGTGGAGGCTGGTCAGTTAGGCACCACAAAGTAATACCACCCTACCATTTCGGCAGGTCACGACAACGACAAGTTTGGCACCATTGTGTCGGACGTGGTACAACACATTCTAGCAACACACTTATACGCTATGTTATAAATCTTGTACATCATAAGAGAGCGCAAATGAGAAGAGATGCATTTAAGAAAAACAGATATAACGTTTACGTGGATGAGAGAGGGATAGACACAACAGGACTTCCGGTGCTCCCTAACGCTGTGTTCCCGAGTTTACTTAACGAGAGAAAAAAAAGGAAATACTTTCTTTTTCTTTCTTTTATTTTCTCTTCTCTTTTTTTTTCTTTTTTTTCTTTCTCTTTATTTTCTTTTATTTTGGAAAGATTGATTTTAGCTTTCATTTCTCATCCATTTTCTTTCATTTTCCTCCTTAAGTAAATTCAAGAACTCGAATTTCTAACAATCCTTTCATTTTCTTCCATTAGAAAAAACTCTGAACATAACTATTTTTTCTTTACTTTCACTTTCTTTCTTTTCTCTCCTTAAACGAGAATCGGGAACACAGCGTAATAGAACGAGGGCATAATTGTCTTTTACGTGAGAAGTAAAAGCTTCGTTTGTGAGACCAACCCTTTTTCGTATGCAAACCCTCGTCTCCTCCGCCGATCTGTTCTCACTTCTAGGGTTCCGATCACCGTCGATCTCAAGTTCTGAACCAATTATCTGAATTTGCTCTTTTCCAATTGAGCATCTAACAGGTATGTAATTTCGTCGATTTTAACTTTGTATTTGATATGCGCCACTGGGTGCACATCTGCAATTGCGAGTAACTGCGTATGTATATATGTTCTTCAACCACCAAAATGTTATACTTTGTTTCCTCATGTATGTTCTACGTTTGATTTACATATCAATGTAGCAAGTACCATATTTATACAACAGTTTTTCGAGTATCATGCTGTTTAGATACCAAATAATTTCATTTCGAGTACTTCTATTCTGATTACAGGCTTTCAATTATTACAATCAAGTTAAAGCAATCACGCAGATTAGTTTAGGAAAGATGATTCGAGTTGCTGCTGGTAGGCAGTGGAATGTTATTGCAAGAGAGGTTCAAGGTTCATGTTCGCCTATCGCACCGCTTCTGTTGCAACATTATTCTACAGGTAGTCAGTCGAAAACAGCTTACACTGGCTCGGAAATTCTTAACTATATGGGAGGATTAGATAGTGACAAAAAACAGTTGATCCACAAGCTGGTCAATTTCCGCATGAAAGAAGGTAAGAAAACCAGGGTTCGTGCTATTTTCCATGAGACCCTTCATCGCTTAGCTCGCACTGATCGCGATGGAATCCAGCTTATATCTGATGCTCTGGAGAATGTGAAACCCATATGTGAAGTTGCAAAAGTAAGAATTGCTGGTAATATTTATGATGTTCCTGGGGTTGTGGCAAGAGATCGTCAACAGACCCTAGCTGTTCGTTGGATTCTTGATGCAGCTTTCAAGAGACGCACTAATCACAGCTCAAGATTGGAGGAATGTTTGTTTGCTGAGATCATGGATGCTTATAGGAAAAGAGGAACGGCACGTAAGAAAAGGGAGGTTCTACATGGACTTGCTTCCGCCAACAGGAGTTATGCTCATTTCAGATGGTGGTAAAATCAGCCCACAGAAAGCTAATTTTCATTCAATCTAGTTATCTGGTAAGACTTTGCTAGTTGAAATTTTTGCTTCAAGCTTTATAAGGATTTCTGTTTTTGCATTGCTTCTTTTGTTATATTTGAATAATTCATTAGAAAGAGGCACTCACTCATTATGATAAGAAGACCTTGTATGACCTGGGGTTTAATTCTGGATATTAATCTCTTTATCTGTTCAACCTGTTATCCAACCATGTGTTTTTTGTTATAATGGTGTCACACACTATGTTATCATCCACATATACCACTTTTAAATTATTGAGGATAAAAAATCAAAGTTTTATAAGTGCTTATTAAAATCCACATGTCATATTCACTGAAACAGCAAGCTAGAGATGCACTATACAAGTTATAGATCTTTCTATACTAGTGATAATTGCAAGGTGATTTGCTTTCAATACGATTGAGATAGGTAATTTGTAACACGAGATATGTGAGCTGGTATAACTTGTAAAAGTTTCCTGTTAGTGAGGAAAGCAATTGGACCTGTATTTTTAGCATGTACCTGCATAAATCTGCGGTATATGAATCTTATAATTTCCACTACGTGCATTAGTTGTATTTGATTATTCAGTTTGGAACTTGAAATAGTGTCAGCTGTGCGTTGTGTCCAAAGGAGTGTATTATCCAATCAAAATGGTGGTTGTCCTTCATGATGCTTGTACCCTGTACTTGTATTGTCAAATTGACACGGCCAAACTTCTTCTGTGTACAAAAAATCACCAGCAATGACTGTTTAGATGTCCTTTCGCCAGTTTTTATAGTCGAAGCTGCTTAGTTGCCCATCGTGAATCTGTCATTGACCATTGCATTAAATGTTCCACGAGTGGCAAGAATCAATTAACACTTTTAGATTTGTGTTCATGTATCAACTTTGATGGATATTTTTAATCCATTGGTTAGACAAGTAACTAAGAGAGGGGTGCCCTGGAGTAGGTGTCACGATCAATTCACCGTGGTTCTCTTATTCTGTCTTATTGTTTGAGTTCTTGGTGCTAGCTTGTCTTACTGGTCAATTTGTAGGTGCTAGTTACTGGGATGAGGTTGTTCTTAATATAATTGATAGATGCATTTGAGTTTGTCTGTCTTTCCGTACACAATTGATATCGGTTCAAAGTTTTAAATGTGAAATGTTACATAATCCTGAAAATATTATTTTGATATATGGGGTGTTCATGTCTTGGTATTTGAAGCCAGATATTTGCTGAAATAAATTAACCAGACACGTTCAGTATAATGATGACAGGATATATAGGTGTTTGGGGTTCAACTTGATTTATGAGGTGTTCTTGTCTTGGATTTTCCCCCCGAATGTTGCAGTTTAGCCCGTGAATGTTTTTGCATTCTTCTTTTTTCCCATATAATATGCTTGCTATTGTTATTGCTTTTGTTATCGAGTCGGGGGTCTCTTTGGAAGCGGTCTCTCTATCTCCCAAGATAGAGGAAAGACTCACCACCACCTACCCCTCCCAGACCCTGCTCTTGAGTGGGATATACGTAATGATAGGAATCATGTTATAGTTTCTAGTTTAAATGTCATTTGTCTATTTTAGGAGGGGGTTAAGTGCAACTTATATTTCTATAAGTAGGTATTGATAGCTAATAGGAAGAAGGGGAGAATTAATAGGGTTTGTTGGCTCTTGCACTAGCAATGAGAAGGGCATAGCCCTGGACCATTACCGTGGCTGTAATTGGGTTGTAATCATCTTCTTCATTTGCAATACAATCCATGTTTCTATTTGATTCTTCCATTGTCATCATCATTTACAGTCAATTTTACCATCTTTAATTTCAATCTTCATCATTGGTCCGACCTGCACGTCGACCTGTCGTTCATAGCTCCGATTATAGCTCCACTGTTAATTTCGCCTTCAATTGCTCAATCTGCCGGATTCGAACGCCGCCGCCGCATCGCCATCCTCCTTCCGCCACTCATTCCGCCCCACCGGGTTCCTGCTGCCGGATCTGCTCTACCACCGCTCGATCACCAATTCAACCAGATCTATCATTTCAATTGCTTCACCGATTCAATCAGAGTTCTCTAGGATCCGATTTCATCAACTGGTGTTCTTCCAAATTCCGATTCAATCATGGTGCATCAAACCTCACGATTTGATGCTCAGGATCAGACTTCTCGATTGGATGCTCATGACCAGCAAATTAAACGATTGCAATCTGATGTTACAGCGATAAAGGATTCTCTTAAAGCGCTGCATGATGATCGGTCTGATTCTAGAGAATTCCAGAAGTTCGTTTTCAATTGGATGCACCATCAGGATTCGAGGTCTAATTCCAGATCGACTTCACATCTTCCAGCTTCGTCTTCAGATTCCTCGCTTTCCTGTGTCATCGCTAAATTGGAGGAGATAATCTCCAGCTCTGAAGAACGCTGGTATGGCAAGGAACATCAATTTCAGGTCGGTCGCTTAGACGAATCTGGACCTCCGATTTTTGATTCAGCTTCAATAATATATGTTGACGGTACATCTCCAATAACTTCTACAGCGTTTGATAGTAAAGCAAATGACACGATAATTGGTACAAATCATGATTATAGTGGTGTTTTGGAAATTCACAGTCCCGATGAGCATTTAGATGAGGTTCTTAATTCCTCAAAATCTGAGTTACGTGACATTCTAACGGGATCAGGTTCACCTCCTGATTATGGTGTGGATATGTCCAATCTCGGGTGGGCACCTACTAATACTCTCATTTCCGGTTCCATCCGATTTGCGACTCCGGCGAGTAATCCCCAATTTGGTGTGTTCGCGCCCTCACCAATCCCTAATAATCACCCGAGTCAAGACCGAATTGGTAGTGAATTCCGTGATGTTCAAACCTTTCAGTGGAAACCGGGTTGGGACTTTGGTTGGCTCGACCATACCCGACCTTCTGCTTTTGCTTTGAAGCTGTTTGTTTTGGATGAGGAGCCTAAACCACCTGACCCGTATACAAACCCTAAATCAGATTTGCTATGGAAACTATTTCCTGGTTGGTGCAAGACTGCAAGTCAGGTTGCTGCAGGTGTTGTTGGATCATATCATTTGTGGGTGGGGCATGGGCAAGGTCGACCACCAGACGACGCAGCCGATCCTAGTCTTGAGGACAAGACTGTTTTGAAGGGGGGGAGTAATGATAGGAATCATGTTATAGTTTCTAGTTTAAATGTCATTTGTCTATTTTAGGAGAGGGTTAAGTGCAACTTATATTTCTATAAGTAGGTATTGATAGCTAATAGGAAGAAGGGGAGAATTAATAGGGTTTGTTGGCTCTTGCACTAGCAATGAGAAGGGCATAGCCCTGGACCATTACCGTGGCTGTAATTGGGTTGTAATCATCTTCTTCATTTGCAATACAATCCATGTTTCTATTTGATTCTTCCATTGTCATCATCATTTACAGTCAATTTTACCATCTTTAATTTCAATCTTCATCAGATATACTGGGTTGGTTTGTTTGTTTGTTTGTTTGTTTGCTTTTTTTCCCATATAATCATGTACTGCACAGAAAAGAACCTATAAATCCTTGAAACAAGTCCTGCTACCTTTTGGTAGCCTCACACTGTGGTTCTAACATTTGGTAAAATAATTAGACAAATACTCAGCAACACAAAGGTTACAAATGTAATACTCAATGACAACTAGAAGAACAATTATTATATCGACTTCTTGAGTAACATAATTCTTTTTTTTTTTTTTGTATCTGCAGGTTCTACTGCATTATGGACCATTGAATATGATGTTGGAGAATCCATGGCCTCAAATAAGTGAAGCATTCACCGGATCTGGTTGCTATTTCTTTGATCTGGAATGCGCACCTGAATGACGCATTTGACTCCTTTTACGTGTTTCATCCATACTTAAACTTCATCATGCCATGGTCAATTTTCTTTATTCCCTATGTCTTGTCTGCAACTTTTAATATCTATAGTAAATTTTGGAACAAAATTGACTAGTTGAATGCTTCAATGGTGTGCATACACCTTTTAATATGTGAGTTAAATTATAAGACTTTTGTAATCATAGTTTAATGTATCGGATTTGCCTAATTATTTTTATAAAAACATGACAATATGTGTATGTAGGTTAGTATAAATGTGTGTAGACGCATACCATAAAATATATTGTTTTGATTTACTCCACCATTTTGTTACCTTCAGTAAATGGTTTAGACTTATCACGTTTTGTTCAGACTCCCCTCCTTTATATTACATCCACAACTCCCCAAAAAATATGTTTAGTCTAAGTTCATAAGTGATCATAGAAATTCAATCACATACGTTTATGAGATGCTATATATTTTAACACAGATTTTTATTGATATTTTGTTTTAATTATTTTTACTTTTGTCGGGATGTTTGTAAATTTAACTTATAGTTAACTACTTGTTATAAAGACCGGCTAACATGTTGTTGCATGTTGGAAGCTTGGTGTACAGAGGATGAGTTGGCAGTACTTGACTTATATTATACTAGGTTAGTACCCCGTGTATTACACTTGTTGACTAAATAGAATATTACATAATTAATAATAAAAATTTATTAATTATAAAACATTATGATTGAAATTGCATATGAGTAAAATTATAATTAATAAAACAATGATATCATTGTTTTAGAAGTTACATTTATAAAAGCATATCTTCTTAATTTATTGAAAAACATTTTTTATTCTCAAAATGAATTAAATAATGTTATTAATATTTAATATAGTTATTTAATATGAGAGAGAATGGGTAAAATTAAAATTAGATGGTCTATAATTGTGACAAGTGTCATCTTAAAATTTTTTTTATTATAATAGATAGATTTTAAAATAATAATATCTTCCTACTCTAATAAAAGGGTAACTAGAATGGACACTTGTCCACATTACATTCATTTTCACAAAAAATTCCCGCTTCTCTATCCTATTTAATGTTCACATGAATTACTAAAAATATTATTTAATTTATATTAAAACTAAATTTTTTTATAAATTAAGAAAGAAATAATATTATTAACGTTATTTCTAAATATGCAATTTTTTATAAAATATTTTTTTCTAAAATATTAAAAATATAAATAATTTACAATTGGTATATTTAAAATAAAAACTTTTATAAACAAAAAATAATTATAATTAAAAAATATAATTAGAAAGTTTTTAAAAATAATTTTTTTTAAAAACATTTGTTTTGAAATATAATTGTCATCTTGTTTATAATAATGAATGTTTCAATCAAATATTATTTTAGAATATCATCTTTAAATAATAAGTTTTTATTATATTTAGTTATTTATTTATACAACCCGTGTATTATACGGTTTACTAAAGCTAGTAACACAATATAAGGTAGCATTAGATAGGTAACATAACGCATAATTTAATTATGCTAATGGTAATGTTATGGTTTTGCTCTAAGTCATGAAAATTACACTTCCAAATCCATATTGTTCACTCGGTCAGAATTCTTTTCGTCCTTTTTGTTAACTATTGTTAAAAGTTATATAAGATTTTTTATGAATGAACTATTATACTCCTCTTAACTATTATACTCCTCTTAAGACTAACCCCTGAAAATAATTTTCATTGTACCACCTTCATCTCGTAGCCATCACCGACCACCACCATGAGGCAATCTTCACTACCATCATCTTCAGGATACCAACCACCATTGTCACCTGCATTCACCTTTTTTTCATTCTAGGTCCTAACTTATTGGGGCAGACTCACACTACGAGTAGAGGTATCGTGTGACATCGGCAAACAAACTTTACGTGCAACATTTGTATCTAAAAGCTACGTAACACCATCTGGTTTTGATTAATTACATATGATGACATGATGTTGAGAATGTCAATACAGCTGTCTCTGGACAGGACATTGGGTTTTGAAGCTTGCGCTCAACTCTTATCATTATTTGTGATTTTTTTTCTTCTTTTGATTCAAGCCACTCCTTTTTGTCTACCACACTTCTTTTTAATAGGTTATATTGTGTTGTACTAAGTTGCATTATGTTTTAACAGGCTAAACTATGATGTAATAAGTTATATCAAGTTGTAATGAGTTCTACTAGGTTGGACGTCCTAATTACCATAGTAGATCTTAAAAATAACTAAATGTGTTAGACTCTTTTTCTACCATGGTTGACTATGACTAAGTTCCCCAATCATAGCTACGAGTGAACAAGCATGGCTATATGTGACCATGATCAATCATGGTTATGTTTGACGTTAAATGATCAATTATGATTACGTCTGACCATATCTAACAAAGTATAACTATGGTTGATAAAATAAGACTACCTTTATTCAGATGTACCTATGATTTAGTAAACCATGATCACATATGACCATATATTGCTTTACATATATGTTCAAAATCCACTAATTTGGCGTACGTTCAAACTTCCTTTAATTTAAAACTCAAGAGAAAAAATATACACATACGTTAGATTAACTGTGCTTATCATAATCCTAAGCATTGCCACTTGGACGTTGTAAGGGGCTCCAACCCGTGGTATCTGTTGGGCATTATATTGTTAAGTCTTAAAGCCTTATTGGTTAGGGGCTTTGCTCTTGAGAGTCAGTGAGACTCTAAATACTAAAAATCATAACAAAATCAAACAAGCATGTACTTCACACATTTCAACTTGTTTAAAGTATATTACGATTTACTTTGATTAACAAGACAATTTAATTAAATTAAAATGTCTAATATAAAGTCATGCTATAAGCTGTTAAGCATCCAATCATATTCTGAATCTTGATTATATTTCCGTTTTATATAAATTATGTACATATGAATTTTGAGTTATTGAGTTTTCTTTATCTACCGTTAAAAGATTAAACATATGTTAGCTACTATAGACTTATGCATATCAAGATCAAATCTCTTTTTAACGAGGTGGAGCGTTGACAGTCGTTAAAAATCAATAAATAAATAACAATACCAACTAAAAATACAGTAATTAATA
The DNA here is from genome assembly GCA_024085815.1 of Flaveria linearis. Lineage (NCBI taxonomy): Eukaryota > Viridiplantae > Streptophyta > Magnoliopsida > Asterales > Asteraceae > Flaveria > Flaveria linearis. The sequence continues at coordinate 15,216,010 of CM044002.1, forward strand.
AGAGTTAGTTTTAGAAAAGCAACCAACAGTGAATAAATTAAATGATAAATAACAAACAAAATTTTGAATGACAAATTTTCTAAAACTTAAATACAAGATATATTGTATTTGTATAGATTTAAACTCACATTACTTTTGTGGGATGTAAACACTATACCATCATATCATAAGAGCACGAGTAAATAATAGACAATTAAGTAGAATTTAGCTGGAGTATGTATTAAATAAAAACCAAGGATCAAAAGATAATTTTTTTAAATGAAACAAATAAAAAGGTTAAACATATAACCAATATGAATATGAGATAAAGTATGACTTTAACTCAACACCATATTAGCTTGTTTAATTGGCCTGAACCACCATACAATAATCAAAGAGAATTTAAGTGTTGAATCAATAAGAGTCTGTCAAACAGCTCCTAAGTGTTTTATTACTTATAATCCTTAATTACATGTAATTTCAATCATATTATTTTTAACATTATTTTAAATTTATAAACTTTTATTATATTTAATATTTTATATATTTCAACCTATTTAGGACACGAATTTATCACAAATGGTGTTATAAATACATGGTTAACGTTTCCTTCTGGATTTCATTCGCTCATAATATGTAAATACAATTAACAAAACGAAAATTATAAATAAGATTTGTAAAAGATATGTAACCGTTACAATGGCGTGCGGATCCGCAAATTGATTTCCCCAAATCATAACAAATCCCCCGCCAGATTTCCTTATATTCTCCAACCCTAACCCCCGCGTCAATCACTCAGACCTTCAACCTCACCCTCACCCTCACCCTCTGCCTCCTCCCCCACGCCACCTTACCCCACCACCACTCCGCCGCTACACTGCAGCCATCATCAACCCTCGATCATATGCAACCGCCGCCTGAGTCTTCCGTTGACGCTACGTTACAATCAGCGTTAACACATTATCCAGCCCTAACATCGCCTCCCCTGTTTCATAATTCTGTTTGCATCCTATCACTTAAACATGTGTTCGGTTGTCCGTTCTTATCTGGTGGAAGAAACATGTTTTCTGCAATGTGTTTGGTTGTTTACTCGTAAGAATAACTCTAATTTCTACTCTTATTTGTTGTATTCATATCTTAGTCAATTTGGCGTCCTTTCTTACAAGTTTCACCCTATCGTTCCTTTGCTTCTTACAGACTATAATTTAGTCGGTCTATTTACGAGAACATCATTAGATGAGTACGAGAGCATGGTATCTTTGTATGAGACTATAGATACTTTACTTGAAGTCATATACTTAATAATAACATCCATAAACTACTTTCTGTAACTTTATCTTTGTTTCTTTGATTTTATATTACGATACAGAGAGGGATGACATCTGAGGAAAGGAGGTATGACTACAGATGTGATATTACAATACGCCGATAATTCAGTAAGTCCCTCTGTGTCGTTTAATTTTACTGTAATTTTTGTCACTTGTACTTCTTTATTGCTGTAAATTTAATTATTCTAGGAACATGGTTTTGACTATTTGAGAGACAATCTTGCTGGAAGTAAAAATGGACAACTGGTTATGAGAAGGTATTACCTTATTCTTCGCAGTGCATATCTCAGGGTAGTAAGGATGCTGCAGGCTATCGGGTTGCTGTCAAAGTGGCTGAGCTTCTCATACTGGTCTTGTAATCTTGTTTACTTTTTCCTTTATTTCTTTTTTTTTTTTTTGCCTATTGATATCCAGTGTGCCTAGTTATTTATTTCACTACAGCATTACAATATAGAGCTTAAAGATAATTCAGTGGACTTGACTGATGAAGTCATTGACCTAGCTGAGATGGCTCTGGAAACGAATGACATATGGGATAGAATGACCCTTTGGGCAAGGTAACCTTTTTTTTTGTCTTTTTTTATATTGTTTTCATATGTTAACCATAAATTTTATAGATTTGTCATAAATGCTCTATACGCCAAGGAGTTTTACCGCCAATATGTACAATACGTTGTTAAAAACGGGAAGCCTCTCATAATAAACGAGGTAATAAACTCATTTGAGTGTGATTACCCATTCTCTTGGTATTCTTTGGTTCTGGCCAAGTTACTCTGTAGGATCTTTTGGTCATTCTAAATATTTTATTTCCCTTTTTTCTTTTTTTTTTTCACTACCTAACATCCCACAAAGAGTAAATTGAAAATGATGATGGTCAGAAGGGATTCATCAGGCTATTGAGGCCCAAGAAGGTCTACAAATCCAGGTATGTAGCCATGTTTATCAGCTGTAATGTGTTTCTAATCATATTTTTCTTGGTAGCTTTATTCCCTTGTGCTTCATAGGCAGATTCAGTTATAGTGGCGCAAATCACATACCAATGGTTGTTTAAGCTATATCCAAAGCTCTCGGGGATGACTGGGATTGTAGAAACTGAAGTATTGACATTTTATGAATCTACATATTGCCATCAATGTAAATCTACTGCTATAATCCTTTGTTTATTTACATTGTTACAGGAACACGAGTTCTTGAAAAGGTTCCAGATGCCTGTTATTGACGTGCCCACAAATATGTCAAATATTCAGAATGATTTACCCATCCAAGTTTTTGCAGTAAGACATTAAAGTTCATCACCACTCCATTATTTTACTTGTGAAAGTACTTCTAATTAAAAAATGTTAACCATGCTTTTAATTGTTTTGATTACATAGACTGCTCGTGGTAAATGGGAACATGTCCGTGAAGAAATCATAATTAAATATGTTCAGGGTTGGTCGCCATCTTTTAGTTGGAACCACTAGGTACTACAATGATATTATCTCATAATTTCATTCTTCATTTGTGTATATCTTTTGTTCATCCATTTTAAGATGCTTCTTTTTGTGGGTGTAGTGTGGAGAATTCAGAATGTCTGTCTTTGCTGCTAAAGGAAACAGTATCCCTCACAATGTTCTCAACTCATGGCTATAGTTTAATTCTTTTAGGAAGGAATGAAGCTAAATTCTTACTTTTATGGAACTGATTTACGTTCTTAGACTTTTATTTGTTTTTGTTTATTTTCTTTCAGTGTGCCGCCTAAGAGGACATTGTGAGGGATACTGTTTCCTTTAGCAGCAAAGACAGACAATGAAGCTAAATTCTTACTTTTATGGAACTGTTTTTGTTACTGAAGTGCCCACAAATATGTCAAATATTCAGAATGATTTACTCATCCAAGTTTTTGCAGTAAGACATTAAATTTCATGACCACTACATTATTTTACTTGTGATAATACTTTTATTAAAAAATGTTAACCATGCTTTTTATTGTTTTGATTACATAGACTGCTATTGGTAAATGGGAACATGTCCGTGAAGAACTCATAAATATGTTCAGGGTTAGTTGGTCACCCTGTTTTAGTTGGAACCACTAGCTACTACATCGATATTATCTCATAATTTCGTTCTTCATTTGTGTATTTATTTTGTTCATCCATTTGAAGATGCTTCTTTTTGTGGTATAGTGTTGAGAATTCAGAATGTCTGTCTTTGCAAGGGAAAACAGGATCCCTCACAATGTCCTTAACGCATGGCCATAGTTTAATTCTTTTAGGAAGGAATGAAGTTAAATTCCTACTTTTATGGAACTGATTTACGTTCTTAGAATATTTATTTGGTTTTTTTTCCTTTCAGTGTGCTGCCAGAGAGGCTAAAACTGTGGCCCAAGCTGGACGAAAATACGCTATCACCATATCTACAAATATTACCGGTATAGGTACATACGTTATATTGGGAGGTAACCCAAAGGTGTGTTGGTCTTTCCGGTATCTTGTGTTGCAACTCACAAATAATGTGTTTTATTAATATGTTATTTATGATCTATGGAAATTTTAGATGCTTGCAAAAATAGTATCAACCGTCGATCATATGCAACCGCTGCCTGAGTCTTCCGTTGACGCTACGTTACAATCAGCGTTAATACATTATCCAGCCCTAACATCGCCTCCCCTGTTTCATACTTCTGTTTGCATCCTATCACTCAACCTGTTCGATTGCCCCTTCTTATTTGGTGGAAGAAACATGTTTTCTGTAACGTGTTTGGTTGTTTACTGGTAAGAACAACCCTAATTTCTACTCTAATTTGCTGTATTGATATCTTAATCAATTTGGTGTCCTTTCTTACAAGTTTCACCGCATTGTTCCTTTGCTTCTTACAGGCTATATTATGAGTCAGTCAATTTACGAGAACCCATCATTTAGATGAGTACGAGAGCACGGTCTTTTTGTATGAGACTGTGATAATTTGCATGAAGTCGTATACTTTATTAATAATAACATCCATACACTACTCCTTAAAACTTCACCTTTGTTTCTTTGCTTTTATATATAGACACAGAGAGGGATGACATCTGAGGAAGGGAGGTCTAGTTACAGATGTGATATTACATACACCGATAATTCAGTAAGTCCCTCGATCTGTGTTGTTTTTAATGTAATTTTGTCACTTGTACTTCTTCACTGATGTAAATTTAATTACTCTAAGAACTTGGTTTTGAATATTTGAGAGACAATCTTGCTGGAAGCAGTGGACAACGGGTTATGACAAGGTATTACCTTATTCTTCGCGGTGCATGTCTCAGGCTAGTAAGGATGGTGCAGGCTATAGGGTTGCTGTCAAAGTGGCTGAGCTTCTTATACTGGCCTTGTAAATTGTAATCTTGTTTATTTTTTCTTTATTCCTTTTTAATTTTTTTTTGGCTATTGATATCCAGTGTTGCTAATTGTTTATTTCACTATGCAACATTACAATATATAGCTAGCTTAAAGTTTATTCAGTGGCGTTGACTGAAGAAGGCATTAACCTAGTTGAGATGGCTCCGGAAACGAATGATATATGGGATGAGAATGACCCTTGGGCAAGGTAACTTCCATTTTTGTCTTTGTCATTTTGTTTTCATATATTAACCACAAATTTCATCATTCTATTTTGTCTCTTATTAATAAAATATTGCCGATTTGTCATGAATGCTTTAAAGCCAAGGAGTGTTACCGCCAAGATGTACAATACGTTGTTAAAAACGGGAAGGCTCTGATCATAATAAACGAGGTAATAAATTAACACATGAGTGTGATTACCCATTCTCTTGGTTTTCTTTTGTTCTGGCCAAGTTACTTTGTAGGATCATATCTTTTGGTCATTGTAAATAATTTATTTCCCTTTTTCCTTTTTTTCACTCCCTGACATTGTTAGGTAATCTCGACACACACAAACACAAACACGATGATTTACGTGGTTCGGTCTAAACTGACCTACGTCCACGGGGTAACTGGAAGCTTGTATTTCTTTGAGATGTTTTGTAAGGGATACATTTACAGATACAAATCAGTCCTATTTATAGGACAACAAAGAAGAAACCACTCAGAAAACAAATTGCCTGGAAACATGGATGTCTAAAGCCACAGAAAATGGATGTTTCTTCCTTTTCCTTTTTGACCAATTTGTTTGCCACTACTAAATTGGTGGCTTCACCTACTCAACAATCTCCCACTTGAAGCCACGGAACAATCTTCACCCGTGCTTTAACTGTGCATTTGTATCTCTGTAAGAAAACTTTAGTATCTTCAATGCTCTTCCAGTTACCCGGTCTCCTCAACATTATTCCTGGAGACCAGCTGAAGCCACGCACAGCTTCAGCTTATCCAACGTTACACATTTGGTGAACATGTCCGCTGGATTCCTAGCACCTGAGATATTCTTCAAGTTGATTGTTCCATCAGCAATCAATCCTCTCACGAAGTGATACCTTATCCCAATGTGCTTCGTCTTCTTGTGATACACAGGATTCTTAGCAAGTTTCACTGCACTTTCATTATCACAGTGCAGTATGTACTCAGTCTGCTTCTTCCCTAACTCTTCCAGAAAAGCCTTCAACCATACAAGCTCTTTACTGGCTTCAGCAATAGCCATGTATTCTGCTTCTGTTGTGGACAAAGCTACACTTTTCTGGAGCCTGGACATCCAACTGACTGCAGTTCCTCCCACTGTGAAAACGAAACCTGTGGTGCTTTTAAATGTCTCTTTGCAGCCACCCAGGTCAGCATCTGTATAGCCTTTGAGAACTAAATCCTTTCCTTTGAAACATAGCCCCATCTTTGAAGTTCCTTTCAAATAACGAAGCACCCACTTTACTGCTTCCCAATGTTCTCTTCCCGGATTCGACATAAACCGACTGACAACTCCGACTGCGTGTGCTATGTCGGGTCTTGTGCACACCATAGCATACATCAAACTACCCACTGCAGATGCATACGGGACTCTAGCCATGTCAGCTTTTTCTTCTTCTGTTTTGGGACACTGATCTTTGGTAAGCTTGAGGTGACTCCCCAAGGGTGTGTTTCTTGGCTTGGTCTTCTCATTGTTAATACCGAATTTCTCTAACACTTTCCTGATGTACTTTTCCTGGGATAGTGTTAGAGATCCATCTTTCTTGCTCCTGGTGATACTCATCCCGAGTATCTGTTTAGCTGCACCCAAATCCTTCATCTCGAATTCTTTGGACATTTGCTTCTTTAACTTGTTGATCTCGTTCATGTCTGATCCTGCAATCAACATATCATCTACATAAAGCAGTAGAATGATATACGAACCCTTGAATTTCTTCAGATAACAGCAGTGATCGGCTTCACATCTCTTGTAACCGGTTCTCACCATGAAATCATCAAACTTCAAGTACCATTGCCTTGGCGCTTGTTTCAGACCATATAAACTCTTCTTCAGCTTGCAAACCCAATTCTCTTTTCCAGCAACCTGGAACCCCTCAGGTTGTGCCATATAAATGTCTTCATCAAGGTCACCATGTAGAAACACTGTCTTTACATCTAGCTGCTCTAGATGTAAGTTTTCTGCTGCTACAATGCTTAGAACTAATCTGATGGTGGTCATCTTCACCACTGGAGAGAAGATTTCATCAAAATCAACCCCCTTCTTCTGTTGAAAACCCTTGACCACTAAACGGGCTTTATACCGTTTAGATCCATCTTGTTCATCCTTGACCCTGAAAACCCATTTATTATGAAGAGCTTTCTTGTCATGCGGAAGCTTAACAAGAACCCAAGTATTGTTCTTCTGTAGTGAATTCATTTCATCCTTCATAGCTCGCTCCCACTGGAACGAGTCCTTCATCTTGACAGTTTCAGAATAACTTTCTGGTTCATCATTTTCTGTCAAGAGAATGTAATTGACAGAAGGACTGGGACTGTACTTGTTCGGTGATCTAGAAACTCTGGTTGATCTTCTTACCGTAGGCTGTTGTGGTGACTGTTCGTCTTCAGACCCTGAACTCCCACTGTCAGAAACTCCCACTGTTTCTTCACCCTCACCATCTTCAGTCTCTGGTTCTGTGTTTTCAGACTCTGCCATTGGTTCTGCAGCAGAATTGTTCTTCTGATTTTTAACACTAAACTCGACTGTTTCCTTCTGAACCTTTGAATTTTCCACCTTTCTGTCTTTGTACAGTTCTGCTTCATTGAATTCTGCATGCTTGCTTCGGACTACCTTTCTGTTTTCAGAATCCCAAAGCCTATAGCCCATCTTATCACCTCCATATCCAATGAAGATGTACTTCTTTGCTTTAGCATCTAACTTGTCACCTTCAGGATTGATATCATAAGCACTACACCCGAAGATTCTCAGGTGATCGTACTCAATTGCTTTACCCTTCCATTCTTCTTGAGGAATCTTGAAACCCAACGGTACTGAAGGTCCACGATTGATAAGATAGGCTGATGTGTTAATTGCATCAGCCCAGAACATCTTTGGGAGCCCCGCATTCAGCCTCATACTTCTGGCTCTCTCACATAATGTTCTGTTCATCCTCTCTGCAACCCCATTCTGCTGCGGAGTTCCTGGAACTGTGTTTATCATCTTGATCCCTCTATCAGCACAATAATCTGCAAACTCCTTGCTGATGTATTCACCACCGTTGTCGGACTTCAAGCACTTAACCTTCAAATTAGTTTCAAGTTCAACAGCAGATTTCCATTTCTTAAAAGTATCGAAAACTTCAGATTTATGTTTAAGAAAGTAAACCCATACCTTGCGTGTTGAATCATCAATGAAAGTCACAAAGTAACGAGCTCCACCAGGTGAAGCTACTGATGTCGGTCCATACACATCTGAATGAATTAGCTCCAACTTCTGAGTTTTTGGTGCTCTCCCTTTCTTTAGAAAAGTAACCTTCTTTTTCTTCCCAAGAATGCACGGTTCACAGAATTCAGACTCGACATGCTTTAATTCTGGAAGCTTTCCCTTGGCAACAAGCATCTTCATCCCCTTTTCACTCATGTGACCGAGTCTTTGATGCCATAACTTTGACTTACTCGTCTCACTAGACACTGCATTTACCCGTCAGTTTGTACTTCAACCATGTACAAAGTGCCTGTCTTCTTCCCTCTAGCGACAACCATACTGCCTTTGACAACTTTCCGTTGTCCTTTACCGAAGTAAACATCATATCCCTGATCATCAAGCTGACCGATGGATATTAACATCCTCTTCAAACCCGGAATAACCCGAACATCTTTCAGGATCCAGATTGTTCCCAATGATGTCTTCAACTCTATGTCTCCAATCCCTGTAATGTCTAGACTGTAATTATTAGCCAAACGAACTTTACCAAAGTTACCTGTTCGTAGATTCTTCATCTTCTTCGTGCTAGACGTAGCATGAAATGATGCTCCTGAATCCATAATCCAGTCTTCAACAGTATTTTCGACACAGCAGATAAGAGCATCTTCTGAGTCTGTGGCTGTGGCAGCATTTACCTCCTGTTTATCTCTAGAAGGTTGTGTGCACTGACTTCTGAAATGACCAAATTCCTTACAGTTCCAACACTGTATATCTTTTCTTGGCTTTGCAGGTCTCGACTTGCTTCTTCGTTTAGACTTCGACCTTCCCCGATTTCCTCCTCTATTGATATTTCTCCCTCTTCCTTCAGTACTGAGCAACGAGCTTGTTTCTCCAGAATTCCTCCTTCTGGAATCCTCATTCAGTATCAAATCCCGAACCTTACTGAATGTGAGTGTCTCAATCGATCCAGTGATTGCTGTGATCGTTCCTGACCAGCTGTCAGGTAATGATGACAATAATAAACAAGCCTGTAATTCATCATCTATTTTAAAATTCACCGACGACAAACGTGTCAAATGAGATTTAAATAGATTAATATGCTCAGTGACAGAACTTCCCTCTTTCATTCGAGTGTTGACTAACTCTCGAATTAAGAACACCTTATTTGCGGGAGACGGCTTTTCGTACATGTTGGTCAAAGCTTCCATAATTCCACGCGCCGTGGTTTGCTCCATAATGTTATACGCAACATTCATGGACAATGCGAGCCGTATCGTTGACATCGCCTTCTTGTCAATTAATGCCCAATTATTCGGTACTGGTGTAGGAGGAGGTTCTAGAGCAGCATCTAACTCCTTCTGTATAAGCAAATCTTTAATTTGCATCTTCCACCATCCAAAATTTTTCCCATCAAATTTATCAATCTTAATTTTACCGTCTTCTTCCATTAATAACAAATTAACAAATAACTACTAACCAAATAGGTTCGTACTGCTAAGTGGTAATTTATGGAAGTAATATACGAAAGCAAGAAAACTTATCTTTTTCGAGCTTTGAACGACGATAAACAACCAAGTTGTGAATGATGGAGACTTTGTGAAAAAGTGCAGGGGCCTCTTTTGTCAATAAGAAAACTTGATTTTTTTTTTCTTCAAAAGAAAGGAACACCTTTTTCTTTCTTTCCACCTTGAGTACGCAGATTCTTTCTTCCACTTAAAAAAAAACCTGCTCCTTTTCTTTCTTCTCTGTGAGCAGACCACCAAAAGAGATCCCAAACCACTCTCTCTCTCCAACACACATTCACACACACACACAGTAATGGCGAAATCACTGTTGATGGTGTGACTGCTCGATCCCGAGTGGCGTCTGGTGGCGATCCGTTGCGGTGCTAGCGGCGGTGTCGTGTTGCGGTTCCGGTGGCGACTGCTTGATCTGAGTCCCGACTGCTCGAGGGGAAGAGGCCGGCGGGGGTGTGATGACCGATCGCGACTGCTGCTCTATCGCTAACTCCGATTTCACTCACCAGGTACCTTCTCTCTTCACCTTCTTCTCTGTTCGTGTGAGTCTGTCAAGAGCCTGAGCTCTGATACCAGTTGTTAGGTAATCTCGACACACACAAACACAAACACGATGATTTACGTGGTTCGGTCTAAACTGACCTACGTCCACGGGGTAACTGGAAGCTTGTATTTCTTTGCGATGTTTTGTAAGGGATACATTTACAGATACAAATCAGTCCTATTTATAGGACAACAAAGAAGAAACCACTCAGAAAACAAATTGCCTGGAAACATGGATGTCTAAAGCCACAGAAAATGGATTTTCTTCCTTTTCCTTTTTGACCAATTTGTTTGCCACTACTGAATTGGTGGCTTCACCTACTCAACAGACATCCCACTAAGATTAAATTGAAAATGATGATGGTCAGAGGGGATTCATGAGGCTGTTGAGGCCAAAGAAGGTCTACAAATCCAGGTATGTAGCCATGTTTATCAGCTGTAATGTGTTTTTAATTATAGTTTTCCTTGGTAGCTTTACTCTCTTGTACTTCATAGGCAGATTCAGTTGTAGTGGCACAAATCACATACCATTAATGGCTGTTTAAGCTATATCTAAAGCTCTCGGGGATGACTGGGACTGTAAAAACTGAAGTATTGACATTTTATGAATCTACATATTGCCATCAATGTAAATCTACTGCTATATTTCTTTGTTTATTTACACTGTTACAGGAACATGAGTTTTTGAAAATGTTCCAGATGCCTGTTACTGAAGTGCCCACAAATATGTCAAATATTCAGAATGATTTACTCATCCAAGTTTTTGCAGTAAGACATTAAATTTCATGACCACTACATTATTTTACTTGTGATAATACTTTTTTTAAAAAATGTTAACCATGTTTTTTTATTGTTTTGATTACATAGACTGCTCGTGGTAAATGGGAACATGTCCCTGAAGAAATCATAAATATGTTCAGGGTTAATTGGTCACTCTGTTTTAGTTGGAACCACTAGGTACTACATCGATATTATCTCATAATTTCGTTCTTCATTTGTGCATTTATTTTGTTCATCCATTTGAAGATGCTTCTTTTTTGGGTGTAGTGTTGAGAATTCAGAATGTCTGTCTTTGCTGCTAAGGGAAAACAGTATCCCTCACAATGTCCTCAACGCATGGCCATAGTTTAATTCTTTTAGGAAGGAATGAAGTTAAATTCCTACTTTTATGGAACTGTTACGTTCTTAGAATATTTATTTATTTGTTTTTTTTTTCCTTCAGTGTGCTGCCAGAGAGGCTAAAACTGTGGCCCAAGCTGGACAAAACTACTCCATCACCATATCTACAAATATTACCGGTATAGGTATATACATTATATTGGGAGGTAACCCAAAGGTGTTCTAGTAATCAGATTCTAATCATCTTTCGGTGGTGTAGGTAGTATCAAAATGAAAATTGGACCATCATCATTAGCTTTGCTAGCTAAGACGGCTCTAATTAATGGGCTAGTGACCTTTGACTTCATTTCATTAATTGTGAACTCCTCACCCTATACGTATACCATGTTAATGTTCTTGGTACTGTTTTTATTAACACGGCTAAATATGGGTCCAAAAGTGAGAACAAAAGTTGGACATATGAGAAGGCAAAGACTGTAATTTCGGAGTCAGTTGAGATGAGGCAATCAGTGGGTTTAAATGAGCCGGAAAGACTTGTAGAGGAACAGTAAGAGATGTACGTTTTGGTCCTTGCATTGCACTTGCTTATTTGTAAGTGCTTAAAGACTGTGAAGCTCACTGCATCAATGAAGGAATGGAAGTCAAACGACTTGGTGGGCTCCACGTGATTGGCACATCTTTGCATGAGTCTTGGAGAACTGAAAATCAGGCAAGTCAACCCGACTTTGACATTTTCAGGACTTTTGATTTTTAATCTTACTTGTATATTAGAAACTCGATAACCAGTTTAGATACATCTTTTCTGCTTTGCAAAGCTTCGTGGCAGGGTAGGAAGGCAAGGAGATCCTGTATCAACACAGTTCAGGGACAGGTTAGTTCTACTAACGATCTTTAAAACTACAACTAAAATACTGCCTTAATTCTTCATGGTTAATTTCTTTACAACGTGTTTTTTATCTTTCTTGTGCTTCGTGACTTTAAAGTCTGTAATATTAGACCAATCATTGATACTTGCAGGATGAAATGTTCCAAAAGTTCAACTTTGGCACTGAGTGGGCTGTGAATCTGATATCAAGTATTACAAATGATGAGGATTTGCCAATTGAAGGTGATGCAATTGTTCGACAGGTATGAATCAGTTCTTTATATGATAATTTTAGTATGTGAATCTTTGATGTTGTTCTCCCCTAGTATGATGCACATTCTATTTTATTCGTTTTGACGTTGATATGTTGGCATGTGTAACAGGAGTGATGTGATTGGACTTGAGATTTGGATTTAATGGGATGTTACAATCGCTACTAGCTGAGTACCACACATGATTGAATTCTTGAAGATTATGCGGTACGGTTATTAATTTCTAAATCATTTGACAATGAAAGGTTAGTGGTTTCCACATTCAGTTTGCTACAATTTTTTTAAGTATATAATTCAACATACATGATCATCTTTTTAAATATTATATCATATCTTGAAACAGAAAATATTGCATGCTAGCGTTAGTGGTCTTAACTCACAAAGTGTTGTGAAATGTATGTCCACGGCTGCTAGAGAATCTCCATTTACCAAGATCTACAAATGACAAAGATGGCGTTTAAATCTGTGGTGTTCTCTTAAATCTCATGGTTGCCTCACATGTAGGAACTCAAAATGATTATCATACATGGTGTTCGGTTTAATTTAACTTTTCAAAATTTTATCCATCAACTCTTAACTCTTTGGTTTATAATTACTGGTACTAACCTATACAACTGAGAGAGGGATGACATATTAGGAACGGAGGTTTAATTACAGATGTGATGTGATGTTACATACACCAATAGTCGGTAAGTCCCTCTGTGACATTTCGGTTGTGATATTTGTCACTTGTACTTCTTCATAGCTGTAAATTTTGTTATTGTAGGAACTTGGTTTTGACTATTTGAGAGGCAATCTTGCTGGAAGCAGTGGACAACTGGTTGAGATGGTATTACTGTATTCTTTGCAGTGCATATTTGATTTAAAATTCTCCAGGACTAATAGCGCAATATTTATTTCCCTTTTTTCTTTTTTTACTACCTGACATCCCACAAAGATTAAATTGAAAATGATGATGGTCAGATGGGATTCGTCAGTCTGTTGAGGCCAAAGAAGGTCTACAAATCAGGTATGTAGCCATGTTTATCAGCTGTAATGTGTTTTGGTTATAATTTTTCTTGGTAGCTTTACTCTCTTGTACTTCATAGGCAGTTCAGTTGTAGTGGCACAAATCACATACCATTAATGGCTGTTTATGCTATATCTATAGCTCTCGGGAATGACTGGGACTGTAAAAACTGAAGTATTGACATTTTATGAATCTACATATTGCCATCCATGTAAATCTACTGCTATATTTCTTTGTTTATTTAGACTGTTACAGGAACATGAGTTTTGAAAATTTTCCAGATGCCTGTTATTGAAGTGCCCACAAATATGTCAAACATTCATAATGATTTACCCATCCAAGTTTTTGCAGTAAGACATTAAATTTCATGACCACTCCATTATTTTACTTGTGATAATACTTTTAATTAAAAAAATGTTAAACCTTGTTTAATTTCTATTGTTTTGATTACATAGGCTGCTCCTGGTAAATGGGAATGTGTCCGTGAAGAAATCATAAATATGTTCAGGGTTAATTGGTCGCCCTGTTCTAGTTGGAACCACTAGGTACTACATCAATATTATCTCATAATTTCGTTCTTCATTTGTGTATTTATTTTGTTCATCCATTTTAAGATGCTTCTTTTTGTGGGTGTAGTGTTGAGAATTCAGAATGTCTATCTTTGCAGCTAAAGGGAAAACAAGATCCCTCACAATGTTCTCAATGCATGGCCATAGTTTAGTTCTTTTAGGAAGGAATGAAGTTAAATTCTTACTTTTATGGAACTGATTTACGTTCTTTGACTTTTTATTTGTTTTTGTTTATTTTCTTTTAGTGTGCTGCCGGAGAGGCTAAAACTGTGGCCCAAGGTGGACGAAAATACGCCATCACCACATCTACAAATAAAAAGGGCGTACCTGGTGCTGCAAAGAGCTCCCGCGTTTTCGCAGGGTCCAGGGAGGGTCCGTCCCATTTAAGGGAAGATGTACGCGGTCTTTCCCCCACATTTTGTGGGGAGGCCGTTTCCACTGATCGAACCTGAGACCTTCGGTCCCTTAGGAACAGCTTTTACCGCTGCGCCAAGGCCCGCCCTCATCACCATATCTACAAATATTACTGGTATAAGTGTGGACATTATATTGGGAGGTAACCCAAAGGTGTGTTGGTCTTTCCAGTATCTTGTGGATGACTTTTGTTTCAACTCACAAATAATGTGTTTTATTAATATGTTATTTATGATCTATGGAAATTTTAGATGCTTGCAAAAATAGTATTAGAGGACAGCATACTTTCACATATGAGTCATGATACTCCAGATATTGACTGAAGAGCCAAACTCACAAAAGGTAATTTGATCAGTATCATCTGTGTTCTAGTAATCAGATCCTAATCATCTTCTGGTGGTGTAGGTATTATCAAAAATGAAAATTGGACATCATCATTGGATTTGCTAGCTAAGACGGCTCTAATTAATGGGCTAGTGACCTTTGACTTCATTTCATTATTTGTGAACCCCTCACCCTATACGTATACCATGTTAATGTTCTTGGTACTGTTTTTATTAACGCACCTAAATATGTGTCCAAAAGTTAGAACAAAAGTTGGACATATGAGAAGGCAAAGACAGTAATTTCGGAGTGATCAGTTGAGATGAGGCAATCAGTGTGTTTAAATGAGCCGGAAAGACTTGTAGAGGAACAGTGAGAGATGTGTTTTGGTCCTTGCATTGCACTTGCTTATTTGTCAGTGCTTAAAGACTGTGAAGCTCACTGCATCAATGAAGGAATGGAAGTCAAACGACTTGGTGGGCTCCACGTGATTGGCACATCTTTGCATGAGTCTCGGAGATCTGATAATCAAGTAAGTCAACCCGACTTTGACATTTTCAGGACTTTTGATTTTTAATCTTACTTGTATATTAGAAACTTGATAACCAGTTTAGATACATCTTCTCTGCTTTACAAAGTTTCTTGGCAGGGTAGGAAGGCAAGGAGATCCTATATCAACACGGTTCAGGGTCAGATTAGTTCTACTAATGATCTTTAAAACTACAACTAAAATACTGCCTTGATTCTTCATGGTTAATTTCTTTACGACGTGTTTTTTTATCTTCCTTGTGCTTCGTGACTTTAAAGTCTGTAATATTAGACCAATCATTGATACTTGCAGGAGTAAATGTTCCAAAAGTTCAAGTTTGACACTGAGTGGGCTGTGAATCTGATATCAAGTATTACAAATGATGAGGATTTGCCAATTGAAGGTGATGCAATTGTTCGACAGGTATGATTCAGTTCTTTATATGATAATTTTAGTATGTGAATCTTTGATGTTGTTCTCCCCTAGTATGATGCACAATCTATTTTATTCTTTTTGATGTTGATATGTTGGCATGTGTAACAGGAGTGATGTGATTGGACTTGAGATTTGGATTTAATGGGATGTTACAACGCTACTAGCTAGAGTACCACACGTGATTGAATTCTTGAAGATTATGCGGTACGGTTATTAATTTCTAAATCATTTGACAATGAAAGGTTAGTAGTTTCCACATTCAGTTTCCTACAATTTTTTAAGTATATAATTCAACATACATGATCATCTTTTTAAATATTATCTCATATCTTGAAACAGTAAATATTGCGTACTAGCGTTAGTGGTCTTAACTCACAAAGTGGTGTGAAATGTGTTAATTATTGCATGTCCACGGCTGCTAGAGGATCTCCATTTACCAAGGTCTACAAATGACAAAGATGGCGTAAAATCTACAAATGACAAAGATGGCGTTTAAATCTGGTGGTGTTCCTTTAAATCTCATGGTTGCCTCACATGTAGGAAATCAAATGATTATCATACATGGTGTTCGGTAATTGTGAATGCGTAATTTCACTTTTCAAAATTTTATCCATCAACTCTTAACACTTTGGTTTATAATTACTGGTACCAACCTATACAACTGAGAGAGGGATGACATATTAGGAACGGAGGTTTAATTACAGATGTGATGTTACATACACCAATAGTCACCAAGTCCCTCTGTGACATAGCTGTAAATTTTGTTATTGTAGGAACTTGGTTTTGACTATTTGAGAGGCAATCTTGCTGGAAACAGTGGACAACTGGTTAAGATGGTATTACTGTATTCTTTGCAGTGCATATTTGATTTAAAACTCCCCAGGACTAACAGCACAATAATGTATCTTTTGGTTCCTAAGTTGAAGTAGTAGCTTAGTTTTTTAATATTTGATTCGCATCTCAGGCTAGTAAGGATGCCGCAGCTATCTGGTTGCTGTCAAAGTGGCTGAGCTTCTTATACTGGCCTTGTAATCTTGTTTATTTTTCTTTGTTTCTTTTTATTTTTGGCTATTGATATCCAGTAGTGTGCCTAATTGTTTATTTCACTCATAACATTACAATATGGAGCTTAAAGATAATTCAGTGGACTTGACTGAGAAGGCATTAACCTTTCATTTTGTCATTTTCTTTATTATCATATATTAACCATAAAACTTTTATTAAATTGTCTCTTATTAATAAAAAATGCAGATTTGTCATGATTGCTTTGAAAGCCAAGGAGTTTTACCGCCAACATGTACAATACGTTGTTAAAAATGGAAAGGCTCTCAAAATAAACGAGGTAATAAACGCATTGCGTGTGGTTAAGGGGGATCTTGGTTTTGTTTGGTCTGCCCAAGTTGCTTTGTAGTGTTTTGTATTTCCCTTTTCCCTTTTTTCCAATACTTAACATCCCACGAAGAATAAATTACATACATTTAATTATTTGAAGTTGACGGGGAGAGCGGTGTTGGAGATGTTGTCTTCTACTTTGTGGGGATCACTAATAATGAATTAGGTGGTTCTTAGTGGGAAGAATTAGGTGGTTCTTAGTGGTTAAACAACTCTTCCACTATTGATGGTTCAAAATCAATGTTGTAGTGTATAAATAGGTCTCTTGTATCTGTATCAAATTATCCCTTGCAAGCATCTCAATAAACATTCCCAGTTACCCAGTGGACGTAGGTCAGTGTAGACCGAATCACTTAAACCCTTGTGTCTCATCTCAGTTTATGTTCGTGGTTGTGAGTTCGTGTGTGTTCTACTGATATCCTAACAACTGGTATCAGACCACCAGGCTCTTGACAGACTCACACGAACAGAGAAGAAGGTGAAGAGAGAAGGTACCTGGTGAGTGAAATCGGAGTTAGCGTTCTGATCAGAGAAGAAGTCGCGAGACACCCCCGCCGGCCACTTCCCCCATCGGCCATCACACCCCTTGAGAAGCAGTCGCGAGCAGCGGTTGCGAGCAGCAGTCGCGATCGAGCAGTCGGGACTCGGGATCGAGCAATCGCACCATCAACAGTGATTTCGTGTGTGTGTGTGTGAATGTGTGTTGGAGAGAGATAGTGGTTTGGGATTTCTTTTTGGTGGTCTGCTCACAGAGAAGAAAGAAAGGAGCAAATGTTCAACATTTTAGGTGGAGAAGAAAAGCACGCATGATTCACTTTTTAGGTGGAAAAGTGAGTTTTTTTTCAATTTTACCAAAAGGACCCCTCAACTTTGACAAGTATCTCATAACATCCATCATAATTTTTTGTTTTGCCAAAATCTAGTTTGAACATATTTTTTTGAAGTTTTTTTTAAGAAAAAAAACAGATATATCCAAGATAATGACAGAAGAAGAAAAAGTCAAGATCAACGTATTTGATGGGAAAAATTTTGGGTGGTGGAAGATGCAAATTAAAGATTTGCTTATACAGAAAGAGTTAGATGGTGCTCTAGAACCTCCTCCTACACCAGTACCGAATAATTGGGCATCGATTGACAAGAAGGCGATGTCAACGATACGGCTTACATTATCCATGAATGTTGCGTATAACATCATGGAACAAACCACGGCGCGTGGAATTATGGAAGCCTTGTCCAACATGTACGAGAAGCCGTCTCCTGCAAATAAGGTGTTTTTAATTCGGGAGTTAGTCAACACTCGAATGAAAGAAGGAAGTTCTGTCACTGAGCATATTAATCTATTTAAATCTCATTTGACACGTTTGTCGTCAGTGAATTTTAAGATAGATGATGAATTACAGGCTTGTTTATTATTGTCCTCATTACCTGACAGCTGGTCAGGAACGATCACAGCAGTTACTGGATCAACTGAGACACTCACATTCAGTAAGGTTCGGGATTTAATACTGCATGAGGATTCCAGAAGGAGGAACTCTGGAGAAACAAGCTCGTTGCTCAGTACTGAAAGAAGAGGGAGAAGTAATAACAGAGGAGGAAACAAGGGAAGGTCAAAGTCAAAACGAAGAAGCAAGTCAAGACCAGCAAAGCCAAGAAAAGACATACAGTGCTGGAACTGTGATGAGCATGGACACTTTAGAAGTCAGTGTACTAAACCTCCTAAAGACAAAAAGGAGGTGAATGCTACCACAGCATCAGATCCAGAAGATGCTCTTATCTACTGTGTCGAAAATACTGTTGAAGACTGGATTATGGATTCAGGAGCATCATTTCATGTTATGTCTAGCACGAAGAAGATGAAGAATCTACGAACAGGTAACTTTGGTAAAGTTCGTTTGGCTAATAATCACAGTCTAGACATTACAGGGATTGGAGACATAGAGTTGAAGACATCATTGGGAACAATCTGGATCCTAAAAGATGTTCGGGTCATTCCGGGTTTGAAGAGGATGTTAATATCCATCGGTCAGCTTGATGATCAGGGATATGATGTTTACTTCGGTAAAGAACAATGGAAAGTTGTCAAAGGCAGTATGGTTGTCGCTAGTGGGAAGAAGAGAGGCACTTTGTACATGGTTGAAGTACCAACTGATGGGGTAAATGCAGTGTCTAGTGAGCCGAGTAAGTCAAAGTTATGGCATCAAAGACTCGGTCACATGAGTGAAAAGGGGATGAAGATTCTTGTTACCAGGGGAAAGCTTCCAGAATTGAAGCAGGTCGAGTCTGAATTCTGTGAACCGTGCATTCTCGGAAGAAAAAGAAAGTTATTTTTTTAAAGAAAGGGAGAGCACCAAAAGCTCAAAAGTTGGAGCTGATTCATTCAGATGTGTATGGACCGACATCAGTAACTTCACTTGGTGGAGCTCGCTACTTTGTGACTTTCATTGATAATTCAACACGCAAGGTGAAGTGCTTGAAGTCTGACAACGGTGGTGAATACATCAGCAAGGAGTTTATAGATTACTGTGCTGATAGAGGGATCAAGATGATAAATACAGTTCCAGGAACTCTGCAACAGAATGGGGTTGCTGAGAGGATGAACAGAACATTATGTGAAAGAGCCAGAAGTATGAGGTTGAATGCAGGGCTCCCAAAGATGTTCTGGGCTGATGCAATTAATACATCAGTCTATCTTATCAACCGTGGACCCTCAGTATCTTTAGGATTCAAGATTCCTCAAGAAGAATGGAAGGGTAAAGCAGTTGAGTACGATCACCTGAGAATCTTCGGGTGTAGTGCTTATGATATTAATCCTGAAGGTGACAAGTTAGATGCTAAAGCAAAGAAGTACATCTTCATTGGATATGGAGGTGATAAGATGGGCTATAGGCTTTGGGATTCTGAAAACAGAAAGGTAGTCCGAAGCAAGCATGCAGAATTCAATGAAGCAGAGCTGTACAAAGACAGAAAGGTGGAAAATTCAAAGGTTCAGAAGGAAACAATTGAGTTTAGTGTTAAAAATCAGAAGAACAATTCTGCTGCAGAACCAATGGCAGATTCTGAAAACACAGAACTAGAGACTGAAGATGGTGAGGGTGAAGAAACAGTGGGAGTTTCTGACAGTGGGAGTTCAGGGTCTGAAGACGAACAGTCACCACAACAGCCTACGGTAAGAAGATCAACCAGAGTTTCTAGACCACCGAACAGGTACAGTCCCAGTCCTTCTGTCAATTACATTCTCTTGACAGAAAATGGTGAACCAGAAAGTTATTCTGAAGCTGTCAAGATGAAGGACTCGTTCCAGTGGGAGCGAGCTATGAAGGATGAAATGAGTTCACTACTGAAGAACAACACTTGGGTTCTTGTTAAGCTTCCGCATGACAAGAAAGCTCTTCATAATAAATGGGTCTTCAGGGTCAAGGATGAACAAGATGGATCTAAACGGTATAAAGCCCGTTTAGTGGTCAAGGGTTTTCAACAAAAAAAGGGGGTTGATTATGATGAAATCTTCTTTCCAGTGGTGAAGATGACCACCATCAGATTAGTTCTGAGCATTGTAGCAGTAGAAAATTTGCATCTGGAGCAGCTAGATGTAAAGACAGCGTTTCTACATGGTGACCTTGATGAAGACATTTATATGGCACAACCTGAGGGGTTCCAGGTTGTTGGAAAAGAGAATTGGGTTTGCAAGCTGAAAAAGAGTTTATATGGTCTGAAACAAGCGCCAAGGCAATGGTACTTGAAGTTTGATGATTTCATGGTGAGAACCGGTTACAAGAGATGTGAAGCCGATCACTGCTGTTATCTGAAGAAATTCAAGGGTTCGTATATCATTCTACTTCTGTATGTAGATGATATGTTGATTGCAGGATCAGACATGAACGAGATCAGCAAGTTGAAGAAACAAATGTCCAAAGAATTCGAGATGAAGGATTTGGGTGCAGCCAGACAGATACTCGGGATGAGTATCACCAGGAGCAAAAAGGATGGTTCTCTGACACTATCCTAGGAAAAGTATATCGGGAAAGTGTTAGAGAAATTCAGTATTAACAATGAGAAGACCAAGCCAAGAAACACACCCTTGGGGAGTCACCTCAAGCTTACCAAAGATCAGTGTCCCAAAACGGAAGAAGAAAACGCTAACATGGCTAGAATCTCGTATGCATCTGCAGTAGGTAGTCTGATGTACGCTATGGTATGCACAAGACCTGACATAGCACACGCAGTCGGAGTTGTCAGTCGGTTTATGTCGAATCCGGGAAGAGAACATTGGGAAGCAGTAAAGTGGGTGCTTCGTTATTTGAAAGGAACTTCAAAGATGGGGCTATGTTTCAAAGGAAAGGATTCAGTTCTCAGAGGTTATACAGATGCTGACCTGGGTGGTTGCAAGGAGACATTTAAAAGCACCACAGGTTTCGTTTTTACAGTGGGAGGAATTGCAGTCAGTTGGATGTCCAGGCTCCAGAAAAGTGTAGCTTTATCCACAACAAAAGCAGAATACATGGCTATAGCTGAAGCCAGTAAGGAGCTAGTATGGTTGAAAGCTTTTCTGGAAGAGTTAGGGAAGAAGCAGACTGAGTACCTGCTGCACTGTGATAATGAAAGTGCAGTGAAACTTGCTAAGAATCCTGTGTATCATAAGAAGACAAAGCACATCGGGATAAGGTATCACTTCGTGAGAGGATTGGTTGCGGATGGCACAATCAACTTGAAGAATATCTCAGGTGCTACGAATCCAGCAGACATGTTTACCAAATGTGTAACATTGGATAAGCTGAAGCTGTGCGTAGCTTCAGCTGGTCTCCAGGAATAATGTTGAGGAGACCGGGGTAACTGGAGGTGCATTAAAGGTCAAAGGGGAACTTATTTACAGAAGTACAGAAGAGATGGTGCAGTTCGTGATCTGAAGACACCAAGTGGGAGATTGTTGGAGATGTTGTCTTCTACTTTGTGGGGATCACTAATAATGAATTAGGTGGTTCTTAGTGGGAAGAATTAGGTGGTTCTTAGTGGTTAAACAACTCTTCCACTATTGATGGTTCAAAATCAATGTTGTAGTGTATAAATAGGTCTCTTGTATCTGTATCAAATTATCCCTTACAAGCATCTCAATAAACATTCCCAGTTACCCAGTGGACGTAGGTCAGTATAGACCGAACCACTTAAACCCTTGTGTCTCATCTCAATTTATGTTCATGGTTGTGAGTTCGTGTGTGTTCTACTGATATCCTAACAAGCGGAAGAAAAAAGAAGATGGTCTAGAGGGATTCATCAGGCTGTCAAGGCCAAGAAGGTTTACCAATCCAGGTATGTACTGATGTTCATCAGCAGTCATATGTTTCTATTTATATTTTTCTTGGTAGCTTTATTCTCTTGCAGGCGTACTCCGTTGTAGTGGAACAAATCACATACCAATCGCTGTTTAAGCTATATCCAAAGCTCTTTGGGATGACAGGGACTGTAGAACTGAAGTATTGACACTTTATGGATCTATATATTGTCATCAGAACTGAAGTACTCAGTGGGTTTAGATGAGCCGAAAAGACTTGTAGATGAACAGTCAGAGATGTACCGTTTTGGTCCTTGCATTGCACTTGCTTATTTGTCAGTGCTTTAAACAGGTTGGAGAATGATTGCCACATCTCAACTGAAGTACCAAAGAAGTACCGTTGACGTTGACACATCGGTATAGCTACCCCGGGATATTTAATTCAAATTGTTGGTTGTCTACTAAAGGCATTCTTGCAAAAGAGCAAGAAAGACTGTGAAGCTCACTGTGTCAATGAGGGAATGGAAGTCAAATGACTTGGTGCGCTCCACGTGATTGGCACATCTTTGCATGAGTCTCGGAGAATTGATAATCAGGTAAGTCAACCCGACTTTGACATTTTTAGGACTTCTGATTTTTAATCTTACTTGTATATTAGAAACTCGATAATCAGTTCACATACATCTTTTCTGCTTTACAAAGCTTTGTGGCAGGCAAGAAGGCAAGGAGATCCTATATCAACACGGTTCAGGGTCAGGTAAGTTCTACTAATGATCTTTAAAACTACAACTCAAATGCTGACTTGATTCTTCATGGTTAATTTCTTTACAATGTTTTTTTTATCTTCCTTGTGCTTCGTGACTTTTAAAGTGTATGTAATCTTAGACCAATCATTAATACAGTTTGTAGGATGAAATGTTCCAAAAGTTCAACTTTGACACTGACTCAGTGGGCTGTGAATCTGATATGAAGTATTACAAATCATGAGGATGTGCGGTGTGCCAATTAAAGGTGAGGCAATTGTTTGACAGGTATGATCCAGTTCTTTATATGATAAGTTTAGTATGTGAATCTTTGATGTTGATCTCCCCTAGTATGATGCACAATCTAGTTATTCTTTTTGATGGTCGATATGTTGGTATTTGTAACAGGAGTGATGTGCTTGGACTTGAGATTTGGATTTAATGGGATGTTACAATTGCTACTAGCTAGAGTACCACACATGATTGAATTCTTGAAGATTCTGCGGTACAATTATTGATATCTGAATTCATTACTCGACGCGTGCTGATAGGTTAGTAATTTCCATATCCAATCTGAAATAATGCATTTTAACTATATGGCTTCAACCATACATCCAATCTGAAATAATGCATTTTAACTATATGGCTTCAACCATACATGATTGCCATTTCAAATATTATATCGTATATTAAAACATAAATCATTGCATATCTGTGTTAGTGGTCTGAAATCGCAAAGTGGTGTGAAATGTGATAAAATGGATCCATGATCATAGCTGCTAGAGAAGCTGCATTTACCAAGACTCACAAATGACGGAGATGGTCTTTAAATCTGGGGTGTAGCTTTAAATCTCTTGGCTGCCTCACATGTAAGAACTCAAAATCACCATCTTACATGGTCTTTGGTAAGTGTGAAAATGTATTTTTAACTCTTTAAATGTTTTTATCAACTCTTAACTCTTTGGTTTATCATTACTGGTACCAACCTATACAACTGAAAGAAATCTATGTGTTACAGGATTTCTCTGCAATTTTGTCTTGTTTTTGGTTTCTTGATTGATTCTATCAAAATTTTAAGAATGATTTGTTTTTTTCAGACTTTGCATAAGTTGATTGATTCTATCATAAGCTTAATTAAGTTCACAAGTTGCTGAGCTTGTGGGGATCAATGAAAGATCGATATGGCCATGGTTGTAAAAATCGCTAGGCGCTAGTCGGGCGGTGAGTACCGCCTAGGGATTAATCAGGATTAGTCGGGAGTAATCAGGATTAGTCGGATTGGAATATTATACGTAATTTATATGTATATCTGTGTATATGTATACATATATATAATTAAATTCAAAAAAGATTCAAACATTAACATATTTTGACCAATCCTAACCAAAATTTGACTAATTTTGACAAAATCTGGGCAATTTTGATTGATTTTGAAAGAAATCTGACCAATTTTGACTGATTTTGACCACTTTTGACCGATTTGACCTATTTTTGACTGACTAGGTCCGATTTTTTCCGACTAGGACCAATTACTGATTTTTTCCGACTAGGACCGATTACCGATTTACCCTCCGATTATGTGAAATCGCCAAGGTTGGTGGCCGATTTCGATTAATCCCCGATTAATCGCCGACTAGGACCGATTTTTACAACACTCATATGGCTTTATTCCGGCTATAAATATGGCTTCAAAATCAACTATAAAGACACTGTTTTTTTTTAAAACGAACTATAAAGACACTAGCTTAGTTGGTGTCTATCCAGGTGAGTTTAGTTTCATGTTTTATAAGATACCATCTGTGATGATTGCATATCCTTAGAAGTCATTACTTACACTCCTTTACTTTTATGCAGCATTACATATGGTAATGTTTAAGACTGTTAACCAAAAACTTTTTGCAGCATTAGGGAGACCTTAGAGAAGCCGTTTGCAGCATTACATATGGAACGGTTTCATATAACTGCTGCATAATAGGATTTACTTTCAGGTTTTATTATATTATATTTTCTGTTACAGGTCAACTTTTTTATATGCAGGGAATTTTACGCTATTACTCCCCATGATTTTTCTAAAGGTGGAATTGGTAAATTCTCCACATTTTAAAGGTGCTTATCATGGGTCAATGATGACTTGTATTTTGATTGATTAAAGTTTGACTCTTTGGTGAACCTCAGGTAGCAGCAGTTGGTCTTCTCACCTGTCACCTATAACCATCATCCTCTGCCTCTGTCCCCTCCACCACACCCACTGGACCCACCACGTCGCCACCGCTGCAGAACCACACCCATAAACTGTTACAACTTGTGTTAAACCTAATCTCGGGGACTTGATTCCGTTAACCAAAAACTGATTACCAAAAAGATGTCGAATTGAAGCATCAGGGGCACCCTGGAGAAACCCTTTGCAAATGGCAGCAGTTTGCACCTTCAAGTCTCACCCTCCACCTCTGGACAAATCACCACACTAATGCTGCAGTGCTGCACACTACAAGAAACGCGCGTATTAGGGGCGACGCCTTTAGCGGCGACATCACCATTAGCGGCGACACCTATTAGCGGCGACACCTTTAGCGGCGACATGTCGCCGCTAAAGGTTGCGATCCACCGTTCACTTTTTGACCAACATCTAGCCGTCCAAATCTGTTACATCGAACGACTACGATTTAAGCGTACATTAAACCTTTAGTGGCGACGCCAATAGCGGCGACGCGTCGCTGCTAATGGTGTTTCGATGTACCCGCGATGTTTTGCCCCTTTTCTTCACTTTCCCTCCATCACCAGTTGCAGCACTCCCTTCGATCGAGCAGCCACCATCTGACCACCACCATCCGCCGCATCCAACCTCCCTTCGAGCAGCCACCATTCGACCACCATCATCCGCCGCATCCATCCTCCCTTCGAGCAGCCCCCATCCGACCACCACCATCCGCGCGCGACCCACCAGCCACCCACCAGCCACCACCGGTCACAACCACGCGCGATCTGACCATCGTCGCCGCTGCTGCTTCTGTTCGGTCGCCACTACTACCAGATTTGGTATTTTTTGTTTTTTTAATTTTTTAGTTTAGATTGTGCTTAGTTAGTTGTTAAAATTATATTAGTTTGATTAGTGTTAGAAATGGTTAATTTTTGAAATTAGTTGGTTAGTGTTAGATTGTGCTTGTATTAGAAATTAGTTAGATATTTTATTATAGTTGGTCTTTTTGTGTGCATAGCAGATTACACTAACTGGATATATACTCTTAGTTTAAGGCATTTAACAAAGGGGATCAATAGCGGCGACATATCGCCGCTAATAGTAATAGCGGCGACAAAGGGGATCAATAGCGGCGACAAATGTCGCCGCTAATAAGCTTATTCCTTGTAGTGGCAGTTGCCAGCCCTCCTTTTGTTGAGCACACTGATCACGGCTCCACTTCAATTTGTAAGTTTATTTCTTGTTTTCCTTTCTATTTGAGTCGAACTTCATCGATTATATTTGTTTGTATGAGGTGAGGTGAGGTTTGAGACGTGAAACTTGGTCAATTGTCTTTGATTCAAATCAATTAACCACTGAAATTTGGGGTTGTGGGTTTGTTTAGCTTGAAAACTAATCTGGGCCTTGTTTGCACAATTTAGCAACACGACTTGCTCACTTGCCTAAAAAGTTGACAAAAATTACCAATACTTGTGTTTTCATAGTAGAATTAGGTACAATATCCATTTATTTCTTTTTTCTTTGAGATATACTAGGGTGTTTTTTTCAGATTTAAGTTGGATCGGGTTTATGCATTAAAGATTTCATTGATTTTCTCTCTTAATTCTCATTACTTCAGTTGTGTGAATCATTTCTTATCATATTTTGCTTTTTTTTTAGGTTTATTGAAGTGAACTGCTTCGGTCTGGTCATCCTTTTTTACATATTATATTATCTATTTTCATTCTTCATGTCTCTAATAATACTTTTTTCATTGTCAACGACTAACTAATAAGTTGATGGGCTAATTCTCTTTATGGCGCCTACGCATCATGTTAGAGGATTTACGGGTTTGATTTCTTATTTCTTATGTTCATTTTTATGTTTCACTATGCATCATGTTAGAGGATTTACGGGCTTGATTTCTTATTTCTTATGTTCATTTTTATGTTTCATAGCTTTTCTTTTATTTTTTGTTAATAGTATATCATAATGTTTTTTAATGATCCATTAGCTTGATATAGGTTTCCCTAGCTAGGGTCATTACCTGTATGTATTGGGGGATCCCGCTCATTGTAATTATTAAGATATTTTCTATCTGCTTTTACATAATATCAGAGCTAAGGCTCTCGATACAAACCTTAGTTGCCGCCGCTTTTAAGAACTGGATCCTTGTTCCGGTTTTTGTCTTGACATGTTTCTAGTATGACACACTAGCCAACTGTGGTGTCCTTGTTCCTGTTCAAGAATCAATGTCCACGTATAGAATATTGTTCATGTTGGAGCTATTGTTCATGCTATAAATTACTGTTCACGCACGGAAGGTTTTCATGGTTGAAGTTACTAATCACCGGTACATTCCAACCGCAATTTATGTCTTGAATTCTTGAGTTTTATTCACAGATTGGTGTCGAGATTGCTAATTTTATCCTTATCTGTTGCAACGGGAGACGTCAAGAACTTTGAGACTACTATTGCTCGTACTTGCATATTCACCCATGACGAGTTTGCTTGCTCAGTCTGTAGATAATCTGCATGTGGTGTCTATATAAATATGCTTGGATTTTCCCACATTTTTTTTAATTTCTACAAATGTAGAGACTTTGCCTTTTAAAGTGGAGGTCTTGAGTTCAAAATCAAGTAAGATGTAAAATAGTTTGTAGTAATTTAGAAGCAGAAGTATGGTAGATTTGCAGTAAAAAAAGTGTAGACTATACATGTACTTAGACAAGTGTACTTATCATGGTATTAGTATGGTAAGAATTGAGTATTGTCCACGGACACGATAACTCCTAATAGTCCACGTCCTAATGAGGATATTAGATCTTAAACATAATTAAATGTGTTGCGACTCTTTTCTACCATGGTTGACTATCTATGACCAACTTTGTCAAGCATAGGTATGAGTGATCAAGAATGACTATATGTGACCATGTATGGATGCTAAATGTGACCATGTATGGATGCTAAATGACCAATTATCATCACGTCTGACCATATTTAACACAAATTAACTATGGTTGAAAAAATAAGACTATTTATTTAAAAATATCTATGATTTAGTAAATTGTAAACCATGGACTCGTGTGACCAAATATTAGCTTACATATATGTCCAAAATCCAGTAATTTGGCGTATATTCGAACTTCCTTTGATTCAAAACTCAAGAGATAAACTACTCTATGTGAGGGATAACTATTTTATCAAAATTTGAAGTCCCGCCAATTGGACCATGTTAGGGGCTGTCGCTTGTGGTATCCACCAGACGTTATCCTTTTAGAGCCTAATTGGTTAGGGGTTGCGCTCCTAATCACCAATGAGACTCCAAATTCTAAAAATCATAAAAAAAAGTCAGACAAATGTTTATTTAGCACATTCCGACTTGTTTGATGTATATTATGGTTTACTTTAATTAACAAATCAATCTAATTACACTAAAGTGTCTAATATGAAGTTCTGTTATCGGTTTTTAAGTGTCCAATCATGTTTTGAATCTATTTCCATTTATATCAATTATGTACATATAAAATTTGAATAATTGAGTTTTCTTTATCTACCGTTAAAGTTTAACATATGTTAGCTACAATAGACTTATCCATTTCAAGATCAAATCTCTTTTTAACAAGGTAAAGGTGCAGTATTGATATTAGTTAAAAACAAATAAATAACAATACCAACAAAAAATACAGTAATTAATAGGAGTTAGTTTTAGAAAGATAACAATAGTGAATAAATTAAATGATAAATAATAAACACATTTTTTTGAATGAAATGTTTGTTTTTAACCTAGATACCATATACCTTGTATTTGTAAGAATTTAAATTCATATTATTTTATGGGATGTAAATACTATATCATTATACCTTAAGAACATGAGTAAATAATAGACAATTAAGTAGAACTTAGCATAAGAGGAGTAGGAATTGAATAAAAACCTAAGATGAAACCATAAAATTTAACAAATAAAAGGTTAAACACATAATCCATATGAATATGAGATAATACATAATAGTATTGACTTCAACCCAACAACCATACTAGCCTATTGAATTGGCATGAACCACCATACGATAATCAAAGAGCATTTAAGTAGCACTCGTATGGTAATTGAAAATTTTAACTTCAAGAAAAAATTTTATACCACTAAACGAAAGTTTCTGTAAAAATGAATAAATGTTTTATAATGAGACTTTGTAATGGTAAATAATGTAATTTTTTACAACACGAAAGTATGATAATTTTATAATGAAATAAATTTGTAAAGTAGTAATAAGGTTTTAAAATTGTTCTAATTAGGTAACTTATAATTTTTTTTTGTTTCAATAAAATCACTCGTAAGTTTTTTTTGTCTCAGTTAGGTGACTTAACTTTCATGATTGTTCTAATTAAGTCATTTATAAATTACAAAATTTAAGAAAAAAATAATATATTAAAAAGTTAAAAATATTTATAAAAAACCAAATTACTTAATAACCTTGTGAATTATTTAAAAAATATAAAGAAAATATGAGTGACCTAATTTGAAGACACCTAAAACTTTAATAACTTAATTGAAACACTCGTAAAAGTTTAGTGACCTAGTTGTAAAAAAATAAAAACATTAATGTTCTGATTGAAAAATAAAATATATAAATGACTTAACTAAAACACTCGTAAAATAAAAACATTAATTTCTACTCTTATTTGTTGTATTCATATCTTAATTAATTTGGTGTCCTTTCTTACAACTTTCACACCTACTATCGTTCCTGTTAATCAATTTACCGGTAAGAACAACCCTGTATGCATGAGTACGCGCGTACGAGAGCACGGTCTTTTTGTACGTATGAGACTAGTGATAATTCGCATGCCATGAAGTCGCGCGTATACTTAATAATAACATCCATAAACTACTCCTATAAATGTTTCTAATCATATTTTTTCTTGGTAGCTTTATCCTCTTGCAGGCATACTCCGTTGTAATGGCACAAATCAGTATCAATCTACTGCTATAATTCCTTTTTTTACATTGTTACAGGAAAAGAGTTCTTGAAAATGTTCCAGATGCATGTTATTGAAGTGCGGACAAATATGCCAAATATTTATAATGATTTACCCATCCAAGCTTTTTGCAGTAAGACATCAAACTTCATGACCAGTCCGTTATTTTTCTTGTAAAAATCCCTCTAATTTAAAATTATTGACCATGCTTTCAATTGTTTTGATTACATAAACTGCTCATGGTACATGGGTATATATCCATGAAGACATTATAAATATGTTCAGGGTTTGTCGCCCTGTTTTAGTTGGAACCGGTGAAGAACTTGGTAATACAACAATATTATCTTATAATTTCATTCTTCATTTGTGTATATGGTTTGTTCCTCCGTTTTTAGATGCTTATTTTTGTGGGTGTAGGGTTGAGAATTCAGAATAAATGCTTTTGCTGCTAAGGGAAAACAGGATCTCTCACAATGTTCTCAATGCGCGAGCACAGGTTAATTCTTTTAGGAAGGAATGCATTCTTACTTTTGTGGGAAAACAGGATCTCTCACAATGTTCTCAGATAGCGATAAACCAATTTGGAATTATGGGAGGAGGTGTTGGGTTTGTGAAGGCTTTGGACTTGGGCCCATGTTTAGTTTTCTTGTTAATTAAATAGTTAACCCTAATTAGTCTCTATATATATCCATGTCATGTATTGTAATCTTTTGTACTGAACAAATAAAGAAAACCCTAGTTGCAGCCCGTGGACGTAGGTCACACCGACCGAACCCGTGGACCTAGTTGCAGCGCGTGGACGTATGATTTATTATATACTGTATGCTATGTGTCGTATGATTTACTTAAGGATGTATTGCAATCGGTATGGCTTTTTGTATACTATGTGTTGTAGGATTTATTGTATGCTGTATGCTATGTGTGGTAGGATTTCTTGTATACGGTATGCTATGTGTCTTGTTTTCAGTATGGCCTTTGCTATCGAGCCGGGGGTCTCCTTGGAAGCGGTCTCTCTACCTAACAAGATAGAGGAAAGACTCGCCTACACCTACCCTCCCCAGACCCTGCTTTTGAGTGGGATATACTGGGTTTGTTTGTTTTGTTTTTTTTTGTTCTTTCCGTAAGAAGTCAGGAAGGCTCAAACTGTGGCCCATGGTGGACGAAAATACGCCATCACATATCTACAAATATGGCCGGTAGAGGTACAGACATTATATTGGGAGGTAACCAAATGGTGTGTTGGTCTTTCCAGTTTCTTGTGGACGTCTTTAGTAGTTTTGTTTCAACTCACAAATTTTGTTTTTCTAAATATGTTATTTATGATCTATGGTAATTTCAGATGCTTGCAAAAGTAGTGTTGGAGGACAGCATACTTTCACATATGAGTCATGATACTCCAGATATTGACTGAAGAGCCAAAGGCACAAAAGGTAATTTAATCAGTATCATCTATGTTCTAGTAATCAGATCTTAATCATCTTCCTGTGGTGTAGGTATTATCAAAAATGAAAATTGGACCATCACATCATTAGCTTTGCTAGCTAAGGCGGCTCTAATGGGCTAGTGACCTTTGACTTCAATTCATTAATTGTGAACCCCTCACCCTATACGTATACACTCTTAATGTTCTTGGTACTGTTTTTATAACGCAGCTAAATATGTGTCCAAAAGTGAGAATAAAAGCTGGACATATAAGAAGGCAAAGTGACAAAGTCTATAATTTCGGAGTCAGTTGAGATGAGGTAATCAGTGGGTTTAAATGAGCTGGAAAGACTTGTAGAGGAACAGTCAGAGATGTGCCCTTTTGGTCCTTGCATTGCACTTATTTTTCAGTGCTTAAAGACTGTAAAGCTCAATGTACCAATGAAGGAATGGAAGTCAAATGATTGGCACATCTTTGCATGAGTCTCGGAGAATTGATAATTAGGTAAGTCAACCAGACTTTGACATTTTCAGGACTTTTGATTTTTAATCTTACTTGTATATTAGAAACTCGATAACCAGTTCACATACATCTTTTCTTCTTTACAAAGCTTCGTGGCAGGGTAGGAAGGCAAGGAGATCCTGTATCAACACGGTTCAGGGTCAGGTAAGTTCTACTAATGATATTTAAAACTACAACTCAAATACTGACTTGATTCTTCATGGTAAATTTCTTTACGTGTTTTTTATCTTCCTTGTGCTTCGTGACCTTAAAGTCTATGTAATCTTAGACCAATCATTGATACAGTTTGCAGGATGAAATGTTCCAAAAGTTCAACTTTGACACTGAGGGATATCAACGATTACAAATGATAAGGATGTGCCAATTGAAGGTGATGCAATTGTTCGACATGTATGATTCAGTTCTTTATATGATAATTTTAGTATGTGAATCTTTGATGTTCTTCTCCCTAGTATGATGCACAATCTATTCTATTCTTTTTGATGGTCAATATGTTGGTGTGCCGTATGTGTAACATGAGTGATGTGATTGGAATTGAGATTTGGGTTTAATGGGATGTTACCATCGCTACTAGAGTACCGCAAAGTGATTGGATTCTTGAAGATTATGCGGTACTGTTATTATTTCTAAAATCATTACTTGACAATGAAAGATTAGTAATTTCCACATTCAGTTTGCAACAATGCTTTTTAAGTATATACTTCAACATACATGATCATCTTTTCAAATTTTATATCATATCTAGAAACAGAAAATATTGCATACTTGATACTTGTGTTATGGTCTGAACTCACAAAGTGGTGTGAAATGTGTTAATTATTGCATGTCCAGGGCTGCTAGAGAAGCTCCATTTATAAAGATTTACAAATGACAAAGATGGCCTTTAAATATGGTGGTGTTGCTTTAAATCTCATGGTTGCGTCACATGTAAGAACTCAAAATCACCATCTTACATGGAATTGAGACTATATGTTGGTGTTGCTTTATTCTCATGCCCACTAATTCTTTTATTTTTCTATTTTATTCTTTTTGATGATCTATATATTGGTGTGTGTAACAGGTGTGATGTGATTGGAATTGAGACGGGTTTAATGAGATGTTACAATTGCAACTAGAGTATCACACGTGATTGGATTATCGAAGATTATGTGGTACGGTTGTTAATTTCTGAGTTCATTACTCAATGAAAGGTTTGCAATTTCCACATTCAGTTTGCAACAATGTTTTCAGTTCAACATACATGATTGTCTTTTCGAATATTATATCATATCTTAAAACTGAAATTATTGAATACTTGTGTTAGTGGACTGAACTCACAAAGTGGTGTGTAAGGTGTTAAAATGGATCCTGTACATGGCTGCTAGAGAAGCCACATTTACCAAGATCTAAAAATGACGGATATGGCCTTTAAGTTTGGTGGTGTTGCTTTAAATTTCATAGCATCCTAACATGTAAGAACTCAAAATCACCATCTTACATGGTCATTAGTAATTGTGATTATGTAATTTTAGCTCATTAAAATTCTATCCGTCCACTCTAAACTCTTTGATTTATCATTACCTTTACCAACCTATACAACTGAAAGACATTTAGTGTCATAGTATTTCTCTGCAATTTTGTCTTGTTGGTACTACTGCTGGTGTTGTTGGTTCTTGATTGATTCTATCAAAAGCTTAAGAATGATTTGTTTTTTTTTCAGACTTTTCATAAATTGATTGATCCTATCAGAAGCTTAACAGTTCACAAGTTGCTGAGCTTTTGGGGATCAGTGAATGATCGTTGGCTTTTAACACTGACTATAAAGATGGTTTAAAACCACAACTATAAAGACACTGATTTTCAAAACCAACTATAATGAAGATTGCTTATTTGGTGTCTATCCAGGTGAGTTCATGTTCATGCATGTTTTATTAGACACCATGCATCTTAGATGGTTGCATATCTTTTTATGTCATTACTGAAACTCATTTACTTCTAAAACCACAACTATATGATAACACTTAAGACTGTTAACCAAAAACTAAGTGCAAAAAGATGTAGAACAGAAGCATCCAGAGACACCTTAGAGCAAGGAAGACTGTGAAGCTCACTGCATCAATGAAGGAATGGAAGTCAAACGACTTGAAATAGTGTCAGCTGTTTGTTGTGTCCAAAGGAGTGTATTATCCAATCAAAATGGTGGTTGTCCTTCATGATGCTTGTACCCTGTACTTGTATTGTCAAATTGACAGGGCCAAACTTCTTCTGTGTTCAAAAAATCACCAGCAATGGCTGTATAGATGTCCTTTCTCCAGTTTTTATAGTCGAAGCTGCTTAGTTGCCCATCGTGAATCTGTCATTGACCATTGCATTAAATGTTCCATGAATGGCAAGAATCAATTAACACTTTTAGATTTGTGTTCATGTATCAACTTTGAGGGGTTTTTTTAATCCATTGGTTAGATAAGTAACTAAGAGAGGGGTGCCCTGGAGTAGGTGTCACGATCAATTCACGGTGGTTCTCTTTTTCTGTCTTATTGTTTGAGTTCTTGGTGCTAGCTTGTCTTACTGGTCGATTTGTAGGTGCTAGTTACTGGGATGAGGTTGTTCTTAATATAATTGATAGATGCATTTGAGTTTGTCTGTCTTTCTGTACACAATTGATATGAGTTCAAAGTTTTAAATGTGAAGTGTTACATAATCCCGAAAATATTATTTTGATATATGGGGTGTTCCTGTCTTGGTATTTGAAGCCAGATATTTACTGAAAATAAATTAACCATACTCGTTCAGTATAATGATGACAGGATATAGGTGTTTGGGGTTCAACTTGATTTATTAGGTGTTCCTGTCTTGGATTTTCCCCCCGAATGTTGCAGTTTAGCCCGTGAATGTTTTTGCATTCTTCTTTTTTCCCATATAATTATGTACTGCACAGAAAAAAAGGGCGTACCTGGTGCTGCAAAGAGCTCCCGCGTTTTCGCAGGTCCAGGGAGGGTCCGTCCCATTTAAGGGAAGATGTACACGGTCTTTCCCCCACATTTTGTGGGGAGGCCGTTTCCACGGATCGAACCTGAGACCTTCGGTCCCTTAGGAACAGCTTTTAACCGCTGCGCCAAGGCCCGCCCTCTCATGTACTGCACAGAAAAGAACCTATAAATCCTTGAAACAAGTCCTGCTACCTTTTGGTAGCCTAACACTGGTTCTGACATTTGGTAAAATAATTAGACAAATACTCAGCAACACAAAGGTTACAAATGTAATACTCAATGACAACTAGAAGAACAATTATTATATCGACTTCTTGAATAACATAATTCTTTTTTTTATTTTTTATTTGTATTTGCAGGTTCTACTGCATTATGGACCGTTGAATATGATGTTGGAGAACCCATGGCCTCAAATAAGTGAAGCATTCACCGGATCTGGTTGCTATTTCTTTGATCTGGAATGCGCACCTGAATGACGCATTTGACTCCTTTTACGTGTTTCATCCATACTTAAACTTCATCCTGCCATCGTCAATTTTCTTTATTCTCTCTGTCTTGTCAGCAACTTTTAATATCTATACTAAATTTGGGGAAAAATTGACTAGTTGAATGCTTTAATGGTGTGCATACACCTTTACAATATATGAGTTTAAATTATATGACTTTTGTAATCATAGTTAATGTATCGGATTTGCCTAATTATTTTTATAAAAACACAACAATATGTGTATGTAGGTTAGTATAAATGTGTGTAGATGCATACCATAAAATATATTGTTTTGATTTACTTCACCATTTTGTTACCTTCAATAAATGGTTTAGACTTATCACGTTTTGTTCAGACACCCCTCCTTTATATTACACTCACAACACTCCCCCAAAATATGTTTAGTCTAAGTTCATAAGTGATCATAGAAATTCATCACATACGTTTATGAGATGCTATATATTTTAACACAGATTTTTATTGATATTTTGTTTTAATCATTTTTACTTTTGTCGGGATGTTTGTATATTTAACTTAGAGTTAACTACTTGTTATAAAGAGGGTCTAACATGTTGTTGCATGTTGGAAGCTTGGTGTACAGAGGATGAGTTGGCAGTACTTGACATATATTATATTTAAAAATAACTAGTTGTAAACCCCCACGCACGTTGTGCGTCTTATGAAAACGGCAAAACTGTGGCTCAGACATAGGTTTTTGCCGTTATAGCCAAAAGACAATTGTTAAACTGTTAAAGCCAATAGCAAAGCAATTGTCAATACGGCTCAGAACACACGATCGGTGCCGGCTGCACACCGAAAATGGTTGCCACGCCAAAGAACCTGACATCGGTTTATACATATCATCATAGCCATAAATCAATCAACACGATAAACTGAAACAGTAAACAATAAACTGAAACAGAGGTACCAGTAAACCCATACCGACCTCGGTAACAACATGTCAACACCCAAACATAACCAATGGTCTCAAGCCAACATGCATCCCCGGCACCGACCTCGGTTTCAAAAAGGAGCAGTCTCAGATGAACCATTCATCATCATCGACCTAAAAGAGACCAACCTTGATTGCCCTCCACCTCAGCGACGGTGTTGAAACGGAAGGCGGGCCAAGAGGCAACCGCCTACACTGAGACACGACCAAAGGCGGTCCACAGGGACTACCGACGGCATCCAAGGGCACCAAGGAGGTCCACAGGGAACACTTGTGAAAATAAACCACAACAGAAGTAGATCTGAAAACCCCAAAAGGGTATCAGATAGAAAAGAAGAGAAGGGGGAAACCACCAGCATCACCGCCATGAACGACCACCACCAAGATCAGCCACCCTTGAGCGAATAAGAGAGAAAGATACGGTGGCGGAGGCGCACCCCCTCTCTCTAAAACAACCGGCGACCACCACCAAGAACAACCTAGACCACCAGTTGACCAAACGACACCCGCCACCTGCTCCACCTCAACCACATAGGGGAAACGGAGCGGCAACAGAGTCCACCGCCACCACCACAGTGACCATCAGCACGACCCCCAAACCGCCCTCTCACCTACCAACGCCAGCAATACATCCAGACAGCCAAACCACCACCGACACCCCGACGGCCGGACAACAGACCGGCGATTTCGTACACGGGATAACGGTGGCGGCGATGGAAGCTGTATAGTTGTCGTCGCTACAGACACGACCACCGGCAACAGCAGCAAGCACACGTCCCTCGCCGAAAACGGCGTGAACGGCAACCTGTCGCGACAATAGGCACAGGCGTCGACCATGGCGGTGGCGGTGAGTGTGGCGGTGGCGGTGGAAGTGGTGAAAATGAAGGTGAAAACCCTAATTTAAAGGGGCACCGCAAACGATTGTAAATCACTGTAGTTACTATTCATTTCAGTTACTTTTTAAATATATAGGATAATAGTATAACACAATATAAGGTAACATTAGATAAGTAACACAACGCATAATTTAATTATGCTAATGCTAATGTTATGATTTTGCTCTAAGTCACGAAAATTACACTTTCAAATCCATATTGTTCACTCGGTCAGAATTCTTTTCATCCTTTCTGTTAACTATTGTTAAAAGTTATATACGATTTTTATGAATGAACTATTATACTCTTAAAAGACTAACCCCTGAAAAGAATCTTTATTGTACCACCTTCATCTTCTTTAACAACTTGATAGCCATCACCAACCACCACCATGAGAATGGCAATGCAATCTTCACTACCATCATCTAGGATACCAACCACCATTGTCACCTGCATTCACCTTTTTTCCATCCTAGGTCCTAACTTACGGGGGCGGACTCACACTACGAGTAGAGGTATCTAACATCGGCAAACAAACTTTAGATGCAACATTTGTATCTAAAAGCTACGTAACACCATCTGGTTTTGACTAATTACATATGATGACATGATGTGTAAGGCCCCGCTCACCGGGCACCTTACGGTTGGTTCTTCATCGCACGTAACACATACATTTAATACATGATTATAAAATACGCAGCGGAATCAATAAAAACATACATTCTCATTCATTCATAAAAGTCATTACATCAGTGACTCAATTACAAAATACAGCTTTCTCTACTTTGTCTCTCCTCGTAGGGTCATACAGCGACCTCTAGAGAAGATATTAAATTCAAAAACATAAAAATTATATTTTATACTAAAGAATATTCCTTAGGTAATTCCGTACATCGGAACCCTGACGGAATACTCTTGACACTCTCATGCAACATATTTCGTTGCATGTGCTACGCGCACGCTTCCAATGCGTGGCGAACTTATCAAAATCTAAAGAAGATTCCTTAAATAATCCCTTTTAGGGGAATACTCAAGAAATCTCGTAATGGCATGCAACGTGATGAGTTGCGTGCGTTATGGACCCACAACGCATGACGTTGCAGCATTATCAAATGGAGAATGCCATCCCAAAAGAGCTGAGTAGCCGCCTCGTGCCATCCTCAGCAACTCTACCTGCCAACTGGAAAACAAATAAAAAGTCAGCGTTGCTGAGTGAGTTCTAGTTTTATAATAAAACATACTTTCATTCTCATTAACTGTTCTTCCATACATGTGTTCACACATCATACGTACACGTAGATAATATTGTTATTATCTCATCATTCATTACTTACTTTCGTTCGTGTACACTTCATCATTCTCGTTTACTTTCATACATACATACTTTACATACTTTCGTACGTATTTTACTTTCATTCATACATTCATTACTTACGTTCGAACATTCATTACATTCGTTCATACTTTCATTACTTTCATTCGAACGTTCATTACATTCGGTGACAGGTACAATACCCCCTTTCATCATACATACTGCTGGTGCTGGACCTGTGGTGGTTAGCCACGAACGTTGTGCACAAAAGCTGATCCAGTCACCTGGGGTAAGTACATGCACCACTTATCTTTCACTTACTACTAACATACGTTAGCCGAGTCTGTTGCAGTGCGCGACTGCTCACCTCAGTGACAATCTTATGATTGCCTGCTAACCGAGTCTGTTGCAACACGAAGTTGCTCACCTCATTATCAATCTCAATGATTGACCCGATGTGCATCCTTCGGGTAGCTAACCCGCACACCGTTGAGCTAACACCTGCCAGGGGTGTGCACCTCCTTCATTTGCGTGCAAGCCTTTCTTACTTTCTTTCATTAATGCATGCATTCATTCATCATGTTCCTTCTTTCATTATCTTTCACTTTACGTTCTTAATACATTCATTTCATTCGTTCATTCTTTCACGTAAAGATATTAAAAGATAAGACACTAATACATAAGGAACATAAATACTTACATATCATCAGTATTCACCATCTATCATGGCAACATCATACTAACATACATACATCATACATACATCATACATACATCATACATACACTTCTGCATTCACTCACATCAGCCCTGTTCGGGCGACTGAACTATCATCAGTCGCATGTCCTCCATGCGACTGGGCCATGCGATTGGGTTATTCATGCGAATGGGTACTCAAACGTGCGATTGAACATCCTTCCGTACGACTAGACGCTATGCGACTGGGCTATATGCGACTAACTCTTAACCGTACGACTGAACTACTCTGCGATTGAACTCATGCGACCGAAACCCTCAGTCGCATCACCTATCGTGCGATTGAGGCTCAATCGGGCGTCTGAGCCTCAGTCGGGCGATTGGACATCAACTATCACTCATTCGGCCGAATGGCCCTTCAGTCGCATAACCCTAACTGGGCAGCGACTGGAGTTCTTCATACACTGTAGTCGCGAAACCCCCGTCCCTACAGTCACCATAAACCTATTTTCAGCCCAATTCGACCCTCCCAAGCCTTAGGGATTCCTACTAGGACCTCATACATGCATATACTAGTCCTAATTCATACCATAAACACATTACTCAAGATTTACCCAAATGGGTCAAACTTACACTATTTCAAAAATAGGGTTTATATGTGATTCCAGCCCCAAAATCGTTAGAAAACATGTAAATGAGGGGTTCTAGAACTCACATTGTCAGGTAGGAGTTAATGAGCTTCGATTTGGCTAGCTTCACGATCGATCTTGAACTCGAGCAGCACTTTCTTTCTCTTCTTTTCTGCTCTCTGTCGCCCACTGCTCTCTCCCCGACTGAAAAATGGGAGGAGACTGGAGCTGCTCCCCTTTTATACCCACATCTCAGTCGCATCTGGTCCAGGGGCGACTGGACCTTCAGTCGCATCAACGATTGGACCCTATTCGCACGTGTTCCATGCGGCTCATACCTCATTCGGGCGGTTGAACTCCAATCGTGCGGTTGAGCTTCAATCGGCCGAATAGCCATGCGGTTGAACTCCAGTCGCATAAATCACAGGCGACTGAGGCTCGGTCGCGTAGCCTACCAAAA
Organism: Flaveria linearis; assembly: GCA_024085815.1. Classification (NCBI taxonomy): domain Eukaryota; kingdom Viridiplantae; phylum Streptophyta; class Magnoliopsida; order Asterales; family Asteraceae; genus Flaveria; species Flaveria linearis. The sequence continues at coordinate 15,256,565 of CM044002.1, forward strand.
CATCAAACTTCCGGGTGTTACAAGTCCACCCCCCTTATTTTAGGTTTCGTCCCCGAAACCTGTCGTTCCTCGAACAATCGTGGGTAATGCTGCCTCATTTCTTCTTCAGTTTCCCACGTCGACTCGGATCCCTTCCTGTGCCGCCACTGTACACGCACAAGGGGAACCACTTTATTTCTCAACCTCTTCTCTTTGCGATCTATGATCGCCACTGGTTGTTCTACATAATTGAGCTTTTCGTCTACCTCGATATCATCCAGTGGAACGACCATGTCTTCATCCGCCAAACACTTCCTCAGATGAGACACGTGGAAAGTCGGGTGGATTCCACTTAGTTCATCTGGCAGATCTAACCTATAGGCCACCTCTCCTACTCGAGCAATGATTCGGAAAGGGCCTATATATCGCGGACTCAACTTACCTCGCTTCCGGAATCGAATGATACCTTTCCAAGGTGAGACCTTCAACATAACACGATCTCCCACCTGGAACTCAATCGGCCTACGTCGTTTGTCGGCATACGACGTCTGTCGGTCTTTGGCCGCCTTCATATAAGCTTTAATTCTTTCGAGCTTTTCAGTCGTAGCCTCTACCACTTCGACGCTTCCCAATTCTTTCTGACCAATTTCACCCCAACAGACGGGTGTCCTACATCTTCTACCGTATAGCATTTCATAGGGTGGCATGCCAATACTGGCATGATAACTGTTGTTGTATGAGAACTCAGCTAACGGTAGATGGTCATCCCAACTTCCCCCGAAGTCAATAACACATGCTCGGAGCATGTCCTCCAAAGTCTGAATGGTCCTTTCTGACTGACCATCAGTTTGAGGATGATAAGCCGTGCTAATGTGCAACCTCGTCCCCATAGCATCGTGGAATTTCTTCCAGAATTTGGATGTAAACCGGGTGTCGCGATCAGACACAATCGACACCGGTACACCATGACGAGTCACGATCTCTTTGATGAAAAGATCAGCCAACTTCTCGGACGAATATGTCTCCCGCATCGGTAAGAAGTGAGCACTCTTCGTCAATCGATCCACAATCACCCAGATCGTATCATACCCTTTCGGGGTACGTGGCAGCTTTGTGATAAAATCCATGGTGATGTGTTCCCACTTCCACTCGGGTATATCCAACGGTTGGATCTTCCCGTAGGGCTTCTGGTGCTCTGCCTTTACTTGCAAACACGTGAGGCATTTACTCACATACTCTACCACATCACGTTTCATACCCGGCCACCAGTAATCTTTCTTCATATCTTGGTACATTTTGGTAGCACCGGGATGAATGGAGTATCGAGACTTATGAGCTTCATCCAAAATCTTCATTCGCAGATCCCCAAGACAAGGAATCCACATACGCCCAAACCGAGTTCTAACACCCGTTGCATTCTCACCCAATTCTGCGACCAGACCTCTCATGCGTTCAGAGTTAAGATGTTCGTCTTTCAAAGCCTCATCTTGGAACTCTTTGACCTGTTTCATTATGTCGGAAGTCATGATTAGCTGGTACGCCTTCACCCGAATTGGCTCGGGCCTCTCTTTTCGGCTAAGGGCATCCGCCACCACGTTGGCTTTGCCCGGATGGTAATGGATCTCACAATCATAGTCCTTTATAAGCTCCAACCATCGCCGTTGCCTCATATTCAGATCTTTTTGCTCGAAGAAGTACTTCAAGCTTTTGTGGTCCGTGAAGATGGTGCACTTCGTCCCGTACAGATAGTGCCGCCAAATCTTCAACGCGAAAACCACAGCTGCTAGCTCCAAGTCATGAGTAGGGTAGTTAACCTCATGAACTTTCAGCTGTCGGGATGCATAGGCTATCACCTTTCCTCTCTGCATTAATACACACCCCAACCCCGAGTAGGAGGCATCAGAATAAACCACCAAATCTTCACTCCCCTCGGGTAACGCCAATACTGGAGCTTGGGTCAATCTCGTCTTCAGTTCTTCAAACGCCTTCTCTTGAGCTTGACCCCATACAAATTTCACATCCTTCCGGGTCAACTTTGTCAGTGGAGAAGCAATTTTGGAAAAGTCTTGGATAAACCTTCGGTAGTAGCCCGCCAAACCCAAGAAACTACGGATCTCGGACGGCGTCTTCGGAGACTTCCATTGCATCACTGCTTCCACTTTCGCCGGATCGACCATAATCCCATCCGGATTTACCACGTGACCCAAGAATTGAACTTCACGCAACCAGAATGTGCACTTGGAGAATTTAGCATACAACTTCTCCCTTCTCAACGTCTCCAGAACTTCGCGAATATGACCGGCATGCTCAGTCTCACTCTTTGAATAAATCAAGATGTCATCAATGAATACAATCACTGATTTATCCAACATCGGCCGGCACACCCTATTCATCAGGTCCATAAAAGCAGCTGGCGCGTTGGTCAGACCAAATGACATAACGAGGAACTCATAATGACCGTAGCGCGTACGAAAAGCTGTTTTAGGGATATCCTGCTCCTTCACCTTCAGTTGATGGTAGCCTGATCGAAGATCTATACGTGAAAACCAACTCGCACCCTGAAGTTGATCAAACAAGTCGTCGATCCTCGGCAAGGGGTATCTGTTCTTTACTGTCAGCTTATTCAGCTCGCGGTAGTCGATGCACATCCTCATACTACCGTCCTTCTTCTTTACAAACAGGACCGGAGCACCCCAAGGTGAGATACTCGGTCGAATAAACCCCTTATCCAATAGCTCTTGTAACTGCTCCATCAACTCTTTCATCTCCGTCGGGGCCAATCGGTATGGTGCCTTGGCAACAGGTTGGGCGCCTGGTACTAAATCAATCTGGAACTCGATCTCTCTGTCGGGTGGCAATCCCGATAAGTCTTCCGGGAACACGTCTGGGAGCTCACACACAACCGGAACATCAGACAGTTGTGGTGCTGGCTTCTCTACATCTTTCACATAACATAAATAGGCGTTACATCCACGCCTCATACATTTCCCCGCCACTGCCATTGAGATCACCTTCGGAATCGTAGTAACCCGATCCCCATAAACTGTCACTGGACTACCGTCAGGCGCTGTCAAACTGATCATCTTCTTGCGACACACAATGCTCGCCTCGAAATCTGCCAACCAATCCATACCAAGAACCAAATCGAAACCGCCTAACGTCATCGCAAAGGGTTTAACTGGGAATTTGTGACCCTCCAGTTCTACATCGCAACCCTCAATTACCTCTGAAATCCTGGTGGTTTTACCTATCGCAGTCTCTACATCAAACGGCACATCCACACGCCTACTACTAACGGGCAATTTGGCACAAAAAGCAGCAGAAATGAAACTCCTACTAGCACCCGAATCAAATAATACAGAGGCTAAAGTTTGGTTCACCAGAAACGTACCGGACACTATATCGGGGTCCGTCCTCGCCTCTTCCTGCGTCATCGTAAATGCCCTGGCGCTCGCTTTCGACCCTTCACCCCCTGTCTTCTTCACACCGGAACCCTCAGATCTCGGCTTCTTACAGTCTTTATTCATATGACCACTTTCCCCACAGTTATAGAACCTCATCGCTTTACACTCTTTGGCCATATGACCGGGCTTTCCACACTTGAAACATACATTCAGCCCCCATCTGCACTCACCACCGTGCTCTCGCCCACACTTCCCACACTTTCTCGACCCTGCACTTGTCACGACCACACGACGATCATCAACCCGTGCCTTCTTACTACTTGTCGAAGTATCACCCCAACCAAACCTCTTTCCCTGCCACTTCCTCTCATCACTTCCCTTCTTACTGCCCTCAGATTTCACCATCGCAGCTCGTTCATCGTACAACCTCCCAGCTAAATCCACCGCCGACCTGAAAGTACTGGGTCGGGCGGAAATCAAATGCCAACGAATTTCGGCTGGCAACCCCTGAATATACCGGTTAATCTTGCGAGACACCGGCGTCACTTGCTCTGGCACCAACCGTGCCATGTCGTTGAACTTAGTCGTGTATTGTTGGTGGGTCATCGTTCCCGCCTCCAACTGCAGGAACTCTCTCTCAACTCTGTCCATCTCTCGACGAGGACTGAACTCCTCGATCACCATTCTCTTCAACTCAGACCACTTCATTTTCCCAATGGCCCTGCTACCCTCGGCCTGGCCAATATTGTCCCACCAGCACAATGCCGTCCCCGTAAACGAGTGGGTAGCAAACTTTACCTTCTTATCCTCCTGGCAGTCACTGATATCAAGGACCGCCTCCATCTCTCTCACCCATTGGTGAGCATCAGCAGCCGTACCTGAACCATCAAAAGTCGGAGGCTTGCATCTCATAAATTTCCCGTAATCACAACCCCGGGCTGTCCCCCTTACCTGTTCTTCCTCCTCTTCCTCTTCATCATCGGACAATACCGTTTCGGCCCCTGTCTGTTGCTGTCTACCGGAGGACCGATTCCTCCCCTGTCTCTCGTCTTCACGTACTGCCTTAATCACTTCGGTTACTACAGACGGTAAGATCGTCTGCATAACCTGATGTACCTCCTCGACAACTGCCTCTTTTACCGAGGCTCTCATCTTAGCGCTTTCGTCCGTCTCTTCCTGGTGTGGAATCTCGTTCTCCTCACGAACTACTTTCTCTTTCCTAGATCTTCCTCGCGTGATACGCGGCTCATCACCACGTCCACCATCACGGGAAGCATCAGATGATCTATCACCGACCATCTTCTATCACACTGAAAGATTAAAACACCAACACGGTCATTCAAGGAAATAGCTCAGTTTATGTTAAGTACAGTAAGTCCCTAATTACAGTGGCCAGTTGTGATTAGCCACTTACTCTACTCTTCGTACCCCGAGCATCACCTATCCTGACTACATTAGTATCTCAGTCTAACAGTACACATAACTCACATCACATGCGCACATAATAACCAGTTAATCTTTAAGAAAATACCTGATGGCACGCGACTACTCAGATGGCATTCTCATTCTCCATGTCCCATTCTCAGTTTAAGTCTAGGTTTATTATAAAAATTTACCCATTTACTTAAACTTTTGCTCTGATACCAACTTGTAAGGCCCCGCTCACCGGGCACCTTACGGTTGGTTCTTCATCGCACGTAACACATACATTTAATACATGATTATAAAATACGCAGCGGAATCAATAAAAACATACATTCTCATTCATTCATAAAAGTCATTACATCAGTGACTCAATTACAAAATACAGCTTTCTCTACTTTGTCTCTCCTCGTAGGGTCATACAGCGACCTCTAGAGAAGATATTAAATTCAAAAATATAAAAATTATATTTTTATACTAAAGAATATTCCTTAGGTAATTCCGTACATCGGAACCCTGACGGAATACTCTTGACACTCTCATGCAACATATTTCGTTGCATGTGCTACGCGCACGCTTCCAATGCGTGGCGAACTTATCAAAATCTAAAGAAGATTCCTTAAATAATCCTTTTAGGGAATACTCAAGAAATCTCGTAATGGCATGCAACGTGATGAGTTGCGTGCGTTATGGACCCACAACGCATGACGTTGCAGCATTATCAAATGGAGAATGACATCCCAAAAGAGCTGAGTAGCCGCCTCGTGCCATCCTCAGCAACTCTACCTGCCAACTGGAAAACACATAAAAAGTCAGCGTTGCTGAGTGAGTTCTAGTTTTATAATAAAACATACTTTCATTCTCATTAACTGTTCTTCCATACATGTGTTCACACATCATACGTACACGTAGATAATATTGTTATTATCTCATCATTCATTACTTACTTTCGTTCGTGTACACTTCATCATTCTCGTTTACTTTCATACATACATACTTTACATACTTTCGTACGTACTTTACTTTCATTCATACATTCATTACTTACGTTCGAACATTCATTACATTCGTTCATACTTTCATTACTTTCATTCGAACGTTCATTACATTCGGTGACAGGTACAATACCCCCTTTCATCATACATACTACTGGTGCTGGACCTGTGGTGGTTAGCCACGAACGTTGTGCACAAAAGCTGATGCAGTCACCTGGGGTAAGTACATGCACCACTTATCTTTCACTTTACTACTAACATACGTTAGCCGAGTCTGTTGCAGTGCGCGACTGCTCACCTCAGTGACAATCTTATGATTGCCTGCTAACCGAGTCTGTTGCAACACGAAGTTGCTCACCTCATTATCAATCTCAATGATTGACCCGATGTGCATCCTTCGGGGTAGCTAACCCGCACACCGTTGAGCTAACACCTGCCAGGGGTGTGCACCTCCTTCATTTGCTTGCAAGCCTTTCTTACTTTCTTTCATTAATGCATGCATTCATTCATCATGTTCCTTCTTTCATTATCTTTCACTTTACGTTCTTAATACATTCATTTCATTCGTTCATTCTTTCACGTAAAGATATTAAAAGATAAGACACTAATACATAAGGAACATAAATACTTACATATCATCAGTATTCACCATCTATCATGGCAACATCATACTAACATACATACATCATACATACATCATACATACATCATACATACACTTCTGCATTCACTCACATCAGCCCTGTTCGGGCGACTGAACTATCATCAGTCGCATGTCCTCCATGCGACTGGGCCATGCGATTGGGCTATTCATGCGAATGGGTACTCAAACGTGCGATTGAACATCCTTCCGTACGACTAGACGCTATGCGACTGGGCTATATGCGACTAACTCTTAACCGTACGACTGAACTACTCTGCGATTGAACTCATGCGACCGAAACCCTCAGTCGCATCACCTATCGTGCGATTGAGGCTCAATCGGGCGTCTGAGCCTCAGTCGGGCGATTGGACATCAACTATCACTCATTCGGCCGAATGGCCCTTCAGTCGCATAACCCTAACTGGGCAGCGACTGGAGTTCTTCATACACTGTAGTCGCGAAACCCCCGTCCCTACAGTCACCATAAACCCATTTTCAGCCCAATTCGACCCTCCCAAGCCTTAGGGATTCCTACTAGGACCTCATACATGCATATACTAGTCCTAATTCATACCATAAACACATTACTCAAGATTTACCCAAATGGGTCAAACTTACACTATTTCAAAAATAGGGTTTATATGTGATTCCAGCCCCAAAATCGTTAGAAAACATGTAAATGAGGGGTCCTAGAACTCACATTGTCAGGTAGGAGTTGATGAGCTTCGATTTGGCTAGCTTCACGATCGATCTTGAACTCGGGCAGCACTTTCCCTCTCTTCTTTTCTGCTCTCTGTCGCCCACTGCTCTCTCCCCGACTGAAAAATGGGAGGAGACTGGAGCTGCTCCCCTTTTATACCCACATCTCAGTCGCATCTGGTCCAGGGGCGACTGGACCTTCAGTCGCATCAACACTATGCGATTGGACCCCATTCGCACGTGTTCCATGCGGCTCATACCTCATTCGGGCGGTTGAACTCCAATCGTGCGGTTGAGCTTCAATCGGCCGAATAGCCATGCGGTTGAACTCCAGTCGCATAAATCACAGGCGACTGAGGCTCGGTCGCGTAGCCTACCAAAACGTCAAACTTCCGGGTGTTACAGTTGAGAATGTCAGTACCGTTGTCTCTAGACGGAGCATTGAGTTTTGAAGCTTGCGCTTACTCTTATCATTATTTGTGATTTTTTTTCTTTTTCTTTTGATTATGTTTTAACAAGCTAAACTATGATGTAATAAGTTATATCAAGTTGTAATGAGTTCTACTAGGTTGGACGTCCTAATGACCATATTAGATCTTAAAAATTATTAAATGTGTTAGACTTTTTTTCTACCATGGTTGACTATGACTAAGTTCCCTAATCATAGCTACGAGTGAACAAGCATGGCTATACGTGACCATGTATGATCAATCATGGTTGTTTGACGTTAAATGACCAATTATGATCACGTCTGGCCATATCTAACAAAGTATAACTATGGTTGATAAAAAAGACTACCTTTATTCAAATGTAGCTATGATTTAGTAAACCATGATCACATATGACCAAATATTGCTTTACATATATGATCAAAATCCTCTAATTTGGCTTGGCATACGTTCAAACTTTCTTTAATTCAAAACTCAAGAGAAAAAATATACACATACGTTAGCATAACTGTTCTTATCATAATCCTAAGCATTGCCACTTGGACGCTGTAAGGGCTCCGCCCGTGGTATCTGTTGGGCATTATATTCTTAAGTCTTAAAGCCACATAGGTTAGGGGCTTTGCTCTTGAGAGTCAATGAGACTCTAAATACTAAAAATCATAACAAACTCAATCAAGCATGTACTTCACACCTTTCAACTTGTTTAACGTATATTATGATTTACTTTGAATAACAAGTCAATCTAATTAAATTAAAATGTCTAATATAAAGTTATGCTATAAGTTGTTAAGCATCCAATCATATTCTGAATCTTGATTCCATTTCCGTTTTATATAAATTATGTACATATGAATTTTGAATTATTGAGTTTTCTTTATCTACCGTTAAAAGATTAAACATATGTTAGCTACTATAGACACATGCATTTCAAGATCAAATCTCTTTTTAACGAGGTGGAGTGTTGACAGTCGTTAAAAATCAATAAATAGATAACAATACCAACTAAAAATATAGTTTAATAAGAGTTAGTTTTAGAAAAGTAACAACAGTGAATAAATTAAATGATAAATAACAAACAAAATTTTTGAATGATAATTTTTTTAAAACTTAAATACAATATATATTGTATTTGTATGGATTTAAACTCACATTACTTTTATGGGATGTAAACACTATACCATCATATCAAGACCACGAGTAAATAATAGACAATTAAGTAGAATTTAGCTGGAGTATGTATTAAATAAAAACCAAGGATCAAAAGATAATTTTTTAAATGAAACAAAATAAAAAGTTAAACATATAACCAATATGAATATGAGATAATAGTATGACTTTAACTCAACAACCGTAGTAGCTTGTTTAATTGGCCTGAACCACCAAACAATAAGGAAATTTTAGGCGCACCGTAGGTAATTTGAAAAAAAACGATTCAAACCGTGACATGTTGGCCAAACCGTGACATATTTTTCACACCCCAACCTTGATGGCGGAAACGTCGAAGTGTGAGAGTTAAAATCGTTCACAGCCACATAATGTTATTTTAAATTTCAATTATATTAATCAAGATTCAATTGTAACAATACAAGTAAAAGGCTCAAATAGAGATACATCATGAATACAAGGTTGAAAGTAACAAGATCATTGTTTATTTCTCTAAGTCCAGTCCTAAGTGAGATAAGCTTTAAAGAGTAGAACGCATACTTGGGTTGTTCCTGAAACATGTTAAAAATAAAAGGTCAACATAAAAATGTTGGTGAGCATTCCATAGTTTTCAATACATAGAATATATAAAAGATGGCAATTCAAGTTGTAAGTTAGTGAATAAAGTGATTAGGGATGTTATGAACAATGCAACAATCAAACCTCGATAAAGTTTTACAAGTCTCAAACGTTAAAAGTATATATGATTAGCTAAGTGTACTTGGATTAACCAAGCAGGCTTGTCTGGCCCATAGATCTATGACTTCGCTAGGCTAGCAATAGTTAATGATTGTACATATAACGCCATAACATGGTAACCACAAAAGTTCAACTAACTACAACTTTTCATGATGAATTACCATAAAGTTTACAAGTCTCAAACAAGCTTACAAGTGCAATGATAATAAGTTAACATGTTTCACCCCAAAGTGTGAAAATAAGAAAAAGGGGTATGGAAATACTCACTGTGACACCCTACACATATCCCACATCGGCCGTGGACAGGAGAGTTTCCTGGTTCATAAGGAATGTCTGGCCTCTAACATCAACAACGCGTTTTGGGCGTATTGGCTGTGGATGAGAGGAGAACTCCACAGTTAAACGTGCTCAGATGGGAGCAATCCAGGGATGGGTGACCTCCCTGGGAAGTTTTCACCCGGGCAACCAAAAGCAAATCCGTGAGCTCCTCGTGGGCGAAGCGGACAATATTGTTGGTGTAAGAGGCCGGGTGTTACAGAATGGTATCAGAGCCACTCCTGTGCCGTTCGGGGTGTGGGACATACCTCACCAAGGATGGTGACTTCTCGGGCTCATCGAGGACGATGAGTCCAAACAGGGGGTGCTTGTGACACCCTACACATATCCCACATCGGCCGTGGACAGGAGAGTTTCCTGGTTCATAAGGAATGTCTGGCCTCTAACATCAACAACGCGTTTTGGGCGTATTGGCTGTGGATGAGAGGAGAACTCCACAGTTAAGCGTGCTCAGGTGGGAGCAATCCAGGGATGGGTGACCTCCCTGGGAAGTTTTCACCCGGGCAACCAAAAGCAAATCCGTGAGCTTCTCGTGGGCGAAGCGGACAATATTGTTGGTGTAAGAGGCCGGGTGTTACACTCACTTGGCAAATAAGTATAGGAATACTGATTAATAAGAAAATATTAAATAAACGTTTCAACGCAAATCTTTCACAAGGTACCTAAGAATATTTTATATAATTACAAGGTTTAAGTTTATTCATAACAAGTTTAACGAATTGACGAGGACTAGGGTTTCAATTTAACTATATGGGGCTTAATAATTACGTCCAACTAAAAAAAGTATATTTGATTTTGTTTTGAGTTAATGGAAATGAAATATGCTATTTAATCGTTTTAATATAAAAGAAACCATCTGTAATAAAGTCTAAGTATAGTTTAAATAAACTTTAAAATTTTTCTTTTTTTTAAATAACCATCATTATAATATATATAGTTAATATTTGAACAAACAATAATTTAGTGGTTTAAACTATTATTTAAAGTTTATATTTATAAAATTAAACCAAGTGTAATACTTATTAAAATAAATATATTAAAGTGTTTAAAGAATTAATTTACTAGAAATAATTAGGTGTCTTAAAAAAATAAAGCTTACAAAATTAATTTTTTTATAATTTTTAGAAATTAAAAAAAATAAAGCTTACAAATTTAATTTTTTTTATAAATTTTAGAAATTTTTCTGTATTTTTTATAGGCTGAAAAAGCCTTAAAAAAGAATTGAGGTTGCCGGGTTCGAACCCGGGACCTCGGCTAGTGAATGTGTGTATGTAACCATTAGACCAGGGCCGCAGCCATGCTAGGCAATGGTCCTTAATACTTAAAAACACAATTAAAAGGAAATCCCCAAACGTATGAACCCTAGATTGAACCGAACTAAATTGAACATTAAACCGACAACGATTACAGAAACGATCATGGGGCTTTGATTTCCCATGTATTTTAGAGCATGTACATAGGTTTGATTACCCGATTTGCAATGTGTTGATGATAAGAACAACCGAAGCTCAGCCGCGACCGAAGAGGGTCCCGATTGATGAGCAATTGATGGTGTTAATCAATTTCAATGTGCAGAAAGCTTCTAATGAGGAAAATGGTCGAAAGCCCTGTGTTAATTTCAAGTCCTGAAGTCCGTAGGTTGGTGTTCGGGTGTGGAACAGATCGTGGTTACAATGCTCGATCAAAGGTGTGAAATTTGTGTGTTCAGGAGAAATTGGAATGTGTAGGAGTTTAGTTTCAGTTAGGCAATCATGTATGTGCGATTAATTTGGTTATTATTAGGATTAAAGGTACAAACGGCTTCAAGATTTAAGTCGATCGTCGGTTTCTTGCTTGAAAGCTCATAATGTCATTCACAACCGAATTAATACTGGTAACCGGTTCGAATCGAGGACGGGTAAGGTTCTAACGGTTGTTTTACATTAAATTTCGAACGTTTTGGCTGATTTGGTGGTCGCCGAAGTTCGGCCGGTGGTTGGCCGGATCCCCAGCCGGGAAATCGCGGAAAAGAAAGGGGGGCGGTTTGGGTTTTTGATTAATTATACTTCTGGTCCCTGCGGTTTGAGTTTGGTAAATTTGCAACCAAAGTTTAAGTTTTATGTTTAAAAGAAATTACACATTAACCCCTGCAGTTTAAATGTTATCATTTTATGCATAAAACTTTCATTTTTAAGTTTATAAATGACATAAAAACCCCCTTAACTTATTTTTAACTTTAAGTTTTAATGTTTTAATAATTTAACAATCATTTAACCTTTTTAAATTATTATTATTATTATTATTATTATTATTATTATTATTATTATATTATTATTATTCTTATAATTATTATTATTATTAAGATAATAATTATCTCTAAGTTTGTTGTCACTTAAATTTTTATAATATTAGGTAAACTTTATAACACTTGTAATATGATTATTATTTATTTAATTAATTTGTTAATCACCAAATTAATTTTTAACCATAATAAGTCCTCAAGGTTTCAAAAAATAGCATAAAAGGCCCTTTTACAAGTTAACAAAGTTAACTTTTTATTTAATTAACAAAAATGTGAGATGTTACAATATTGAAGCCTAAAGGTCACAGTTTAGTCAAACCGTGACATATTGGGTTTCAGAAAATGTTCTGCACCTCGGGATTGGGTTAATTATTGGGAGTGGGTTTCTTCACTTTCTTGGTTTTGGTGGTGTATATGTCATGATTTGGCCAAACCGTGACATATTGGGTATAATATTTAATTTTTTAATTTTTTATAATATAAATATAAGATATTTTATTCAATTTGTAACTTCTAATATTTTTATAGGATTCAAATTTTCTTTTATTTAAATTTTTAGTATTACGTACATATATAACAAACAAACTAACACTTAAAAACTAACTTATAAACATCAATTTTTATTAAGTATATATGACTCGTAGTCCTCAAAAATTGATTTATTTAATAACATAATGCATGATTTGTTTATCAAAGTTTAATTAATTTATGTAAATATTAAGAATACAATATTTTAGTTTATTCTAGTTCACAAAAAATATGAATTAATGTATTTTAGCTTTCAAGAAGTAGCTTTTAATGTATTTCAATTTTCAAGAAATATGAATTAATGTATTTTAGCTTTCAAGAAGTAATTTTTAATGTATTTTAATTTTCAATAAATATGAATTAATGTATTTTAGCTTTCAATAAGTAACTTTTAATGTATTTCAATTCTTAAAAAATACCATTTAATTTATTTCACTACTCAAAAAAATTCTCAAAAATATCTCAAACCGTGACCTTTTGGCCAAACCGTGACCTTTTGATTCAAAAAAATATCTCAAAATATCACGGTTTGACCAAACCGTGACCTTTTGATCCGGTTTCTCCCCAAAGTGTCACGGTTTGGCCAAACCGTGACCTTTTGATCCGGTTTCTCCCAATAAACACCTGCGGTGTCCCCAGCAGGACCCTACAATAATCAAAGAGCATTTAGCGGGCTGTTTGACAATTTCTGAATGAGCAAGTGTTGAATCAATAAGATGTCTTAACCAATAAGTGATATGACTGTTTGATTCGATATCTGGTTGGATATGTGTGAATCACAAATCTTTTAAAAAACCCCAATCCACTTCAAAATCAAACCCCAATCCTCGGTCTCCCCTCCCTCGCCGTCGTAGGCCTCTCCTTCCTCTTTGGCTTCACCACCGACAGCACAGCCATCGCAGGTCTCCCCTTCCTCCCCTTCCGTCGCAAGTCTCCCCTTCCTCCCATTCTTCGCAGGTCGCCGTAGCAGAAGGATTGTCGCCGTCGCAGATTCGCCATCGCCGTCGTAGATCCACCCTCGCCAGCTGACCTCCACCTCCACATCCGACTCGGGTCAGATCTTGGTTTATGTCTGACCGAATAAATGGTTCAGTCAGACATTTTCTCCGGTAAGAGGTAACCAACCAAACATTCCACGTCTGACCGAATCAAACGTGGACGTCTGATTAAGGTCAGTCAGACCCAACCAAACAGCGCATAAGTAGCACTCGTATGATCATTGAAATAATGAAAATTTAAACTTTAAGAAAAAAATTTATATAACTGAACATTGTTTTCAGTAAAATTGATTAATTGTTTCCTAATGAGACTTTGTAATTGTAAATAATGTAATTTATTTAACAAAATAAATTTAATTTTAATCTTACAGAACATAAGCGTAATAATCTACCAACTTTAATAAAAGAGTAGCTAAGAAGACATGTGACAACATCACCGCTAAAGGAATACGTGGCAACACTACATTCCTCATCATCAAAAATTTTCCGTTTTTGCCTCCTATTAACTAATTACATTAATTACTCATAATATTATTTAGCTCTTTTTTAGATTAAATATAGTTTTTTAATAAATTAAAAAATATATCATTTTATTCAAACCAATTTATTATAAATAAATAAATTCTTCTAAAACATCAGTTTTTAAAAAAATATATAAAATATTTAAAAATTGATGTTTTTAAAAGTAATATTTTTATAAACAAAAATTAAATTTAAAACTGATTTGTTTTGAAACAACATGTTTATTATTGGAAAAAACAAAAAAAAATTTTAAGAATTTTTTTAAAAAAAAGTTAATATAATTGTTTTATTACTTATAATCCTTAATTACATGTAATTTCAATCATATATTATTTTTAACATTATTTTAAATTTATAAACTTTTATTATATTTAATATTTTATATATTTCAACCTATTTAGGACACGAATTTATCACAAATGGTGTTATAAATACATGGTTAACGTTTCCTTCTGGATTTCATTCGCTCATAATATGTAAATACAATTAACAAAACGAAAATTATAAATAAGATTTGTAAAAGATATGTAACCGTTACAATGGCGTGCGGATCCGCAAATTGATTTCCCCAAATCATAACAAATCCCCCGCCAGATTTCCTTATATTCTCCAACCCTAACCCCCGCGTCAATCACTCAGACCTTCAACCTCACCCTCACCCTCACCCTCTGCCTCCTCCCCCACGCCACCTTACCCCACCACCACTCCGCCGCTACACTGCAGCCATCATCAACCCTCGATCATATGCAACCGCCGCCTGAGTCTTCCGTTGACGCTACGTTACAATCAGCGTTAACACATTATCCAGCCCTAACATCGCCTCCCCTGTTTCATAATTCTGTTTGCATCCTATCACTTAAACATGTGTTCGGTTGTCCGTTCTTATCTGGTGGAAGAAACATGTTTTCTGCAATGTGTTTGGTTGTTTACTCGTAAGAATAACTCTAATTTCTACTCTTATTTGTTGTATTCATATCTTAGTCAATTTGGCGTCCTTTCTTACAAGTTTCACCCTATCGTTCCTTTGCTTCTTACAGACTATAATTTAGTCGGTCTATTTACGAGAACATCATTTAGATGAGTACGAGAGCATGGTATCTTTGTATGAGACTATAGATACTTTACTTGAAGTCATATACTTAATAATAACATCCATAAACTACTTTCTGTAACTTTATCTTTGTTTCTTTGATTTTATATTACGATACAGAGAGGGATGACATCTGAGGAAAGGAGGTATGACTACAGATGTGATATTACAATACGCCGATAATTCAGTAAGTCCCTCTGTGTCGTTTAATTTTACTGTAATTTTTGTCACTTGTACTTCTTTATTGCTGTAAATTTAATTATTCTAGGAACATGGTTTTGACTATTTGAGAGACAATCTTGCTGGAAGTAAAAATGGACAACTGGTTATGAGAAGGTATTACCTTATTCTTCGCAGTGCATATCTCAGGGTAGTAAGGATGCTGCAGGCTATCGGGTTGCTGTCAAAGTGGCTGAGCTTCTCATACTGGTCTTGTAATCTTGTTTACTTTTTCCTTTATTTCTTTTTTTTTTTTTTGCCTATTGATATCCAGTGTGCCTAGTTATTTATTTCACTACAGCATTACAATATAGAGCTTAAAGATAATTCAGTGGACTTGACTGATGAAGTCATTGACCTAGCTGAGATGGCTCTGGAAACGAATGACATATGGGATAGAATGACCCTTTGGGCAAGGTAACCTTTTATTTTTGTCTTTTTTTATATTGTTTTCATATGTTAACCATAAATTTTATAGATTTGTCATAAATGCTCTATACGCCAAGGAGTTTTACCGCCAATATGTACAATACGTTGTTAAAAACGGGAAGCCTCTCATAATAAACGAGGTAATAAACTCATTTGAGTGTGATTACCCATTCTCTTGGTATTCTTTGGTTCTGGCCAAGTTACTCTGTAGGATCTTTTGGTCATTCTAAATATTTTATTTCCCTTTTTTCTTTTTTTTTCACTACCTAACATCCCACAAAGAGTAAATTGAAATGATGATGGTCAGAAGGGATTCATCAGGCTATTGAGGCCCAAGAAGGTCTACAAATCCAGGTATGTAGCCATGTTTATCAGCTGTAATGTGTTTCTAATCATATTTTTTCTTGGTAGCTTTATTCCCTTGTGCTTCATAGGCAGATTCAGTTATAGTGGCGCAAATCACATACCAATGGTTGTTTAAGCTATATCCAAAGCTCTCGGGGATGACTGGGATTGTAGAAACTGAAGTATTGACATTTTATGAATCTACATATTGCCATCAATGTAAATCTACTGCTATAATCCTTTGTTTATTTACATTGTTACAGGAACACGAGTTCTTGAAAAGGTTCCAGATGCCTGTTATTGACGTGCCCACAAATATGTCAAATATTCAGAATGATTTACCCATCCAAGTTTTTGCAGTAAGACATTAAAGTTCATCACCACTCCATTATTTTACTTGTGAAAGTACTTCTAATTAAAAAATGTTAACCATGCTTTTAATTGTTTTGATTACATAGACTGCTCATGGTAAATGGGAACATGTCCGTGAAGAAATCATAATTAAATATGTTCAGGGTTGGTCGCCATCTTTTAGTTGGAACCACTAGGTACTACAATGATATTATCTCATAATTTCATTCTTCATTTGTGTATATCTTTTGTTCATCCATTTTAAGATGCTTCTTTTTGTGGGTGTAGTGTGGAGAATTCAGAATGTCTGTCTTTGCTGCTAAAGGAAACAGTATCCCTCACAATGTTCTCAACTCATGGCTATAGTTTAATTCTTTTAGGAAGGAATGAAGCTAAATTCTTACTTTTATGGAACTGATTTACGTTCTTAGACTTTTATTTGTTTTTGTTTATTTTCTTTCAGTGTGCCGCCTAAGAGGACATTGTGAGGGATACTGTTTCCTTTAGCAGCAAAGACAGACAATGAAGCTAAATTCTTACTTTTATGGAACTGTTTTTGTTACTGAAGTGCCCACAAATATGTCAAATATTCAGAATGATTTACTCATCCAAGTTTTTGCAGTAAGACATTAAATTTCATGACCACTACATTATTTTACTTGTGATAATACTTTTATTAAAAAATGTTAACCATGCTTTTTATTGTTTTGATTACATAGACTGCTATTGGTAAATGGGAACATGTCCGTGAAGAACTCATAAATATGTTCAGGGTTAGTTGGTCACCCTGTTTTAGTTGGAACCACTAGCTACTACATCGATATTATCTCATAATTTCGTTCTTCATTTGTGTATTTATTTTGTTCATCCATTTGAAGATGCTTCTTTTTGTGGGTATAGTGTTGAGAATTCAGAATGTCTGTCTTTGCAAGGGAAAACAGGATCCCTCACAATGTCCTTAACGCATGGCCATAGTTTAATTCTTTTAGGAAGGAATGAAGTTAAATTCCTACTTTTATGGAACTGATTTACGTTCTTAGAATATTTATTTGGTTTTTTTTCCTTTCAGTGTGCTGCCAGAGAGGCTAAAACTGTGGCCCAAGCTGGACAAAAATACGCCATCACCATATCTACAAATATTACCTGTCACACCCCCGCTTAGAGCGGAAACACGAGGATGCGACGGACGGGATCGTCATAACACTTGGTATAATTACAGAGACATATTACGTGCAAAATCCTCGTGTCATGACGTCGCCCGACACAATGGTGACTTGTGTCGTGGTTAGTCAGTTCCACGACTATCATAGTCTTAATAATTCTAAAAATCCATATACACAGTGTTCAGATATAACAGTAAATGATATACAATACAAATGCAATCTATTGAAATCCTGGGGGTCTCTGCTAAGGCATCAGCTCTAGCTATCCTCTTTGTTTATGATTACCTGAAAAGATATGCTCAAAAATGGTCAACATAATTGTTGGTGAGTTCCGCAGGTTTATATTGAAAACATGTTGTTGATGCTGTATAGAATTTGATATGGAATCATACTGTAAGCAAAAACCACATAACATGTGTTTAAAGACAACCAAACCTAATGACGTTATGCATATAAGTTTGTCGGAATATATTCACCCATGGCCTGATTGCTGGCAGCTGTAGTTGTCACACCCTCGCTTAGAGCGGAAACACGAGGATGCGACGGACGGAATCGTCATAACACTTGGTATAATTACAGAGACATATTACGTGCAAAATCCTCGTGTCATGACGTTGCCCGACACAATGGTGACTTGTGTCGTGGTTAGTCAGTTCCACGACTATCATAGTCTTAATAATTCTAAAAATCCATATACACAGTGTTCAGATATAACAGTAAATGATATACAATACAAATTGCAATCTATTGAAATCCTGGGGGTCTCTGCTAAGGCATCAGCTCTAGCTATCCTCTTTGTTTATGATTACCTGAAAAGATATGCTCAAAAATGGTCAACATAATTGTTGGTGAGTTCCGCAGGTTTAAATTGAAACATGTTGTTGATGCTGTATAGAATTTGATATGGAATCATACTGTAAGCAAAAACCACATAACATGTGTTTAAGACAACCAAACCTAATGACGTTATGCATATAAGTTTGTCGGAATATATTCACCCATGGCCTGATTGCTGGCAGCTGTAGTCGGTAACTCACAAGTTAAACCGATCTGTCGAGGGTGGGGGTGTCAACCCAGTAGTACTACCAATACCTATCCGTTGGTTCCCAAACCCGGGAATTAATGGTTGTAAGAATCATAGAATAACACCATGTATGTATTAGAATATAAGAATAGTATCACATTGATTCCAAGTATGAAAATTGTATGTGAGATTGTACAGCATCGAAAAACGGGTGAGCATACTTTTCCCCCAAGTTTGAAAACATTGAAACAATTATAAAAGCATAAAAAGGGGCCACGGAAACTCACCTTGGATTGATGTAATGTATATGAATAAGAACTTCAAAGAATTAAGCAAGCACGATCAAACACGTTCAACACCTATTATTGATTTGTAATTTAGTCTTTAATACGAATGAATATATTTGGTAAGGTTCGGGTTGATTTGATTTAACACGTGTCACACACGCATTATATATATGTTACAATCTTTTTATATATTCGTATATGTTTTAATAAGTATTTATCAATAAATATTAAGTTTTACAAAATAATTATTTATATTTTGATTTCATTAGAAAGATTTCATAGGTGTATTTATATATTTTTAGGATTAAATATAAAAATAATGTGGTCTAATTATATAATTTATAATTATCCAATAATATTTATAAATAAGAATATTCACACTTATAGTATTTTGATTACTAAATAGGTATTAATTTATACCTTTGGTTCAAATATATATTTTATAAGAAATAACTCACAATTTCATAAATAATTTGTGGATTTATAAAATATATTAATTTGTATTTAAAGATAATAAAGTGTCCATTTTTATAAAAATAATTATTTATAATATTTATAAATAATATTTATATGATTTTTGTGATTATTTCATAATTAACTTGATTTAGAATTTATTTTATAAAAATAAGTATTTTTAATATTTTTAAATAATATTTTATAAAAATCTATTAAAGTTTTTAAATAAAATAAATTTACAGAAAATTGTTTTGTAGGATTTAAAATGAGGGAAATTTAATAAATTTATTTTTATAATTTTTAGAAATTTTTTCATATTTTTATAGTATTTAAAAAGCTTTAAAAAAAATAAAACAAATAAAAAGAAGTTGGCCCGGGTCGAACCCGGGACCCCAAGCACACACACACATGCCACAAACCAGTGAGCCAACGCTCTGAACCGCGATAAGACACGGATTAAATTATATTTAAACACTGTTTTCAGAATTTCCCCAAATTCGTATAAACCCTAGAAACCAAATCGTTCAAATTGATCACCCAAACGTTTATGATAGTGTATGGATTCATGGGGCTTTTGTTCCCCATGATAAATCGAGTATAAATATGTGTTCAATTACCTGTTTCGTTTCGAATTGATGCTAAGAACATATAAGAACAGGTCGCGGTTATCTTGAAATCGAATGATGATTAATCTTTGATGAAATTCCAATTGCTTGTACATAAAGCTTCGAAAGATGCTATGGATCAATAGCCCTAAGGTAATTGCAGTGTATATAGGCCGGAGGGTGGTGGTTCGATTGGTTGCAGGTCGAAGATGCAGATAATGATCGAACAGTGTATTCTTGATTGTTTTAGATGCAATTGAAGGTACCATTAGTTTGGTATTCTTATAGTGGATCGTTTGGATTAATTTAATTGAATTATTGCGAGGCGTAATGCGATTTGGATGTGTAAAGTGGCCGAAAATGGAAGTGGGTCGGTTTAGTGGGTTCGTGAGTGGTTTCCGAACGATTAAAGTGTATGGATAGATTCGAGACTGACCCACGAGTCGATTTGGTGCGTTTTTGAGCTGTAAAACCGAGTTTTTCGGTGGTTTTTAGAGTTGCCGGAGGGCCACCGGAGTTTGGTGGTCGACGGTGAAGAATCGACGGGGAGAGGGGGGGTGGTTTGGGTAATTACAACTTTGGTCCCTGTGGTTTTTATGTTCATTACATTATGTTCCAAGTTCTCAAACAGGTTTCAAAAATTGTAAAATTAGCCCCTGGACTTTTAATTCAATTTTTGTATTTTTTTTTTTTTTTGAAATCTTTGTTATTATTATTATTATTATTATTATTATTATTATTATTATTATTATTATTATTATTATTATTATTATTATTAGTATTATTATGATTATTATAGTTTTGTAAAAATTGGTAACGTATTAAACTTAATTGTTTTATAAAAATACGGGATGTTACAGTCTCCCCTGCTTTAGGAAATTTCGTCCCGAAATTTTAATCACGAGGAGACTGAACGAAAAGATGAGGATACTGAGATTTCATTTGGTCCTCACGTTCCCAAGTGAACTTTGGGCCACGTTTAGATTCTCTGCGGATTTTGACAATAGGTATCGGCTTTGTTTCATTTGTATAGAATATTCTACAAAATTCTTTACATAGTGTATGCCAATCTGAACTCATCCAGAGAATCGCGAGACTCTTTTTGAGATTTGGCATAAGGAACGTTAGAACATGATGACGAGTTTCTATGATATTTTAGACTTATAATCACAACTTCCAGAATATAATTTTCGTGGTAAGGTGATGTCTAGAAATCATTAAAAGACCAGCAATGATAGAAAGGTTATCCGTTGGAATTTAAGAATCCCAAACGTCACCATATGAAGCGACCTTAACGCATATTTTGTGAATATGTATTTCTCCTTTGACCAACCATCGGTCTAAGAAAAATATGCTATGCGAAGATCTTGGAATGAGTTCACAACGAAATGAATCAATCATTCAGAATGACGATTGATGTTTTAACGTCATACCACGGTGTACAAATTTTTGAAACAAATGCAGGTTAATTTCTCGACGTTGTGAGATAATGGGTTTGTTATTACGTGAAGATTACTCTGAACCTTTCCTTAGTGGGTAAACTTGATAGCATTGCTGATCAAGTGGATGAGAAATCGTCTAATCCGTAAAGCATCACCATTAACCTCCACTAGGACATCACCTCTTCTTGACCTAAATTTTGTGGCCTCTAACCTCATAACTCCTGACTTAACTTTGGAAAAGTCGAGGATGTCACTAATAAGTTGAAGGACTAGATCGCCTGAAGACAACATGACACTCAACAGTTGTTTCTGATTTTTATCAAGTTTTGTTGTTGATAGCATTTCTGCTATGCTAACGACCCCTGATAATGGAGATCTTATCTCGTGTGACATGGTTGCTAGCATTTGTTTTGCTCTCATCGTTTCCTCTGTAAGTTTTATTAAGTTCCGTCTCTTTGGCCTTCTGTACAGCTATTTCTTCCCTTAGTTTTGCCATCTTTTCTCTCTTTTTCACCTGATCAGTGATTTCCATGCCCATGTAATTAACACAAATTTTCTCCCCATCTTTGCTGAACACGGGTTCAACATATATTAAGAATGTTTTGGCTCCAAATAACTTAGTCTCAAAAGTATTTCCTCTCTTTGCTGGTAACTCTCTTCAGGACTTCTCTTTTAAAGTCTTGTTGTACAAATTCAAGATAGAATTTTAATGATCTTCAAGGTTAAGGATTCAAAAGCGGTTCAAGGAGTGACGCGAATAATAGGAAAGGTATTTGTAAACATGTTTTGCAAGGTAGCAATTTCTGTTTACATACGCAGTTTGACAAACCATTATTTCAGCTGAGAACATTTACGTGACTAGAAAGTCATGTTTATAAGTTGATAATATCTTCAGCAGAGGGATTGTTTAGGAAGGCTACCATCGCACAATCACGTTTGATGATAACTCAAATGAAAGTTGATAAGTAAGGAATAAATGTTTCCATATAGCTAGGTCAAAATATGAGGATAAAAGGAGAGAAATCGATTTAAGAATTTTAAGTGCTCCAAGCTTGGAATCCAAATCAACTTAATACGATCGGGTCTCCTTTCAGGTTCAGTAATCATGCTTTGGCTTGGTAGGTCGAATTACCAACATCGGTTCATCCTTCTCGTTACTTGATTACAACCATGGTAGGTTGAAGATCAAGAGTTGAGATTCAGTCATCAAGGTATGGAATTCATGCTTATCTTGATAATAACAAGAAAACAATCGAGGGTTGACATTTGTCACCAAAATACGGGTTTCGATCCTATTTTGATGAGATCATGTCATTTGTGAAATGTAAATTTCAATGAGAATAATTGAAGTCAATCCTCAAGATAAGGAAGTCACCCTAATCCAGAGGATGAAATTTCACAAAACAACAAATGGAAAACCATTTATCGCAATAGTGATTCATCAAAGTAAGGGGATCTCCCCTGCTTTGATGAGGTATAATCATTTAGGAGATACGAGTGTTCTTAGTCATGGGTTGTCTTGAAAACTCTTGCGTTTCCCACGGTGCAAGCGGTATGAAGTTTAACTTAACGACGAAAGGAAAATTATTATCAATTAGGAATTCGGAAAATTTCAGGTTACATCAGTGTATCAAAGGAAAAATCATGATTACAAGCTTAAGATCGAAGTTCGAGATAGCAGAATTCGTTATGATGGTGTTCAAATTTTGAATAATTTAAATCAGAAAGACGAAATCAAAGACAAGAAATGATTCGATATCACAATGAGATGTGAACATTCGATTCATAATCGAAGGGAATATATGGACTTCTCAGGATAGTACCTCAATGACAAAGCTAAAGTAATAATATTCATTTCATCATTATAAATACCAAGGTTTCAAGCGCGTAAGTAACACCCCAAATAAGCAAATACTCATAGTTTAGATGGGTCTAAACATAAAGCACGAAGTAACTAGAAATGACTTTTTCCAGTCATTATTTCTCCATTAGTGCCCGTGTGACGTCAGTCCTGGTCGTCATCACTGCTGGAGGAACTAGAGAGACTCGGGGGTAGGTCAGGATAGTTGCCCCTTAAATTGGTCTCGTCGGCAGGCGGCCAGATCTTAATCCGGTTTGCCGAGAACCCTCTAATTCGAGCCGTCCGTCTCACGGCTCCTCCGTTGTTCACTTGTTGGGGTCTTGCCTCGGGGGCATTCCTTGCAACTGTAGATGCTATAGGAACTACAGGTGCAGCAGGGTTAGGCTCCACGGGATTAATCGGTGCAGTGGCGACAGCAGGTAGAGTGTGCACAACAGGGTCTATGGGTTCTTCCTCTTCAAATGAGTCTGGTGCATCAAGCATCACCTTCTCAGGGTTAGATTTTCTACTAGAAGATGTTTGTACTAGGTATGCTAAGAGAATCTTTTCAGGCTTCGATTCGTTTCAGAAGAAGTAATAGAAGGGCTGATAGATGACATCCTGAAATGTCATTAAGATACTTTATGAGATTTGGGGTAATATGAGCTATACAGCATGAAAATGACAATCAGGGATTGGCATAAAAACAATGAGTTGTTCCGAGTGTAATCAAAGCGAGTACGTCGACTAATCACAGCATTAAGTCAGCCACAAATTTGTTAAAGACATGCGTTCCAACAAGCAGATACTCATCCCACTCTTCCATCCTTGTATGTACTGGGTGGTAAGGCACAGACTTTGACGAGACTTTGAAAACCACGAATAACGATTCAAAGCTCATATTGAAAATTATTTGATTTAGACACACAATGCATTGACTATGATTTAAGATTTGTGTGTGCTTTGATAGGAATCAAAGTATAAAAAGATTCACATATGATTCTATTCATCAAGTTCCAATAACCCATGCTTCGGTCCATCAAGATCATTACGTAGCCTAGTTTAAGCATATTCTTAGTATACCGGTGATGTTTATATATAGGGTTCCCCGCAGCGTTCCCACCACATCCACGATATACTTTGAATAATACTTAAACTAGTTACATAACAACTTAATTTTCCTTAGCATCATTCCAAAGTATAACGTAATATAAGTTTAATAAGATCCACCGCAACTATACTTCTGTATAGGCGGTTTTACCAGTTATAAACGGCTACAGACAAACCTATACATCGGTTCCACACGGGAATTGATGACTGTAGAGAAAACATTTCCAAAGTGTAAATAGTTTAATGTGACGTAGCAATATCCATAAAGCGTACACGTATAGTTTACAACCAAACCGATCTATGCCTCAGTCAATCGAGATCATCACGTAGCCCAGTTTAAACACATTCTTGGTATACCAAGGATGCTTATATATAGGGTTCCCCGCAGCGTTCCCACCACATCCGTGGCATTCCTAGAACGATGCCTAAACCAGTTACGTGACATCCGTTTATCCTTAGCATAATCTTAAAGAATAACGTTTTGTATATGTAGAGAGTATCATTACTCCTCTTCATTTATGTATTCCACTTTCGTTCTAAGCATTAATCAGTAGTTACTGAAATGCTAAGTGGAGATATTTCTCATAAGGTCAATATTATAATTGGAAATACTATGAAGGCTCTAAGTAGGACAGGACTTGAGTAAGTGTTGATAATGTTTGATTGCCTTCAACAAGGACTTATAATGTTTGATTGCCTTTAACAAGGACTTATAATGTTTGATTGCCTTCAACAAGGACTTATTAGAATTATGACCCTAGCACCCTAGGGTATAGAATAGAAACGTGTGATACTCATGATCGTTATCTCATGGTAAGATTAACCAGACTTCTCATGCATGGTGAATTGCAATTACGTGTGCACCCGTAATGGTAATTTACCTTGCATGGTCACCCTAGCTCCACTTACCCCAAGTTAACATCATAGTATTATTTAGATTCATCAAGCACAAATAATGTAATGTCCTTATGTCCATGAGCCAGTATTCCAATAATAGCATGTAATAGCAAATAAGCATATAAGCACATTAAGTCTAATGATAACTGCATATCCGTCATACTTTCAGGATTTCAGTCATAACTATGATAGGGTCGGATTCAATATCCGAGATCGACGCTACGCGTGATCACCGAAGTTCCCTAATAATATGATGTTGTGCGCATACAAGCGTAAAGTTCTTAGTATAAAAGTATCCCATGGAGAAAGACTGAGAGTAATAATGTCTTCCCCAGGATGTTCAGATAACACGTGTACATGTATAAAATTAGGTATGTAGGAACATACTTGTAGATTATTAGGTATATAGGAATATACCTGTATATTAAGTTCATAGACTTAATATATTTGCCCCATTTGCCTTGTAGATCTGTGTATTGACCATAGTTTATCACTCATCCCAGAAATCCCCAGGTAAGCATACCAGGTCTCGTAATGAGATATATGCGATATGCTTGCCTTAGCCCGAGGGCCTTTTGCCAGGAAATCCAGAATACAGGTGTCTATGTGCCACACAAATCATGAAAGACATTTAGGTAAAATCAAATGCACACAATCCCTAGCATGCATTCTATATGAAGGTTCTTAGGTTATAGTCTAGGTCGAATTCTCCACCTAAATCTCTATAACCAAGGCTCTGATACCAATCTGTCACACCCTCGCTTAGAGCGGAAACACGAGGATGCGACGGACGGAATCGTCATAACACTTGGTATAATTACAGAGACATATTACGTGCAAAATCCTCGTGTCATGACGTTGCCTGACACAATGGTGACTTGTGTCGTGGTTAGTCAGTTCCACGACTATCATAGTCTTAATAATTCTAAAAATCCATATACACAGTGTTCAGATATAACAGTAAATGATATACAATACAAATTGCAATCTATTGAAATCCTGGGGGTCTCTGCTAAGGCATCAGCTCTAGCTATCCTCTTTGTTTATGATTACCTGAAAAGATATGCTCAAAAATGGTCAACATAATTGTTGGTGAGTTCCGCAGGTTTAAATTGAAAACATGTTGTTGATGCTGTATAGAATTTGATATGGAATCATACTGTAAGCAAAAACCACATAACATGTGTTTAAGACAACCAAACCTAATGACGTTATGCATATAAGTTTGTCGGAATATATTCACCCATGGCCTGATTGCTGGCAGCTGTAGTCGGTAACTCACAAGTTAAACGATCTGTCGAGGGTGGGGGTGTCAACCCAGTAGTACTACCAATACCTATCCGTTGGTTCCCAAACCGGGAATTAATGGTTGTAAGAATCATAGAATAACACCATGTATGTATTAGAATATAAGAATAGTATCACATTGATTCCAAGTATGAAAATTGTATGTGAGATTGTACAGCATCGAAAAACGGGTGAGCATACTTTTCCCCCAAGTTTGAAAACATTGAAACAATTATAAAAGCATAAAAAGGGGCCACGGAAACTCACCTTGGATTGATGTAATGTATATGAATAAGAACTTCAAAGAATTAAGCAAGCACGATCAAACACGTTCAACACCTATTATTGATTTGTAATTTAGTCTTTAATACGAATGAATATATTTGGTAAGGTTCGGTTGATTTGATTTAACACGTGTCACACACGCATTATATATATGTTACAATCTTTTTATATATTCGTATATGTTTTAATAAGTATATTATCAATAAATATTAAGTTTTACAAAATAATTATTTATTTTGATTTCATTAGAAAGATTTCATAGGTGTATTTATATATTTTTAGGATTAAATATAAAAATAATGTGGTCTAATTATATAATTTATAATTATCCAATAATATTTATAAATAAGAATATTCACACTTATAGTATTTTGATTACTAAATAGGTATTAATTTATACCTTTGGTTCAATATATATTTTATAAGAAATAACTCACAATTTCATAAATAATTTGTGGATTTATAAAATATATTATTTGTATTTAAAGATAATAAAGTGTCCATTTTTATAAAAATAATTATTTATAATATTTATAAATAATATTTATATGATTTTTGTGATTATTTCATAATTAACTTGATTTAGAATTTATTTTATAAAAATAAGTATTTTTAATATTTTTAAATAATATTTTATAAAAATCTATTAAAGTTTTAAATAAAATAAATTTACAGAAAATTGTTTTGTAGGATTTAAAATGAGGGAAATTTAATAAATTTATTTTTATAATTTTTAGAAATTTTTCCATATTTTTATAGTATTTAAAAAGCTTTAAAAAAAATAAAACAAATAAAAAGAAGTTGGCCCGGGTCGAACCCGGGACCCCAAGCACACACACACATGCCACAAACCAGTGAGCCAACGCTCTGAACCGCGATAAGACACGGATTAAATTATATTTAAACACTGTTTTCAGAATTTCCCCAAATTCGTATAAACCCTAGAAACCAAATCGTTCAAATTGATCACCCAAACGTTTATGATAGTGTATGGATTCATGGGGCTTTTGTTCCCCATGATAAATCGAGTATAAATATGTGTTCAATTACCTGTTTCGTTTCGAATTGATGCTAAGAACATATAAGAACAGGTCGCGGTTATCTTGAAATCGAATGATGATTAATCTTTGATGAAATTCCAATTGCTTGTACATAAAGCTTCGAAAGATGCTATGGATCAATAGCCCTAAGGTAATTGCAGTGTATATAGGCCGGAGGGTGGTGGTTCGATTGGTTGCAGGTCGAAGATGCAGATAATGATCGAACAATGTATTCTTGATTGTTTTAGATGCAATTGAAGGTACCATTAGTTTGGTATTCTTATAGTGGATCGTTTGGATTAATTTAATTGAATTATTGCGAGGCGTAATGCGATTTGGATGTGTAAAGTGGCCGAAAATGGAAGTGGGTCGGTTTAGTGGGTTCGTGAGTGGTTTCCGAACGATTAAAGTGTATGGATAGATTCGAGACTGACCCACGAGTCGATTTGGTGCGTTTTTGAGCTGTAAAACCGAGTTTTTCGGTGGTTTTTAGAGTTGCCGGAGGGCCACCGGAGTTTGGTGGTCGACGGTGAAGAATCGACGGGGAGAGGGGGGGTGGTTTGGGTAATTACAACTTTGGTCCCTGTGGTTTTATGTTCATTACATTATGTTCCAAGTTCTCAAACAGGTTTCAAAAATTGTAATTAGCCCCTGGACTTTTAATTCAATTTTTGTATTTTTTTTTTTTGAAATCTTTGTTATTATTATTATTATTATTATTATTATTATTATTATTATTATATTATTATTATTAGTATTATTATATATTATAGTTTTTGTAAAAATTGGTAACGTATTAAACTTAATTGTTTTATAAAAATACGGGATGTTACAGTAGTCGGTAACTCACAAGTTAAACCGATCTGTCGAGGGTGGGGGTGTCAACCCAGTAGCACTACCAATACCTATCCGTTGGTTCCCAAACCCGGGAATTAATGGTTGTAAGAATCATAGAATAACACCATGTATGTATTAGAATATAAGAATAGTATCACATTGATTCCAAGTATGAAAATTGTATGTAAGATTGTACAGCATCGAAAACGGGTGAGCATACTTTTCCCCCAAGTTTGAAAAACATTGAAACAATTATAAAAGGATAAAAAGGGGGCCACGGAACTCACCTTGGATTGATGTAATTAATCACAACCTTCACAGAATATTGCAATGCACGACCCAAACACGATCAATACCTATGTATTAATTGTAACTAAGTCTTTAATATGTATTCCACACGAATAGATATATTTAGTCGGATTCGGGTTGGTTCGATTTGACGTGCAACACGCACACAAATAGATGTATATATATTACAAGATTAAGTTTGAAATTAACGTTAAATCAAGGATTAGAATTATGGGGTTTTTAATAGGTATTAAGTTTACAAAGTATTTATTTGCATTTTGATTCCATTAGGAGGATTTCATAAGTGTATTTATATATTTTTGGAATAAATATAAAAATGATGTAGTTTAATTATATAATTTATAATTATCCAAAGATAATTACAAATAAGGATAATTACAATTATAGTATTTTGATTAATAATAAGGTATTAATCTATATCTTTGGTTAAAATATATTTTACAAGAAATAACCCACAATTTTATTTGTAAATAATTTGTGAATTTATAAAATATATTTAAGATAATATAGCGTTTATCTTATAGAAATAATTGTTTATAATATTTATAAATAATATTTATATAAATTTTCATGATTTTCATGATTATTTCATAGTTAAACTTGATTTAGAATTTATTTTATAAAAATAAGTATTTTTAATATTTTTAAATAATATTTTATAAAAATCTATTAAATTTTTTAAATAAAATAAATTTACAGAAATTATTTTGTAAGATTTAAAATAAGGAAAATTAATAAAATTTATTTTTATAATTTTTAGAAATTTTTCCATATTTTAAAAATATTTATAAAGCTTTAAAAGAAATAAAACAATAAAAAGGAGGTTGCCCGGGTCGAACCCGGGACCTCACACCCACAAACACACAGCCCAAACCAGTGAACCAAAGGCCGCAGCCGCGGTAAGAGCTGGTTTGTAATTGTTTTAACCACAGTTACCCCAATTTCCCCTAATTTCATATAAACCCTAGAATGGGTTCGATCAAATTGAACCTCGAAACGATATGGGATTCTGTAATTAGCATGGGGCTTTGATTCCCCGTGATAAATCGAGTAGAATGATGCATTTAATTACCTGATTTGATTCATTTTGCTGGTATGAACAGATAAGAACAAGCCGCGGCAAGGAAGAATCGAATGGGTGATCAAAACTTGATGGAATTCGAATTACTTGTACAGAAAGCTTCTAATGATATCAATGACCAAAAGCCCTATGTTATTTTTGTGAAATAGAACTCAGAAAGTGGAATTCGATTATGTTGCAGGTCGACGATGAATGTGTTGGTAGAATGCGGTGTTTCAATGTGTATTTGATCGAATTGAGTTACCATCAGTTTATAAACAATCAAAGGATCGTGAGTGCTCATTTAGTTTAATCTTAGTGGCGTTTTAGTGGTCGATTTGGGTGGGTGGTCGGCCGAAAAAAATTAGGTTCAGTGGATGATCCGCACAATCGATTCAATTTTCAAATTGGGGTGGGGTTCGAGTTCGAATCACCCACTCGAAAATGTCGGGTGATTTTATTGAATTAAATCCGTGTATTTTGGCGTGTTGAACCTCGCCGGAGGTTGCCGGAATTTTTGGCCGGAGATGGGGAATCGACGGGCGGGGGTTGGGTTTTCAAAAAATTGCAGAATGGTCCCTGAGGTTTACTTAATTGTTTGTTTTATGCTTTAAGTTTTTAAATCAAGTTTCGGAAATTACAAAATCAGCCCCTGGACTTTTAATTCAATTTTTGTATATTTTTTTTTTAAATCTTTGTTATTATTATTATTATTATTATTATATTATTATTATTATTATTATTATTATTATTATTATTATTATTATTATTATTATTATATGATTATGATTATTATAGTTTTTGTAAAAATTGGTAACGTATTAAACTTAATTGTTTTATAAAAATACGGGATGTTACATTACCGGTATAGGTAGGGGCATTATATTGGGAGGTAACCCAAAGGTGCATGTGTTGGTCTTTCCAGTATGTTGTGGGTGACTTTTGTTGCAACTCACAAATAATGTGTTTTATTAATATGTTATTTATGATCTATGGAAATTTTAGATGCTTGCAAAAATAGTATTAGAGGACAACATACTTTCACATATGAGTCATGATACTCCAGATATTGACTGAAGAGCCAAACTCACAAAAGGTAATTTGATCAGTATCATCTATGTTCTAGTAATCAGATTCTAATCATCTTTCGGTGGTGTAGGTATTATCAAAAATGAAAATTGGACCATCATCATTAGCTTTGCTAGCTAAGACGGCTCTAATTAATGGGCTAGTGACCTTTGACTTCATTTCATTAATTGTGAACCCCTCACCCTATACGTATACCATGTTAATGTTCTTGGTACTGTTTTTATTAACACAGCTAAATATGTGTACAAAAGTGAGAACAAAGTTGGACATATGAGAAGGCAAAGACTGTAATTTCGGAGTCAGTTGAGATGAGGCAATCAGTGGGTTTAAATGAGCCGGAAAGACGTGTTGAGGAACAGTCAGAGATGTAACGTTTTGGTCCTTGCATTGCACTTGCTTATTTGTAAGTGCTTAAAGACTGTAAAGCTCACTGCATCAATGAAGGAATGGAAGTCAAACGACTTGGTGGGCTCCACGTGATTGGCACATCTTTGCATGAGTCTCGGAGAACTGATAATCAGGTAAGTCAACCCGACATTGACATTTTCAGGACTTTTGATTTTTAATCTTACTTGTATATTAGAAACTCGATAACCATTTTATATACATCTTTTCTGCTTTACAAAGCTTCATGGCAGGGTAGGAAGGCAAGGAGATCCTGTATCAACACAGTTTAGGGACAGGTTAGTTCTACTAAAGATCTTTAAAACTACAACTAAAATACTGCCTTGATTCTTCATGGTTAATTTCTTTACAACGTGTTTTTATCTTCCTTGTGCTTTGTGACTTTAAAGTCTGTAATATTAGACCAATCATTGATACTTGCAGGATGAAATGTTCCAAAGTTCAACTTTGACACTGAGTGGGCTGTGAATCTGATATCAAGTATTACAAATGATGAGGATTTGCCAATTGAAGGTGATGCAATTGTTCGACAGGTATGAATCAGTTCTTTATATGATAATTTTAGTATGTGAATCTTTGATGTTGTTCTCCCCTATTATGATGCACATTCTATTTTATTCTTTTTGATGTTGATATGTTGACATGTGTAACAGGAGTGATGTGATTGGACTTGAGATTTGGATTTAATGGGATTTGGATTTAATGGGATGTTACAATCGCTACCAGCTAGAGTACCACACATGATTGAATTCTTGAAGATTATGCGGTACGGTTATTAATTTCTAAATCATTTGACAATGAAAGGTTAGTAGTTTCCACATTCAGTTTGCCACAATTTTTTTGAAGTATATAATTCAACCTACATGATCATCTTTTTAAATATTATATCATATCTTGAAACAGAAAATATTGCATGCTAGCGTTAGTGGTCTTAACTCACAAAGTGTTGTGAAATGTATGTCCACGGCTGCTAGAGAATCTCCATTTACCAAGATCTACATGACAAAGATGGCGTTTAAATCTGTGGTGTTCTCTTAAATCTCATGGTTGCCTCACATGTAGGAACTCAAAATGATTATCATACATGGTGTTCGGTAATTGTGAATGCGTAATTTAACTTTTCAAAATTTATCCATCAACTCTCAACTCTTTGGTTTATAATTACTGGTACCAACCTATACAACTGAGAGAGGGATGACATATTAGGAACGGAGGTCTAATTACAGATGTGATGTGATGTTACATACACCAATAGTCGGTAAGTCCCTCTGTGACATTTCTGTTGCGATATTTGTCACTTGTACTTCTTCATAGCTGTAAATTTTGTTATTGTAGGAACTTGGTTTTGACTATTTGAGAGGCAATCTTGCTGGAAGTAGTGCACAATGGTTGAGATGGTATTACTGTATTCTTTGCAGTGCATATTTGATTTAAAATTCTCCAGGACTAATAGCACAATATTTATCAGGCCAAAACTGTTTCATTTTGCAATAGTTGATGAAGTTGATTCTGTCCTAATAGATGAGTGAAGAAATCCTTTACTTATTAGTCGCGAGCCGCAAGGTATATTTTCTCTGATTAAGTTATGGCGCTAATGAATCCTTTACTTATTAGTCGCGAGCCGCGAGGTATATTTTCTCTGATTAAGTTATGGCGCTAATGAATCTTTTGGTTCCTAAGTTGAAGTACTAGCTTAGTTTTTTTAATATTTGATTCGCATCTCAGGCTAGTAAGGATGCTGCAGGCTATCTGGTTGATGTCAAAGTGGCTGAGCTTCTTATACTGGCCTTGTAATCTTGTTTATTTTTCTTTATTTCTTTTTATTTTTGGCTATTGATATCCAGTAGTGTGCCTAATTGTTTATTTCACTCACAACATTACAATGTGGAGCTTAAAGATAATTCAGTGGACTTGACTGAGAAGGCATTAACCTTTCATTTTGGTCATTTTCTTTATTAGCATATATTAACCATAAAACTTTTTATTCAATTTCGTCTTATTAATAAAAAATGCAGATTTGTCTTGATTGCTTTGAAAGCCAAGGAGTTTTACCGCCAAGATGTACAATACGTCGTTAAAAATGGAAAGGCTCTCAAAATAAACGAGATAATAAACACATGTGGTTACCCATTATCTTCGTTTTCTTTGGTCTGCCCAAGTTACTTTGTAGTGTTTTTGTATTTCCTTTTTCCCTTTTTCCAATACTTAACATCCTACGAAGAATAAATTACATACACATTTAATTATTTGAAGTTGACGGGGAGAGTGGAAGAAAAACAAAAATGGTCTGGAGGGATTCATCATGCTGTTGAGGCCAAAGAAGGTTTACCAATCCAGGTACGTACTGATGTCATCAGCTGTCATATGTTTCTAATTATTTTTTCTTGGTAGCTTTATCTCTTGCAGGCATACTCCATTGTATTGGCACAAATCACATACCAATCGCTGTTTAAGCTATATCCAAAGCTCTCTGGGATGACTGGGACTGCAGAACTGAAGTATTGACACTTTATGGATCTATATATTGTCATCAGTATCAATCTAATGCTATAATCCCTTTTTATTTACACTGTTACAGGAAAAAGAGTTCTTGAATATGTTCCAGATGCCTGTTATTGAAGTGCCACAAATATGCCAAATATTTGTAATGATTTACCCATCCAATCTTTTTTCAATAAGACATTAAACTTCATGATCTCTCCATTATTTACTTGTGAAAATACTTCTAACTTAAAATTTTTGACTATTGCCTTTCAATTGTGAAAATTATAAATATGTTCAGGGTTGGTCGCCCTGTTTTAGTTGGAACCAGTGAACAAGTAGGTACTACAACGATATTATCTTATACTTTCATTCTTCATTTGTGTATATCTTTTTTCCTCCATTTTTAGACGCTTCTTGTTGTGGGTGTAGTGTTGAGAATTCAGAATAACTGTCTTCGTTACTAAAGGAAAACAGGATCTCTCACAATTTTCTCAATGCACGACCACAGGTTAGTTCTTTTAAGAAGGAATGCAGTTTAATCTTACTTTATGGAACTGATTTACGTTTTTAGAATTTTTATTTGTTCTTTTTCTTTCATTAAGCCGCCAGGAAAGCTCAAACTGTGGCCCAGGCTGGACGAAAATATGCCATCACCATATATACAAATATGGCTGGTAGAGGTATAGACATTATATTGGGAGGTAACCCAGAGGTATGTTGGTCTTTCAAGTATCTTGTGGATGTATTTTGTTTCAACTCACAAATAATGTTTTTATCAATATGTTATTTATGATCTATGGTAATGTTAGATGCTTGCAAAAGTAGTATTAGAGGACAGCATAGTTCACTGATGCTTGCAAAAGTAGTATTAGAGGACAGCATAGTTTCACATATGAGTCTTGATACTCTAGATATTGACTGAAGAGCTTAAGTCACAAAAGGTAATTTGATCGGTATCATCTATATATGTTCTAGTAAACAGATTTGAGGTCCTAATCATTTTACGGTGGTGTAGGTATTATCAAAAATGAAATTTGGACCATCATCATTAGCTTTGCTAGCTAAGGCGGCTCTAATGGGCTAGTGACCTTTGACGTCAATTCATTAATTGTGAACCCCTCTGCCTTTACGTATACCATGTTAATGTTCTTGGTACTGTTTTTATTAACGCAGCTAATTATGTCCAAAAGTGAGAACAAAAGTTAGACATATGCGAAGGCAAAGTCTATAATTTCGGAGTCAGTTGAGATGTGGCAATCAGTGGGTTTAGATGAGCCGAAAAGACTTGTAGAGGACAGTCAGAGATGTACCGTTTTGGTCCTTGCATTTCACTTGCTTATTTGTCAGTGCTTTAAGCAGGTTGGAGAATGATTCTCGATCAGACCAAAGAAGTACCAAAGAAGTACCGTTGACGGCTATACCGGGATATTTAATTCAAATCGTTGGTTGTCTACTAAAGGCATCTTGCAAATGAGCAAGAAAGACTGTGAAGCTCACTATGTCAATGAAGGAATGGAAGTCAAATGACTTCTGTGGGCTCCACGTGTTACACATCTTTGCATGAGTCTCGGAGAATTGATAATCAGGTAAGTCAACCCGACTTTGACATTTTTAGGACTTCTGATTTTTAATCTTAATTGTATATTAGAAACTCGATAACCAGTTCACATATATCTTTCTGCTTTACAAGCTTTGTGGCAGGTAAGAAGGCAAGGAGATCCTATATCAACACGGTTCAGGGTCAGGTAAGTTCCACTAATGACTTTAAAACTACAACTCAAATACTGACTTGATTCTTAATTCATGGTTATTTTCTTCACATATGTAATCTTAGACCAATCATTAATACAGTTTGTAGGATGAAATGTTCCAAAGTTCAACTTTGACACTGACTCACTGAGTGGGCTGTGAATCTGATATGAAGTATTACACATCATGAGGATGTGCCAATTAAAGGTGAGGAGATTGTTCGAGAGGTATGTTACAGTTCTTTATATGATAATTTAGTATGTGAATCTCTGATGTTGTTCTCCGCTAGTATGATGCACAATCTTTTATTCTTTTGATGGTCGATATGTTGGTATGTAACAGGAGTGATGTGATTGGACTTGAGATTTGGATTTAATGGGATGTTACAATCGCTACTAGCTAGAGTACCACACATGATTGAATTCTTGAAGATTATGTGGTACAGTTATTGATATCTGAATTCATTGCTCGACACTGAAAGGTAGTAATTTCCATATCCAATCTGAAATAATGCATTTTAACTATATGGCTTCAACCATACACATGATTGCCATTTCAAATATTAATCATATATAAAACAGAAATCATTGCATATCTGTGTTAGTGGTCTGAACTCGCAAAGTGGTGTGAAATGTGAAAAAGTGGATCCATGATCATAGTGCTAGAGAAGCCTCATTTACCAAGACTCACAAATGACGGAGATGTCTTTAAATCTGGTGGTGTTGCTTTAAATCTCTTGGCTGCCTCACATGTAAGAACTCAAAATCACCATCTTACATGGTCTTGGTAATTGTGAAAATGTATTTTTAACTCTTAAATGTTATCATATCAACTCTTAACTCTTTGGTTTATCACTGGTACCAACCTATACAACTGAAAGAAATCTGTGTTACAGGATTTCTCTGCAATTTTGTCTTGTTTTTAGTTTCTTGAGTGATTCTATCAAAATTTTAAGAATGATTGTGTTTTTTTTCAGACTTTTCATAAGTTGATTGATTCTATCAGAAGCTTAATTAAGAGTTCACAAGTTGCTGAGCTTGTGGGGATCAATGAAAGATCGATATGGCTTTTATTCCCGACTATAAATATGGCTTCAAAATCAACTATAAAGACACTGCTTTTTTTTAAAACGAACTATAAAGACACTAGCTTAGTTGGTGTCTATCCAGGTGAGTTTAGTTTCATGTTTTATTAGACACCATCTGTGACGATTGCATATCCTTAAAAGTCTTTACTTGCACTCCTGTACTTTTATGCAGCATTACATATGGTAATGTTTAAGTCTGTTAACAAAAAACTAAGTCCAAAAATGTTGGGAAATTTTGTTGACCGAAGGAAAATCTGAGAGTCACGAAAATCGTTTTCAGATCAAATTTATTTGTGGTTCACCCAAATAATGACCGGATAAAACTCAGATTCGAGACAAGAATTTTGTATGTCATTTTAGAGAGCAAAATGAACCAAAAAAGAAAAAAAAAAATGATCAAGAATCCAACTGCATATAAGGCAGTTTACTTGGGAGGGGATAACTGCCAAAGCAGTTTAGGGAATAAATTTAAATTCGAATTATTAAACAAAACATATATTAATTGTGACATAAAAATCACAGAAATTTAATAAAATTAAATTTCGTGTGCATTTTCTATAAAGCAATATATGTCCCAAATAAAAAATTTCCAAGCTGACCTGGCAGCTCGACCCCAGCCAGGGCTTTGCCCCTTGGACCTCACCAGGGGCTGCCGCCCCTTGAACCCCGCTACCAGGGCGCTGCCCCCGGACCCCCGCCAAGGGGGCGTTGCCCCCTTGGAACCCCCATAACATATTATAACAAGATCAAGATAAGCGTGCACCCCACACCCGACTTATCATGATTCATATTACAATTAACTTGATCAATAAGTTAATCCAATTACACAAAAATAGCCAACAAACCTCCCCCATTTTTGTGTAATCCTTGATTAACTTAAGCAAACTCTCACAAATAACAAACTTATGCATAAATGAAATATCGTGTCGATTGAATTTCACATTAGTATATTACACATTCCAAATATTCGAATATAGGGGTGTCGCAACGATTGAACCCTTTTTACTCATAATGAACACTCGAAGATAATATACACATAAGTTCACATACTTAATATTCTTACATGACACTATTTTTACTAGCCTGTGTCCTATCCTTCAATGAACATATCAAAGCCAAGTCCCAGCTTCTTGAAGCGGCTAAACTTCATGCTCATATAGGTAGCTCTTTTCTTCTCGCACCTGCACATGCAATTTTTCAAAAGAACTATTAAGAAGCTAAACTTCAACCTCCTCAACTTGCAGGTCTGAACACATACCTTGGGATGATGTAATAATGTGTTCCAATTTCTAGATGTTAAGCCTTCCACATTGAATTCAGCACCTAATATCAAATTAGATGGGAATTGGGTATCTCAACATGAGAAATCTTAGGTGGACTTTAAACCCATCCCCACAGCCGACTTGTGCACAAGATCTTTACTTAACGCTTTTGTTAAATGATCGGCTAAATTCTGTTGAGTTCTTATGAACTCCACTGATATCACACCATTCACAATGAGCTCACGAATTATGCTATGTCTAACACCTAAGTGTCTAGACTTCCCATTTTCCGATTGACTATAGGCTTTAGCCAAAGTAGCTGTACTATCACATCTGATAGATATGGGTGATATCGGCTTAGGCCACAATAGAATCTCATAAATCAAGTTCCTTAACCATTCAGCTTCTTTACCAGCTGCTGCTAATGCTACAAACTCAGATTCCATTGTCGAGTTAGTGATACAAGTCTGTTTCTTAGAAGCCCAAGAAATAGGACCTCCCCCAAGTAGAAAAGTCCATCCACTTGTGGAAGAATGATCTTCCATATTATTAATCCAACTTGCATCTGAATAACCTTCTATAACCGAAGGAAATCCCGTGTAATTCAAACCATAAGTCATGGTTCCTTTCAAGTACCTAAATACTCGGTTTATAGCTTGCCAATGATGGGAACTTGGATTGCTAGTATACCTACTAAGCTTTCCAACAGCATAGGCTATATCTGGTCTGGTACTTATCATTGCATACATGAGAGATCCTATAGCTCTTGCATATTCAGGTTGATTTACTGCATTGCCTTTATTAGGCAAGAACTTACAAGAAGCATCCATAGGAGTACTAACAGGAGAACAATCAAGAAAATTAAATTTCTTTAAAATCTTTTCAATATAATGAGATTGAGATATTGAAATACTATTGTTCCCACGTTTGATTCTTATTCCAAGAATCACTTCCGCCTCCCCCATGTCTTTCATATCAAAACAAGATGACAAAAATGTCTTTGTTTTATCAACCTGATATTGGTTTGTACCAAATATCAACATGTCATCTACATATAAGCAAATTATGACTCCATTACTCGAGTCATCAAACTTGCTATATACACACTTGTCTGATTGGTTTAACATAAAACCATTAGACAACACTTTTCATCAAATTTTTGATGCCATTGTTTGGAGCTTGTTTTAATCCATAAAGTGACTTAACAAGCTTACACACCTTATGCTCATTACCAGGCAAAGCAAAACCTTCTGGTTGTTTCATATATATCTCCTCATCCAAGTCACCATTCAAGAATGCAGTTTTCACATCCATTTGATGAATCACAAGATTATGTATTGCAGCTAAAGCAATCAATAATCTTATAGTGGATATTCTTGCTACAGGAGCATATGTATCAAAGTAGTCTATTCCTTCTTTTGTCTAAAGCCTTGGATGACCAATCTGGCTTTAAACTTATCAATAGAACCATCTACTTTCATCTTCTTTTTGAAGATCCATTTACAACCAAGTGGTTTACAACCAAGGGGTAAATCAGTTAAATCCAAGTGTTATTTGCATGATAGAATCTATCTCATCATTTATTGCCTCTTTCCAGAAAGCAACATCTCTAGATGCCATGGCCTCACTATAGGTTTTTTAGGATCTTCCTCAATATTAAAACAATATTGATATTTCTTTTGAATTTCATCTCTAGATACTTCAACCAAATATAGTTGAAAGTCATCACCAAAGTTCTTTGGTTTTCTGCCTCTAGCACTTTTCCTGGGTTCAGCAGAAGTAAATGGAACCTTATTACTAGTTCCATGAGAGTTACTTGAACTTCCAGTCATGTCCTTTGGTCTAGGTATAGAAGTGAATCTTTCTTCATCAAAAATTGCATCTCTTGATTCAATAACAGTGTTCACTGATACATATCATTAGGTTCTATAACATAGAACCTATAAGCTTTGGAATGCTGAGCATATCCAATAAAAATACAATCTATACCTCTTTCACCCAAATTTTGTCTTTTGGGTTAAGTAAGCCTCACTATAGCTCTACAACCCCATATTTTCATAATGAAATTTGGGGGTACACCATACCAAAGTTCATAAGGGGTAATTTTATTTCTTTATTAGGAATTCTATTTAACAAATAGCAAGCTGTCAACATAGCTTCACCCCAAAATCCTTCACTTAACCCTGAATAGGACAACATGGAATTGACCATTTCTTTTAATGTCCTATTCTTTCTCTCAGATACACCATTTTGCTGTGGTGTATAAGGAGCAGTGGTTTGATGTATAATCCCACTGATTGAAAATAACTTGGATCATAATATTCACCTCCCCTATCTGTGCGTAAAGTTTTGATTAAAGCATTTCTTTGCAACTCTACTTCGGTTTTGTATATCTTAAATTTTTCTAAAGATTCATCTTTTGATATAAAAGATACACATAACAAAACCTAGATGCATATCATATAAAAGTAACAACATACTTTTTATTCCAATAGACGGAGTTGCATGAAAGTCACATAAGTCACTATGAATTAAATCTAATACATTTGAATCTCTAACAATAGCATTTTTAAATGGTTGTCTAGTGATCTTTGTTAGCTTGCAAGTATTACATTTTTCATCATTTAAATCAAAAGCTGGAATCAAACTCATTTTAGACATATCTTTCAACCTTTTGTAATGAACATGTCCTAATCTAGCATGCCACTTTTCCGATTCATTTAAAACAATTTTTGAACTAGTGGAAGCCATACAAACAGATTCATCACCAAAAGAAACATCCAATTTAACTTAAACATTCCATGCAAATATCCAAAACCCACAAAAGTACCATGTTTGGACAAGATATACTTATCCGACTCGATCACCTGCTTGAAACCCAAATTGTTTAAGACAACACCAGACACTAAGTTCTTACGAATACCAGGTACAAATAACACATTATTTAAAACTAGAGAATTTCCAGAAGTAAACTTCAAATTAACAGATCCAACGCCCTTGACTGGTTCAGTAGCAACGTTGCCCATCTTTAATATTGATCCTTCTTCAATAGGCTTCAAGTCATTGAACCATTGAAGATTTTTACATACATGACAAGTCGCTCCTGAATCAACCCACCAGGCAACATCATCATCCTGCACATAAAACAGTTCAGAAATTAGAGACATAATTCTCTACCGAATTATTATTTTGTACTAAATTCTGACTAGTTGCTTTCCTTGGTCCTTAGACCACTTGGACCAGTCTCGTGCTTATTCTTTGAACCATTGAAATTCCCTTTTCCAGCCTTACAGTCCTTCTTAAAATGACCCGTCTTGCCACATTTCCAACAAGCCCCCGAATTGGCCTTTTTGTTTGGACCCGTGTTACTGTTTCCTTGAAATTTCGTTTTCCCTTAAACTTGTTATTTCCTTTGGATGTTCCAGCATCCTCAACCATGTTCACAGACGATTGACCAACTTGTTTCTTATCATCCTTCCAGACATTTTCAAAAGATCTTAGAGACTCTTCAATTCTGAAGTGACTCCCAAGTTCTTCCAATGTCAATTTCCCCTTCATATGTTTTAGATTGTGTTTAAAATCTTTCCATGAAGGGGGTAACTTATCAATTATGGATGATACAGAAATAAATTCATCTTGTTTCAAGTCATGAAGAGCAAACTGCCCTAAAATCCGACACAATTCATGGTATTGTTCAACCACAGATCGAGATTCAACCATCCAGTAATTATTAAAATTACTCACAAGAAACTTCGCACTGGAAGAATCTTCCGCCATGTACTTGGCTTCTAATTGATCCCACAGAACTTTTGCAGTTTCAACGTTTTGATAAACATCAAACAAAGTATCACACATACCGTTCAAGATGTGCCGAGACAGATGTAATTGTCGTTTTCCCACTTCGATTTCCTCCTGATTTGTTCGAGATTGCTTTCATCTGTGATCACCGGAATGGGGGTACTTAACACATACACCACTTTCAGAGTGGTCAAAAGGAAGTGCATCTTTTTCTGCCATCTTCGGAAGTCCTACCCCTCGAATTTCTCCAATTTGTCAAACTTGCTTGTCATCTCCTTCACTGATTGCGTATTCGCCATTTCAACGGATAAATTTGATCTTTTGTTGGGAAATTTTGTTGACCGAAGGAAAATCTGAGAGTCACGAAAATGTTTTCAGATCAAATTTATTTGTGGTTCACCCAAATAATCTAAACCGGATAAACTTAGATTCGAGACAAGAATTTTGTATGTCATTTTAGAGAGCAAATGAACCATAAAAGAAAAAAAGAAGATGATCAAGAATCCAACTGCATTAACGGCAGTTTACTTGGGAGGGGATAACTGCTAAAGCAGTTTAGGGATAAATTTAAATTCGAATTATTAAACAAAACATATATTAATTGTGACATAAAAATCACAGAAGTTTAATAAATTAAATTCGTGTGCATTTTCTATAAAGCAATATATGTCCAAAATAAAAAATTTCCAAGCTGACCTGGCAGCTCGACCCCAGCCAGATGCTTTGCCCCTTGGACCCCCACCAGGGGCTGCCGCCCCTTGGACCCCGCTACCAGGGGCGCTGCCCCCGGACCCCCGCCAAGGGGGCGTTGCCCCCTTGGAACCCCCATTAACATATTATAACAAGATCAAGATAAGTGTGCACCCCACACCCTTGGAACCCCCATTAACATATTAAGTCAGGTGTGGGGTGCACACTTATCTTGATCTTGTTATAATATGTTAATGGGGGTTCCAAGGGGGCAACGCCCCCTTGGCGGGGGTCCGGGGGCAGCGCCCCTGGTAGCGGGGTCCAAGGGGCATAATAGGATGTAGAATAAAATGACATACAAAATTCTTGTCTCGAATCTGAGTTTTATCCGGTCAGATTATTTGGGTGAACCACAAATAAATTTGATCTGAAAACATTTCTCGTGACTCTCAGATTTTCCTTCGGTCAACAAAATTTCCCAACAAAAAAGATGTAGAATAGAAGCATCCAGGGAGACCTTAGAGAATCCGTTTGCAGCTTTACATATGGAACGGTGTCCTATAACTGCTGCATAATAGGATTTACTTTCAGGTTTTATTATATTATATTTTCTGTTACAGGTCAACTTTTTTATATGCAGGGAATTTTACGCTATTACTCCCCATGATTTTTGTTAAGGTTGAATCTTTCGTGAACCTCAGGTTGCAGCAGTTGGCCTTCTCACCTGTCACCTATAACCCATCATCCTCTGCCTCTGTCCCCTCCACCACACCCACTGGACCCACCACGTCGCCGCCGCTGCAGAAGCACACCCATAAACTGTTACAACCTGTGTTAAACCTAATCTCGGGGACTTGACTCCGTTAACCAAAAACTGATTACAAAAAAGATGTAGAGTTGAAGCATCAGGGGCACCTTGGAGAAACCCTTTGCAAATGGCAACAGTTTGCGCCTTCATGTCTCACCAACCCTCTTTTTGTTGAGCACACTGATCACGGCTCTACTTGAATTTGTAAGTTTATTTCTTATTTTCCTTTCTATTTGAGTCGAAATTTCATCGATTATAATTTGTTCTGTATGAGGTGAGGTGAGGTCTGAGACGTGAAACTTGGTCAATTATGATTCAAATCGGTCAACCACAGAAATTTGGGGCTGTGGGTTTGTTTAACTTGAAAACTAATTCGGGCCTTGTTTTATTGGGTTTTTTTGCACAATTTAGCAACAGGACTAGCTTGCCTAAAAAGTTGACCAAAAATACCAATACATGTGTTTTCATAGTAGAATTAGGTACAATATCTATTTATTTCTTTTTTCTTTGAGATAACTTGAAGTGTATTTCTTTATGGTCTATGTTGGATCGGGTCTACGCATAAAAGATTCACTGGTTTTATCTTTTAATTCTCATTACTTCTCTCATTATTATTATTATTAACAACTTTATAGTTGTGTAAATCATTTCTTATCATATTTTGCTTTTGCTTAGGTTTATTGTAGCGAAATGCTGCGGTCCGGTCATCATTTTCTTACATACTATACTATATTATCTATTTTCTTTCCTACCCCTAAAAAATTTTAAAATATCATATATACCCAAACAAATTTCAAAATATCATATATACTCTTAGAACTTTCTAAATATCATATATCCCCCAAAAAAATTCCAAATATCATATATACCCATATTAACATTATAATATCATATCTAATGTACCTCTGAAAAACATCTTAAATATTAAAGGTGCCCATACATTACATAACTTCACAAATATCATATATGTCCAAATCAAATTAAAAATATATAAATCCCACTAGAATCTTGCTAATATAATATATATCCAAATTAAAAAACGAAATATCATATACATTTAATAATTATAATAGTATATTTTTTTTAATTCTTATATTATTTTATTTCATTAAAAGATTAATAAAAAACGATTCAATCTCTTATTTAGTTCAATACATCAAAATTT
Organism: Flaveria linearis; assembly: GCA_024085815.1. NCBI lineage: Eukaryota > Viridiplantae > Streptophyta > Magnoliopsida > Asterales > Asteraceae > Flaveria > Flaveria linearis. Next base: position 15,301,336 of record CM044002.1, read on the forward strand.
CAATTTACTATATTTATTTTATTATTAATTATGAATAATACTAATACTATATTTATTATTTTATATTCGTAAACGGTTATGATAACAATCATAATTTATTTAGTAAATACTATTCTTTTTAAATTATGAAAATCTATATTACAAACCAATAATCTAGTTAATAATCATAATGAACATATGTGCTATATAATATACTTATTTTTATATTAAACTATCATGTTTTATCTTGAAGTATAACTAAGTTTTCTTAATTTATTATGAATAATACTAATACTATATTTTATTATTTTTATACGTAAACAGTTACGATAACAATCATATTTTTTTTAGTAAATATTATTCTTTTAAATTTAAGAAAATCTATATTACAAACCAATAACCTAGTTAATAATCATAATGAATATATGTACTATATAATATACTTATTTTTGTATTATACTATCATGTTTTATCTTGAAGTATTACCAAGTTTTCTTAATTTATTGTAATTGTAAATTTTATGTAAGAAATTTTAGAATTTTTTAAAAGTGAATAAATTTAATATTCTTAAATAAACTTTTGATTCCATACAGACCTGATAAATATGTACGTTTCTGGGAATAAATATGAAAAGAAATTGCCAAGTATAAAATAAGTTTTGAAAAAATAATAAGTAGAAAGACATGTATTCTTAATTTATTAAATAGAAATATGATATTTTATTTTATAAAAAAAGAGTATATGTAATGTTGTAAATTTGATTTGTGCATATGATATTTGAAAATTTTTGTAATTAATTAAGGGTATATATGATGTTTAGGAAGTTTATAGGGGTATATATGATATTTTTAGTTTAACTTAGCAGTAAATTACCATTTGTATACCTGAGGTTTGGTGATTTTGACCATTTGCATCCCTACAGTTTAAAAATCCTCATATACCCCCTAACCTTTCATTTTTGTTCCCATTTGAATCCAAAACACTAACACCGTTAACTTATTCTGTTAACTTTTTATAAAAAGACTAAATTGCCATTTCTCTCTTTATCTATTTCTCTCTCTATCTCTTAACTCTTAACCCACAACCCCCACCCACTCCACCACCACAACCACCGTCACCACTTCCACCGCCGTCACCACTGTCACCACTTCCACCGCCGTCACCACCGTCATCCACCACCACCGTCACCACCGTCAATCACCAGTCCGGATCCTCTTTCTGCGCGAAATACGCCTCCGGATTTCGCGGTTCGATGTCGTGTTTCCTGCAAAACGGAACCCATGTTCGAGCGAAACTAGCAGCTTCAGCTAGAGCTTCAAATGTCACCAACGAACCACCATCATCAGATAAGTAACAAGCGATCTTATCCACCGGATAATCAACTGCAAGAATCTATAATATTGTGTTGGCAGTGACCGACGGTGGTTCTTTTTCCGCATCAGCAGTTGATACGAAGATATCGATCCCGGGGAGATTCGATAGCCCCTTCGGGTTGTTCTCGAACCGTTCTTTCAAAACCGCGAGATCGGTTGATCGCGTAACGGTACAGAGCTTCGGGAGCTGATCAAGAAGCCATGAAAACGTGAACCAGACCTCACAGATTATAGACAGCAGCCATAGCCATACTGCATCATGGTTCGGGTGCGAAATTCTCCATGTTAGGAATAACCCGAGTGCAGCTAAGCGGATTACAATCAGAAACCTGCAATTCGGAGCAAAAATTCTTCGGTCATTGAACACCGGTGGATGTTCATAATTGTCACCGGTGGTACGGTGACATCCTTCTCTGGGCCACACAGCATTCCCAAATCCATAAGTTCCATTGGTCTCAAACAGCCATCGTGTGTGATCAAAGTCTTGATTTGGGGCTTTAAACGATCGCACCAGTGAGAAATTGTTCTCCAATTTGATCCCTTTACGGTTTCTTCTCAAGGGGTTTACTGTATCTTTTTCTTCAGACATCATGGGCTGTAAATCGTCACCATCATCGTCTTCTTCACAGGTTTCTTGAAACGGTTCCTTACACCCTGGGCAAACCCCAGCTCCATTCGAACAGTAATCGACGTAACAATCGTCACAGATTCTAAACCCGCATTCGCACTGCGATTTCGACGATTTCTCTAGAAGCTTCTCGTCGCAACCGTCGACTTGACAGAGCGATTTCGACTTCGGAACCACCATTTCTTCTACCGATTTCATCCTCCTGGCGTGAGCTCGTGTTTCTGAGTTAAACCCCCCTGTAAAAACCGTGTCTTTGATCCGATTCTCATTCGGGTTCCCGTGAATCTTCTGGTATTCGGACTGGTGATTGACGGTGGTGATGGTGGTGACGGTGGTGACGGCGGTGGAAGTGGTGACGGTGGTTGTGGTGGTGGAGTGGGTGGGGGTTGTGGGTTAAGGGTTAAGAGATAGAGAGAGAAATAGATAAAGAGAGAAAGGGCAATTTAGTCTTTTTACAAAAAGTTAGCAGAATAAGTTAACGGTGTTAGTGTTTTGGATTCAAATGGGAACAAAAATGAAACGTTAGGGGATATATGAGAATTTTTAAACTGTAGGGATGCAAATGGTCAAAATCACCAAACCTCAGGTATGCAAATGGTAATTTACTCTTAACTTAGGGATATATGATATTTTGAAAGTTTTCTAAGGGTATTTATATGAAATTTATAAAGCTTTCTGCGAGTATATATGATATTTTAATCTTTTTTTTTGTATATATGATATTTTAAAAGTTTATAGAAGTATATATGAAATTCTCCCTTCTACTATTATCATTGACAAATGCTAATAAGTTGATGGGCTAATTCTCTTTAGGGCCGACACATCATGTTAGAGGATTTACTGGTTTGATTTCTTATTTCTTATGTTCATTTATATGCCTCATAGCTTTTCTTTTATTTAAATCTTTTATTGTTAATAGTTTATAATAGTTATCAGAATTTTCTTTAATGACCCATAGGTTTGATGCAGGTTTCCATAGGATCATTACTTATATGTATCAGGTGTTCCCGTTCATTGTAATTATTTAAGATATTTCCTATCTACTTTTACATGATATCAGAGTTAGGCTCTTGATACAAACCTTAGCTGCCACTGCTTTGAAGAACGGGATTCTTGTTCCGGTTGTCTAGACTTTGTTTCCAGTATGAAAAACACTAGCCAACTATAGTGTCCTTGTTCCTGTTCAAGAATCAATGTCCACATATAGAATATTGTTCATGCTAGAAATTATTGTTCACACACGGAAGTTGTTTATGGTTGAAGTTACTAATCATTGGTACATTCCAACTGCGATTTAAGTTTTGAATTCTTGAGTTTTATTCTCGCATTGGTGTCGAGATTGCTAACTTTGTCCTTATCTATTGCAATGGGAGACGCCAAGAACTTTGAGACTACTATTGCCGGTACTTACATATTCACCCATGAGGAGTTTTGCTTACTTTTGCTTGCTTAGTCTGCAAATGATCTGCATGTGATGTATATATAAATATACTTGGATTTTCCCATATTTTTTTGTTTTAAATGTCTACAGATATAGAGGTTTTGCCTCTTAGAGTGGAAGTCTTGGGTTCAAATCCAAACAAGGAGGTGTAAAATAGTTTGTAGTAATTTAAAAACAGGAGTAGGGTAGATTTGCAGCTTAAAAAAGAGTAGACTACACACACATTTAGGCTAGTATATATATCATGATATTAATATAGTGTTGGTAAGAATCGAGTACTATTTGTAGACATTGCAACTTCTAATAGTTCACTTTGCTATCACTTTTGTAATTGCTTAGCTAACAATTAAAGTTGGTTGGTTTGATTTTTTAAGTTAAACAGTATACCAATTAATTAGAGAATGATATCACTTTGGTTTTTGGTTTTTAAATTTTTTCAGTTAACATTTGATGTCATATATGAGAATTTGACAATATCAACTTAAATATAAGCAGACAGTGCTCCCACTAGGGAGGTCAAAGTCATATGATCATATGGGTAATGTGTTGACGAGGGGTAAGGTATGTGACAAGGCTTATAGTGATTTGTTTGCTTACACGAACGTGAGAGTGTTCATGATTTGATTTGATATTGGTAATATATATGAACTTCTATAAATGATTGTATGATGTGTTATCTAGTGTGTATGAATGATGTGATGGACTTTAAGTGGATGTTTATTAGTTTGGAAGTTTTATTGTAAACATTTCAGGATGGTGTCTATTTTATCATTTAAGTTACATTATTATTGTTGTTGTATTTGCGATGCGTGACATAGGACCTCGAGTTCTCTATTTTATCATTGAAGTTACATTTATTGTTGTATTTGCTACATGTTCTATTCTATTTGTTAGGGATCTGAGTGTAGGTCAACACATAAATACAATCAAAGAAAATATTAACAAAGATGAACACGCGAGACTTAACGTGATTTGGTCAATGTATCCTACGTCCACGGGCTGCAACCGGTGTAATACTTTTATTGTTTTCTACCTCACTTATGAGTAATTACAAGTAACAATACACAATATAAATAGAAAAAATTAGGGTTTACAACTTAATCCTTCAAAAAACCTTAATGGGCTACAATTAAATAGAAACATACCAAGTCTTTAATTTAATTAATCCGCCGCGGAGTTGTTTTCTAACTCGAGCTCAAATCAAAACTTCATAAACCCAACACTATTAATATCTAGAGGTTGACGTGAGTTCGCTATTTCATGTTTCGTATTGCATCGATCCTTACTTTGATCTTAGAAAGCTCAAGCTTCAATTTTGATTTTTCAAATTTTTTTTTGTGTATTCATATGTTTTTCATAATATCTATATAAAATAAGTGAGATTTACTAGAGGTTGTTTCTCGAGATACACCAGACTCAAAGAGAAAAAAGAATATACAAGCCAAAAAACATTGTCCATGCAAACAACGCATATACATACCGAAAAAACCATAAAAAAGGGGCTTTAAATGTGGAGGTTCTTATTTTACCAGAGGGTTTTGAATTAGCCCCTCCTGATCGTATTTCCACATAGATAAAAGAAAAGATGGATAATCTGTCTTTTCGGAGCTAAACATGAAGGCATACACAATCATACAAAATCTAAAACTAATGTATCCCATATTTCACATGCCACCTATAGCTGCATGCATTCTTAAGATTTAAATCACACCTATGAGTAAATATATACCTAAAAGCTATCGTCCAGCTAAGAAATGCTTACCTACAACTACATATATATAACTATAGATATGCTTAATATTGCTAAAGATATGCCACTAACTGCAACCGATATGGCTACCATAAACGGTTATCATGACGCGCAACCTAAAGACATCCTAATCTCTAACCTCCTAAAAGTGTCCTAAGTAAAAACATATTCGAAGATACGATCCCTTTACGGTACCAAATTTATGCCCCCTTCTAAAACTCCTTGCATGCAATGCGTCATATAATTGTTAACGTCCCTGTGACACTAAATGAATGATCAAAAATACTTCAACTTGGTTGCTTGATGTACACATTCCTCGTAAAATCTTTATCTAGATTTCTTTTTATAATTGACCCTACTAAAGTTACAGACTTGCAGCCAAGATAATCAGTTATAGACCAACTAATGCCTAATTCTTACCCTTTAAGCTACCCTCCACCCGCCTTTGTGTTAAACCTAATCTCGGGGACTTGATTCCGTTAACCAAAAACTGATTACAAAAAAAGATGTCGAATTGAAGCATCAGGGGCACCTTGGAGAAACCCTTTGTAAATGGCAGCAGTGTTGCACCTTCAAGTCTCACCCTCTGCCTCTGGACAAATCACCACACTAATGCTGCAGTGCTGCAGTTGCCAGCCCTCCTTTGTTGAGCACACTGATCACGGCTCCACTTCAATTTGTAAGTTTATTTCTTGTTTTCCTTTCTATTTGAGTCGAACTTCATCGATTATATTTGTTTGTATGAGGTGAGGTGAGGTGAGGTTTGAGACGTGAAACTTGGTCAATTGTCTTTGATTCAAATCAATTAACCACTGAAATTTGGGGTTGTGGGTTTGTTTAACTTGAAAACTAATCTGGGCCTTGTTTGCACAATTTAGCAACACGACTTGCTCACTTGCCTAAAAAGTTGACAAAAATTACCAATACTTGTGTTTTCATAGTAGAATTAGGTACAATATCCATTTATTTCTTTTTTCTTTGAGATATACTAGGGTGTTTTTTTCAGATTTAAGTTGGATCGGGTCTATGCATTAAAGATTTCATTGATTTTCTCTCTTAATTTTCATTACTTCAGTTGTGTGAATCATTTCTTATCATATTTTGCTTTTTTTTAGGTTTATTGAAGTGAACTGCTTCGGTCTAGTCATTCTTTTTTTACATATTATATTATCTATTTTCTTTCTTCATGTCTCTAATAATACTTTTATCATTGTCAAAGACTAACTAATAAGTTGATGGGCTAATTCTCTTTAGGGCGCCTACGCATCATGTTAGAGGATTTACGGGTTTGATTTCTTATTTCTTATGTTCATTTTTATGTTTCACTACGCATCATGTTAGAGGATTTACAGGTTTGATTTCTTATTTCTTATGTTCATTTTTATGTTTCATAGCTTTTCTTTTATTTTTGTTAATAGTATATAGTAGTTATCATAATGTTTTTTAATGATCCATTAGCTTGATATAGGTTTCCCTAGCTAGGGTCATTACCTGTATGTATTGTGGGTTCCCGCTTATTGTAACTATTAAGATATTTTCTATCTGCTTTTACATAATATCAGACCTAAGGCTCTCGATACAAACCTTAGCTGCCACCGCTTTTAAGAACTGGATCCTTGTTCCGGTTTTTGTCTAGACGTGTTTTCAGTATGACAAACACTAGCCAACTGTGATGTCCTTGTTCCTGTTCAAGAATCAATGTCCACGTATAGAATATTGTTCATGTTGGAGCTATTTTTCATGCTATAGATTACTGTTCACGCACAGAAGGTTTTCATGGTTGAAGTTACTAATCACCGGTACATTCCAACCGCGATTTAAGTATTGAATTCTTGAGATTTATTCACAGATTGGTGTCGAGATTGCTAATTTTATCCTTATCTGTTGCAACGGGAGACCTCAAGAACTTTGAGACTACTATTGCTCGTACTTGCATATTCACCCATGACGAGTTTGCTTGCTAAGTCTGTAGATCGTCTGCATGTGGTGTCTATATAAATATGCTTGGATTTTCCCACACCGTTTTTTTTTAATTTCTACAAATGTAGAGACTTTGCCTTTTAAAGTGGAGGTCTTGAGTTCAAAACCAAGTAATATGTAAAATAATTTGTAGTAATTTAGAAGCAGAAGTATGTTAATTTGCAGTAAAAAAAGAGTAGACTATACATGTACTTATACAAGTGTACCTATCGTGGTATTAGTATGGTGTTGGTAAGAATCGAGTATTGTCCACGGACATGACAACTCCTAATAGTCCACGTCCTAATGAGCATATTAGATCTTAAACATAATTAAATGACTCTTTTCTGCCCACGAAATGAAATCAAAAGACTAGAAGCTGAATTCTGGGATTTGGCTCAGGAAAGCGGCGAGAATCTGGTTTACACTAACCGTTTTCACGAGTTGAGTCTTCTGGTTCCTCATCTAGTTACTCCCCCATCTCGAGCTATCGAGAAGTACATAGGTGGTCTCCCTATGCAAATTCAGGATACCGTGTGGGGTAGGAACCCTACTAACTTGGCAGATGCTATCCGTCTAGCAGCTCAGTTAACCGACAACCATGTCAAGGCCGGTACCTTGACCAGGAAGGGTGACAAGAAGAAAATGGAGAAGTCTTCTACTGAAACAACCAAGGAAGACAAGCCTGAAACTTCCAGGAACCGGAAGAGGAAGGCTAACTCTCAAAACTTTGCTGTAATTACCCCTGCTGTTCCAATCAACCAAGTCGCACCGACCTATCAACCAACCATGAATAATCAAGCCCCAACAAAGAAACCTTACACCGGGCCATTTCCACAATGCAACATCTGCAAGTATCATCATCCTACTGGTGCTAAGTGTCGTCAGTGCACCAGTTGTGGTCGTTTTGGTCATACATTCAACATATGCAGGAATGCTGCTAAGGCATTGGTAAATGCGCCAGTCCAACAAAACCCTCCTGCAATTGCTCAAGTTCGTGCATGTTATCAATGCGGTGATCCAACTCATTTCCGTAACCGATGTCCTCAGCTCGTTAATGCCGTACCCGCAGCACAAGGGCGTGCTTTTAACATCAATGCCCAACAAGCTCAGGCTGCCAATGATGTGGTGAATGGTACGTTCCTAATTGATCATCAATATGCTTCAATTTTATTTGATACCGGTGCCGATAAAAGTTTTGTATCCTTAGAATTTGAACCTTTGCTTGTTAATACCCGAACTAAGTTAGGGAAACCGTTTACAGTAGAATTAGCTGATGGAAAATCCGTCACAATTGATTCAGTCATCCAAAATTGTACCCTTAAACTTAGTGAACACGAATTTCCTGTCGATCTTATACCGATGCCACTTGGAAGTTTTGACGTCATTATAGGCATGGATTGGTTGTCAAAGAACCATGCCGAAGTCGTCTGTTTCGAGAAAATCATCCGGATCCCTCGCGCATCTGGAAGTGTCTTAAATATTTACGGGGAAAAGCTTTCCAAGGGATTAAAACTCATGTCCTGCACCAAAGCTCAAAAGTACCTCCGCAAACATTACGTGGCTTTCTTAGCTCATATCGTGAAGGCAGAAGAGAAATCTAAGAAGATTGAAGACATTCCGGTTGTTCGAGAGTTTCCTGAAGTCTTTCCCGATGATTTAACCGGTCTTCCTCCTGTTCGTCAAGTCGAATTCCGTATTGACCTTGTGCCTGGCGCAACTCCAGTAGCAAAATCTCCCTATCGACTTGCACCATCTGAGATGCAAGAGCTTGCTAGTCAACTTCAAGAACTCTCCGATAAAGGCTTCATTCGACCAAGTTCCTCGCCCTGGGGAGCCCCAGTTTTGTTTGTGAAGAAGAAGGACGGTTCTTTTCGAATGTGCATCGACTACCGGGAGCTTAATAAGCTTACTATCAAAAACCGGTATCCTCTACCCAGGATTGACGATTTATTTGATCAGCTTCAAGGAGCCTCTCATTTTTCCAAAATCGATCTCCGCTCAGGTTATCATCAATTACGAGTGCACGATGATGACATTCCCAAGACAGCTTTTCGCACAAGATATGGCCATTACGAGTTTACAGTAATGCCATTCGGGTTAACCAATGCACCTGCTGTGTTCATGGATTTAATGAACCGCGTGTGTAAACCATATCTGGACAAATTCGTGATCGTTTTCATTGACGACATTCTCATTTATTCAAAATCAAAATCCGATCACGAACATCATCTCCGTTCGATCCTTGAACTTCTGAAACAGGAAAAGCTTTATGCAAAATTCTCAAAGTGTGAATTTTGGCTTAAAGAAGTCCAATTCCTTGGTCACATCGTAAACGACAAAGGTATTCACGTGGATCCTGCAAAGATTGAGGCAGTGAAGAATTGGGTAGAACCCAAAACTCCTACCGAGATTCGTTCATTCCTTGGCTTAGCCGGTTACTACCGTCGCTTTATTCCAAACTTCTCAAAGATCGCTGTGCCTCTCACCGCCTTGACACATAAGGACAAGAGTTTCGTGTGGGGACCAGATCAGGAGAAAGCTTTTCAAACCCTCAAGCAGAAGTTGTGTGATGCCCCAGTCTTGACTCTCCCCGATGGGAATGACGATTTCGTTGTCTACTGTGATGCTTCGAAGCAAGGTCTTGGTTGTGTTCTCATGCAACGAGGCAAAGTCATAGCTTATGCCTCAAGACAACTCAAAATTCATGAGAAAAATTACACAACCCATGATCTCGAGCTAGGAGCTGTGGTATTCGCACTCAAAATTTGGAGGCACTATCTTTACGGCACCAAGTGTATTGTATTTACCGATCATAAAAGCCTTCAGCACATATTCAATCAGAAGGAATTAAACATGAGACAACGACGATGGGTTGAATTACTTAATGACTACGATTGTGAAATTCGCTACCATCCAGGAAAGGCGAATGTCGTAGCCGACGCATTAAGTCGAAAGGGCCAGGTTATGCTTCAAAGTATTACTATTCAAACCGACCTTCTAACCCGTATACTCGAAGCTCAACACAAATCAGTCACTGAAGGCAACATGTATGAGGAAATGTCATGCGGTGCTGAACTTCAATTAGAAATCAAGCCGGACGGACTCCTGTATTTTCTAGATCGACTTTGGATTCCAAATCGCGACAATCTCCGAGAAACTGTCATGGATGAGGCTCATAAGGCACGTTATTCTATTCATCCGGGAGCGGATAAGATGTTCATGAATCTTAGAAACCAATATTGGTGGCCCGGCATGAAGAAGGATATAGCCTTGTATGTATCTAAATGCCTTACATGTTCCAAAGTCAAAGCCGAGCATCAACGTCCCTCTGGATTACTCGTACAACCCGAGGTTCCATTATGGAAATGGGAGAGCATATCCATGGATTTCATTACCAAGCTGCCTCGTACCGCTAGTGGTCACGATAGTATCTGGGTTGTCATTGATCGATTGACTAAGTCGGCTCATTTCATTCCAATTCGGGAAGATTATCGAGTCGAGAAATTGGCTCGTATTTACATCAATGAAATAGTCAGTCGGCATGGTGTACCTCTAGATATTATCTCTGATCGCGATGGTCGTTTTATCTCTCGTTTCTGGCAAAGTCTTCAATCGTCTTTGGGAACACAACTGAATCTCAGCACAGCCTATCACCCCAAACCGATGGTCAAACTGAAAGAACGATACAGACCCTCGAGGATATGCTCCGGGCTTGTGTCATTGATTTCAGTGGATCGTGGGATTCTCATCTTCCGTTGATCGAATTCTCATACAATAACAGTTATCATACCAGCATCCAGATGGCACCATTTGAGGCCTTGTATGGTCGAAAGTGTCGATCTCCCATCTGCTGGTCTGAAGTTGGTGAATCACAGATTACTGGTCCGGAATTGATACAAGAAACAACCGACAAAATTCATAAGATCCGTGATAACTTGGTCGCTGCTAGAAATCGTCAAAAGCATTATGCTGACAAAAGACGTAAGCCCATGGAATACAATGTCGGTGATCTCGTACTTCTTAAGGTGTCACCTTGGAAGGGAGTGATTCGCTTTGGAAAGAAAGGGAAGCTAGCACCTCGTTACGTGGGTCCATTCAAAGTGCTCGAACGAGTTGGGAAAGTGGCCTACAAGCTTGAACTACCTCAAGAACTTAGCAATATACATCCGACGTTTCATGTTTCAAATCTCAAGAAATGTCTTGCCGATGAAAATCTCCACATTCCACTCGACGAAGTCCAGATTGATGAATCTATGCACTTTATTGAGAAACCTGTGGAAATTATGGATCGGGAAGTTAAACAACTCAAGCGTAGCCGGATACCTATTGTCAAAGTTCGTTGGGAGTCTAAACGTGGGCCAGAGTACACCTGGGAACGTGAGGACCAAATGAAATCCAAGTATCCTCACCTTTTCGTTTCAGCCTCCTCGTGATTAAAATTTCGGGACGAAATTTCCTAAAGCAGGGGAGACTGTAACATCCGACCCATTTGAAATTGTAACCGAACTCGTTTATATCAGTAAATGAAATCTATTCATTTAAAACGTATTGATGTGTCATTAATTCACATTACATATAGTTATTAATATGATGTTATATATATATATTATATTATATTATTAAAAACAAAAATAATAATAATAATAATAATAATGATAATAATAATAATAATAAATACTACTATTAATAATTAGTAAGAATTATATATATATATATATATATATATATATATATATATATATATATATATAAGCATGTATTAAAATTTAATATATAAGTTCAGGGGTTATTTCTGCCAATTTAGAAACTTAATAAGAAGTTTCAAACATAAAATAATAAACTTGGAAACCGCAGGGACCGAATCTGTAAAATTTTTTAAACCCGGCTTCCCACCCCCGTTTTTCCGGCGAGTCGCCGGCGAGAGTCCGGCCAAACTACGGCGAAGCCGAAAACAACAAAATTACACACTTTCAAGCCACAAAACCGGTCCCAAAACACTCGTGGATAAGTTTCGAACTCAATGCAATCATTAAACACGTTTAAACTCCAAGAAATTCGGATCCAAAGCCACCACATCGAACTCACAATATCCCCGACCAAAAATCAGTCAAATTATTCCAATTTGAACCCACAATCACACCGAAAGTATCCTTGGATCCAATCTAGATTGAATTCCAACACAAAACGTGTTGAATAAGTCAAATTAACGGCTAAAATTCTCACTTTATTCTCGGATTCTATACACCTCATAAACCCACTCAAACAATCGCAATAAACAAATTAAAGCTACCAAAACGGTCATTTATACACACCTAATCGAACTCGAGTGCCAATTTTACCAAAAACAAACACAAACACCGAAATCACTTATCACCTTCATCGCGACCTGCAACTCATATTTGAACCAACCTCCAGTCGATTTTAATCGAATTTGTTAAGGGGCTTTTAATCTAGATCATCATTAGAAGCTTCCCTTAAGATTAATTTGATTATAAACATCGTTCGGGCACAAATCAGTCGAGAGCCACAGTCGCGACTGTTCTTCATCGGGGATAGCCTCAATCAATCACCATACAGGTAATTGAACACACACATACATTCGGTTTCTCATGGGGAACAAAAGCCCCATGATTGCAGAAGCTATCAAGATCGATTTCTAGTTCAATTGAACGGGATTTGATCTAGGGTTCATATGGGGATTTGGGAGTTAAGCAGTTTATGTTTAAATGAATTAAAACCGGATCATTACCACGGCCACGGCCTTTGGTTCACCGGTTCCCACGCTCAAACTCAAACAGAAGGTCCCGGGTTCGACCCCGGGCACCTACATTATTTTTTTAAGGCCTTTTAAGCCTTTAAAAATTCTGAAAAAAATTCTAAAAATTTTAAAAATGTTTTTACAAACGTTAAAAATTTTAAAACAACTCAATTACTTTCTGAAATTTATTTTTATATTTTATTCATTTATTTTATTTGTTTTAAATAAATAAAATAACTAATTATGTTTCTACCAATTTATAATTAGTGTATAATACATAATTATACAATAAATAAATTGAACTCAATATATATATAGTTATATATTATTCAATTACCGAAACAATTGTTATTTGAATAAATTATAGTTTACATAATTGTATACAATTTATAACTCGAGTATATAATTAACATGCAATATATAGTTAAGTTCACTTATGTATAAATGTATTATATACATATAGTCATGTATATAATTATACATATAATTACTTGATTATATATAATTATGAATATAATTATACATATACAATGTATTAATAAATTGTATAAATGTATAACTTACACGTATAAATTTTATTAAAGATCTTGACATAATCACTTTCAATAAATTCGTTTATTTCAAGACATTTCAAACCGAATAAAATTTATCAATTTAAACTACCATAGAAATCCTAATACATTCTCAAATTCCCAAATCGTTATTATTCTAACTCGAGACACCGTTCCTTAGGTTAATTATAAGGAAATCGTTGGTGTCTAAACTATCACGTCCAAATTCCAATCTCATCAATCAGGTGAGTATTCATATCCCCTTTTTATATCATTTCCTATTTGGGGGAAATCATGTGATACAATATATTCTATCACGATATTCTATTGTTATTTCATTTTCAATTCAATTCAAGACAGGTTATGTTATTACTTGCAATTACGTGAACATACTGTGATAAACTGGACGACAGTAGAACCCTAATTCAATCAATCAATCAATCCTGGCAACAATGTAGATCTACTGGTTTGGATAACCCACCCCATATGGCTTACGAGTGGTGATTGTGCCAGAGGCAATGAGTCAATCTATGGTGTTTGTGTGGAGTCTATTATATGCAAGTGTCAAGTCAAGGGGTTTATATTGTGTCGGTTTATCTATAAGCTTCGCGGTTGCCATATAAGTCTTAATATTACCTTGTGAATTGAATTACAATCGATGGATCAATCAATCAATCTATATGTATATTCAAAACTGTGATTACTCACCAGCTAACTCGTTAGCTGACTTTATTTTCTCACATGATTTCAGGTTAAGCAAGATAGTGGACATCTACGTGCTCATCTAAGACACGGACCTAGTTAAAATAAAAGACAATTATTATTTGTGGTTTCGATTGTTGCATTTGTGTATGTTGTACTTATTCTATCATGTAATCTGAATTTAATATTATTTCCACTATTAGACAACCATGTGTTATGAACAATCAATCATTCCCTCGTCCGCTCCGATGATTCCGCCGTCGGTCGGGGTGTGACAGTATGGACGCTAAATGACCAATTATGATCACGTCTGACCATATTTAACAAAAATTAACTATGGTTGATAAAATAAGACTATATTTATTTAAAAATATCTATGATTTAGTAAATTGTAAACCATGAACTCATTTGACCAAATATTAGTTTACATATATGTCCAAAATCCACTAATTTGGCGTATATTCGAACTTCCTTTATGTGACATCTGTCACCGATAGTTCCGTCAATTAACATTAAACTCGTTAACTATCCTCACGCATTTATTAGTTTTCATAATCGATTTGTTGCTTTAATTGAAATTTTTTTATTATATACGTGCTTCGTGTTAACCTGATATAATAATAATAATAATAATAATAATAATAACAATAACAATAACAATAATAATAATAATAATAATGATAATAATAATAATAATAATAGTAATAATAATAATAATAATAATAATAATAATAATAATAATAATAAAATCCAGGGGGCAGTTTTGTCAATTTTAAACTTTAAAAGAAAGTTTGTAACATAAAATAATAACTCTGAAACCGTAGGGACTGAAAGTGTAATTTTAAAAATTACACAACCCTCCCCCCGGACCAATCCCCTGCGTTTTTTTCCGGCTAAATTTCGGCCGACCTCCGGCGGCCCTCCGGCGAGCTCCAAAACACCAACAAAACTCGATTTTAACCCCAATAACCGGTCCTGACAACATCATGTGCAATATTCGAACACAATGCCTTAATTCAATTTAAAAATCATGGTGCGATCGATCTGATTCAACCCCTTTTCACTTTCGGCTGCTTTACACATCACAAATCGCACAACACAATACAATAATTCAATTAAATGATCCAAAACAATCCTATAAATGTCGCTAAACTACTGCCACTTTCAATTGCACCAGAAAACAACCACACAAACAATTTCGATCACCATCTTCATCCTCGACCTGCAACTCTATCAACCGCCACCCTCCGAGCCTTATAACTCGCAATTAACATAGGGCTTTTGATCATAAGCCTCATTCTAAGCTGTCTGTGCAAGCAATTTGAGTTCCATCAGTGTTTGATCCCCTTTTCGATTTCGAGATAGTCGCGACTTGTTCTTCACTGTTCTTATCCCAATTCGAATCCAAACAGGTAATTAAACACATCCATATACTCAATTTATCATGGGGAACAAAAGCCCCATGAAATTATACATTAACAGTATCAAATTGGGGTTCAATTTGATCGATAAAATTCTAGGGTTTATATGGATTTGGGGGAAATGGGTTAGGTTGACTTAAAAACAAATGGAACTAAGTTTAATCGCGGCTGTGTGCCTTGGTTCACTGGTTGGTGCGTGGGATTATGGGTTAGAGGTCCCGGGTTCGAACCCGAGCCTCTGCCATTTTTTTTAAAAACCTTTTTAAGCCTCCATAAAATATGTAAAAATTCTTAAAAATTATAAAAATAATTTTTATAAACCCTCCTTATTTTAAATCTCACAAAATTATTTTCTGTAAATTTATTTTATTTAAAAACCTTAAAAATCTTTATAAAATATTGTTTATAAATATTATAAATAATCATTTTTATAAAAATAGATATTATATCGTAATTAATTATAAAGTAAATCATGGAAAATCATAGAAATTATACATAAATTATTTACAAACGTAATTATAAGTTATATTTTAATCGTAATCAATGTTAAATAATACAAAGAATATATACATAATAATATGTATTTCTTACGAATAAATCAAAATACAAGTAAATATACTTACTTGTCAAAACCCCACAATTCAACTTAAATCCTAATATCACTAGGTATATAATCAAACTCAAATACATATAATCGTGTGCGTCAACCTGAATCCAACCAAATATATCTATTCACGTTGAATACATTTTAAAGTCTTAGTTACAATAAATAATAGGTATTGTACGTGTTTGATCGTGCACTGCCTTATTCTGTGAAGTCTTTGTGCATTACATCAATTCAAGATGAGTTTCGTGGTCCTTTTTATGCTTATACAAGTTTTCAATGTTTTCAATCAATGGGGGAAAAGTATGCTCACCCGTTTTCAATGCTGTACATCATATATTCAATTTTCATACTTGGAATCAACATGATACTGTTTTGCATACATACATGGTGTTATTCTATGGATTCTTACAACCATTAATTCCCGGTTTGGGAACCCGCGGTTAGGTATTGGTAGTACTACTGGGTTGACACCCCCACCCATCGACGATTGGTTAACTTGTGACTTACCAACACAGCTGCCAGCAATCAGGCCATGGGTGAATATATTCCGTCTAATTTGTATGCATAACGTCATTAGGTTTGGTTGTCTAAAACACATGTTATGTGGTTTTGCTTGCTTATAACAGTATGATTCCACATCAAAATTCTATACAGCATCAACTACATGTTTTCAATTTAAACCTGCGGAACTCACTAACATTATTGTTGACATTTTTGAGCATATCTTTTCAGGTGAACATAATCAAATAGGATAACTAGAGCCGATGCCTTAGCAGAGACCCTCAGGAAATCAATAGACTTGCATTAGTGTTGTCTTTCATTTGCCTTTGTATTTGAACAATGTGTATCTTGGATTATTGAATTAATAGACTATGATAGTCATGGAACTGACTAACCACGACACAAGTCACCATTATGTCAGGCGACGTCATGACACGAGGATTATTGCATATATTGTGTCTCTGTAAATTTACCAAGTGTTATGACGATCCCGTCCGTCGCATCTGTAACACCCTTAATCTCATAACAATATAATATAATAAGGAGGGTGCTACTAGTTGGGTTATAATAATAATTCAGAGACTACAAATGCAGCGGAAATTTTTATATATTAAAAACTGTTTACATCGTTAACAATATTTACAAGACTTTAACCGACATTTCAAAACTTTGTTAAACTTCAAGTACTCCGTTCCCAAAACCCAACATTTGTGGCCAGTATCATACACCATAACCGGAAGCTAACTCTGTGGGGGACCATCACGAGCACCTCTATTACTACCTGGCATGCATAAGAAAACAAACACAAAATCAGATAAACTGGTGAGTT
This sequence comes from Flaveria linearis, assembly GCA_024085815.1. NCBI lineage: Eukaryota > Viridiplantae > Streptophyta > Magnoliopsida > Asterales > Asteraceae > Flaveria > Flaveria linearis. The sequence goes on from CM044002.1 coordinate 15,318,838, forward strand.
CTAACATACACCACATTCCAATAACGGTAACCCATCAACTGTTACCACACTGAATGATTCACACACACATTCATCAGTCCATTTATTTATCCCAGTATTGATATGCATATCGAATACCCACAAGGTATTTATGGACATGTTTTTTTTATAAATTTTAATTTGGTGGGTCAAACCTCCACCTCGCGCGTTGACGGGTCAAACCTCCGTCTATAGTTTGGTGGGTCAAACCTCCACCTCGCGCGTTGACGGGTCAAACCTCCGTCTATAGTTTGCGTTGACGGGTCAAACCTCCGTCTATAGTTGGCGTTGACGGGTCAAACCTCCGTCTATAGTTGGTGGGTCAAACCTCCACCTCGCCATTCACCACAATTTACCACTTTCAACTCTTATTCACATTTTCTATTTTTTTATATGCATGCCAGTGCCCGTTTTTGTCAAACAACATTTATCGAACGGTATTAACACATAAAAAAGGGCAATTAGAACTCACCTTAATGCTTTCAGCAAGTGTTTACTAATCCAAATACACTAGGGCAGCTAAAGCTTCTCCTTCTCAAAGCAAATCTAAAACAACAACCCTAACTTAGTCAAATCACCCCTAGCTGACCACTTCACACGACTAAGGCTATGCGACTGGACTCATTCGTACGACTGAACATGCGACTGAGCTTAGTCGTACGAATAGACCATACGACAGAGGTGCGAATGAGCTATAACAGGGTTTGTGCGAATGACCTCCATTCGTGCGATTGGTTCATGCGACTGAACTTCAGTCGCACGTTTGAACAATACGATTGACTCAGTCGTATGAATGGGTCATGTGACTGGGCTCATTCGCCTGAAACGGATCGGCAGCTGTGTTCTTGACATATTTGATCCAAAAACTCGAGTTTTAACCATTTGGATTATACCATATTCACAACAGAACATATACACTTCATTTACAACCGTTTCGGATCCTTATTTCATCAAACTTCACAAAACTAAGATCCGAATCCTTGGTTTTCAACTTAATAGAAGGTTTGAATCAAAACTCAGATTTAAAACATGTTTTTGGATCAATTTCGACCACATACACAGCTTAACCTATTCAAGAATCGATCCGTACCAAGTGAAACTTACCGAATTGAAGCCGAAACCGTTGATTTGGCAAGGGCAGGGGTGTTTGGGTTCGAGAGAAACAAGGGGATAGGGACACAGCAGATAGAAATCTGCTTTTGAACACCCTTAACCGCCCTACTTATCCTACATGCCTATTTTAGCCGCCATACTCAGTCGTACGACTGGACCCATTCGCACGGCTCAATCGTATGACTGAGCCCATACGCCCGTCATTCGTGCGATTGGGCCTCATTCGTACGCAGGTTATGCGACTGAATGCTAATCCTAATAAATAAATAAATATCAAACTTTTTGGATGTTACAAGTCTACCCACCTTATTTAGGGTTTCGTCCTCGAAACCTGGCTAAAACAAGTGAGGGTAGTTCCGTCTCATCTCTTCTTCTGGTTCCCAGGTTGACTCAGATCCTTGGCGATATGCCCACTGCACTCGGACCAAGCTAATGCTTTTATTTCTAAGTTTCTTCTCCTTACGATCTATAATGGCCACAGGTTGTTCAACATAATTGAGCTTCTCATCAACCTCAATATCATCTAATGGTACATATTGAGTTTCATTAGCTAAGTATTTTCGTAACTGGGAGACGTGGAAGGTTGGATGAATAGTACTCAGTTCTTCTGGTAGATCTAATTTATATGCTACATACCCCACTTTCTCTATTATTCGAAATGGTCCAATAAAACGTGGACTTAGCTTGCCCCTCTTTCTAAATCGAATAATGCCCTTCCATGGAGAAACTTTCAACAAAACAAAATCCCCAACTTTAAATTCTAATAGTTTCCTTCTACGGTCTGCATATAACTTCTGCCTGCTTTTCGCCTCTCTAATACGATTCTTACTTTTCGCCTCTCTAATACGATTCTTAACTACTTCAAACTTTGACATTGTTTCTTCAACTATTTCACTATTCCCCAATTCACGTTGTCCTATATCTCCCCAATAAAGTGGAAATCTGCACTTTCTTCCATACAACATTTCAAACGGAGACATTTGAAGAGTAGCTTGATAACTGTTGTTGTATGCGAATTCAGCTAAAGGAAGATGACTATCCCAGCTACCTCCAAAATCTATACTACATGCCCGTAGCATATCCTCCAATGTCTGAATAGTTCTTTCACTTTGACCATCTGTCTGGGGATGATAGGCTGTACTAAAGTAAAGTTTAGTTCCCATGGCTTCGTGAAATTTTCTCCAATACCTGGAGGTAAATCTGGCATCTCTATCAGACGTGATACTTTTCGGAACTCCATGCAATCTAACTATTTCTTTAGTAAAGATATCAGCTAACTTTTCCACCGAATAAGTTTCCCGTATTGGTAGAAATAAAGCACTCTTGGTTAGCTGATCTACCACTACCCAAATAGTATCATAACCTTTTGGTGTACGGGGCAACTTCGTTATAAAATCCATAGTCAGATCGTCCCACTTCCAAACTGGGATGGCTAATGGTTGCAATAATCAATAAGGTTTTTGATGTTTAGCTTTCACTTGGGCTCAAGTCAAACATCTATTTACATACTGCATCACATTAAATTTTATCCCTGGCCACCAATAATCATGCTTTAAATCTTGATACATCTTAGTCATGCCTGGGTGAATGGAATACCTAGATTTGTGAGCTTCATCTAGTACCATATCGCGTAAAGCCAACGGAACCCACATTCGACCAAATTTGATTTTAACACCATGACTGTTTTCTTCCAAATATTTTTCTTGACCAACCATTCTTTCTCTCTTAATGTTTTCTTCTTTTAATGCTTCCAATTGGGCTTCTCGTAATTGTTGCATAAAGTCAGGAGTAATTACAAGTTTATATGCCTTAACCTTGATTGGTTCATACTTCTCCTTTCTGCTCAATGCATCAGCAACCACATTTGCTTTCCCGGGGTGATACAGAATTTCACAATCATAATCTTTAATTAATTCCAACCATCGCCTTTGCCTCATATTTAAATCTTTTTGCTCAAAGAAGTACTTCAGGCTCTTATGATCAGTAAAGATGGTACACCTCACTCCATATAAGTAATGTCGCCATATCTTAAGAGCAAAAACTACAGCTGCTAATTCTAAATCGTGGGTTGGGTAATTAACTTCATGGGTCTTCAACTGCCTAGAAGCATAAGCAATAACTCTCCCACGTTGCATCAAAACACACCCCAATCCCTGATATGATGCATCAGAATATATCACTAAATCATCTACACCTTCTGGTATGGCCAATACTGGAGCTTGTGTTAATCGGTTCTTCAGTTCCTGAAAAGCAGCTTCTTGTTCCTTATTCCATTCATACTTAACGTCTTTCCGAGTTAATTTCGTCAATGGAGAAGCAATTTTAGCAAAATCTTGAATGAATCTTCTATAATACCCCGCTAGTCCTAAGAAACTGCGAATTTCTGAAGGACTTTTAGGAATCTCCCAATTCATCACGGCCTCAATCTTCGCAGGATCCACCAATATTCCATCTGCATTTACCACATGACCCAAAAATTGCACTTCCCTTAACCAAAATTCACATTTCAAGAACTTTGCATACAACTTATTCTTTCTCAAGGTTTCCAATACTTCTCGAATGTGACCAGCATGATCTCCTTCGTTCTTAGAATAGATCAAAATATCATCTATAAACACAATTACCGATTTATCCAGCATCGGTCTACATACCCGGTTCATCAAATCCATGAATGCAGCAGGAGCATTCGTTAATCCGAATGACATCACCAAAAATTCATAATGCCCATATCGCGTACAAAAAGCTGTTTTTGGTATGTCCTCTTCTTTCACCTTTAACTGATAGTATCCGGATCTAAGATCTATCTTTGAGAACCAATTAGCACCTTGGAGTTGATCAAACAAATCGTCTATACGAGGTAATGGGTATTTATTCTTGACAGTCAGCTTGTTTAGTTCTCTGTAATCTATGCACATCCTCAAACTGCCATCTTTCTTCTTTACAAACAGAACTGGAGCACCCCATGGCGAAGTGCTTGGTCGAATAAAACCTTTGTCTAATAATTCCTGTAATTGCTTCAGGAGTTCCTTCAGCTCAACCGGCGCAAGTCTATAAGGGGTTTTAGCGACAGGTTTTGCTTCAGGTACTAAGTCAATTCTAAACTCAATTTCTCTATCAGGAGGTATACCGGGTAGATCCTCAGGAAATACATCGGGGAAATCACAAACCACTGGAACATCTTCTAATTTCTTCGTCTTCTTAGCTGTATCAACTACATATGCTAAAAATGACTCGCAACCCCTACTCAATAATTTCTCAGCCTTAATCATAGATATGACCTTCACCACACTATCATGATCATCACCAAAAACCGTTACCAGATTACCATTTGGTGCTCGCAACACAATCATCTTTCTTTTGCATATTATCTGAGCCTCAAACGTAGATAACCAGTCCATCCCCAGTACTACATCAAAACCTCCTAACTTCATCACGTGTAATCTAGCAGGAAATTTTACACATTCTAGTTCGACAAAACAACCATCTATTACCTCACTAACAACTATAAATTCATTAGAGGCAGTTTCTACTGAAAAGGCAACATCTAGCTTTGATGGTTTAATTTTTATTAAGGCATGGAATTTTATTGATATAAAACTTCTATTAGCCCCCGAATCACATAAAATTCTAGCTGATACATCATTAACAAGAAACGTACCCGACACAACATCTGGTAATGCCTTAGCCTCCTCCGTAGTTATTGTAAATGCTCTCCCCGCAGTACCGCTACTACCACTCGCACTGACTTTACTCGGTCCTCCCACTGCACGAATAGGAACCGGTCCAGGTTTAAACTTTGGACATTCAGATTTCATATGTCCCATTTCCCCGCATTCATAACACCGAAGTTCTGGACATCTGGAAACGAAATGTCCAGGCTTCCCGCATTTACGACATGCCGGGTGATTCAATCTACATTCTCCTCTATGAAACTTCCCACATCTATTACACCAAGGAGGGGGACCTACAAAGCCCCTAGCATTAAACTTTCTCTTCTGCGGCCCACTCTGTCCATACATAGGCCTAGAACTCAGTGAAGTTTCCTGACGACTAACCACTTCTTCTTTCACCACAGGTTTCTCGGACTCAGGGACTTCCTCATACATGTCCGCAGCCAAATTTACCGTGGCTTGGTATGTAGAAGGAGAATTAGACTTTACTAGCATTCTCACCTTAGGGGGTAATCCCTGAATATACCTAGTAATCCTCTTCGCCTCAGGAGTTACTAAATGAGGTACCAAGCGAGCCATTTCTTCAAATCTAGAAGTATACTCTTTATGACTTAAACTGCCTGCTTGAAACTGCAAAAACTTGATCTCAATTCTGTCCATCTCGCCTTTCGGACAGTTAAAAGTTTCCCACGTCATCTGGTTCACGGCGGCCTCACCCATGGCCTGTTCTACTGTATCCCACCAATACAAGGCTTCTGCTTGAAAAGAATGCACTGCAAAGCCCACTTTCTGGTCTTCCTTGCATCTACTAAGTTTAAACGCTGCTTCCATCTCTCGTAACCATTTGTAAGTTACTACTACATCCTTTTGGCCTTCAAACTTAGGCGGGTCACATTCTTTAAAATGCTTATATGACACTGGTTTCTCCACTACAGGCTCAACAATAACAGGTGGAGGAGTTGGTTGGGAAGATGATTCACCACCTTTCCTAAGGTCACTTAACATTTCAGGTAAAGTAGTACGCAACACTCGGGCGACCTCATCACCTATAGCCGCCTTAAGTTCATCACCTGAAATCCTAGCTTCAGGTCTAGAATTTGTACTGCTGGTTTCCTCCATCTACGATCAGAAATAAACCATAATCAAATAATGAGTGATACCAGGATGCTGCATATAATGTAAATTGCTCATAACATTGGCCAGGTGTTATAAATTATTTACTTATTCACATCATCCTGCCTCTTCTCATTATCCTTTCATAGTTTATTTCTAACTCTATCTAAATCACAAAATCATGCACACACATAATACTAATCTTCAATTTAAACAATTACTTTCATTCAATAATTGACTGAATTATCACTAACAATTAAATACTCATTCACACAATACTTCACCCCACTTCCGGTTGTAGATACTGGCACTTCCCACATTTTCAGTTAAAGTTTGAAACAATCAATTGTTCAAATCTCTTTAACTAAAGCTCTGATACCAACTTGTAACACCCTCAATCTCATAACAATATAATATAATAAGGAGGGTGCTACTAGTTGGGTTATAATAATAATTCAGAGACTACAAATGCAGCGGAAATTTTTATATATTAAAAACTGTTTACATCGTTAACAATATTTACAAGACTTTAACCGACATTTCAAAACTTTGTTAAACTTCAAGTACTCCGTTCCCAAAACCCAATATTTGTGGCCAGTATCATACACCATAACCGGAAGCTAACTCTGTGGGGGACCATCACGAGCACCTCTATTACTACCTGGCATGCATAAGAAAACAAACACAAAATCAGATAAACTGGTGAGTTCTAACATACACCACATTCCAATAACAGTAACCCATCAACTGTTACCACACCGAATGATTCACACACACATTCATCAGTCCATTTATTTATCCCAGTATTGATATGCATATCGAATACCCACAAGGTATTTATGGACATTTTTTTTTATAAATTTTAATTTGGTGGGTCAAACCTCCACCTCGCGCATTGACGGGTCAAACCTCCGTCTATAGTTTGGTGGGTCAAACCTCCACCTCGCGCGTTGACGAGTCAAACCTTCATCTATAGTTGGCGTTGACGGGTCAAACCTCCGTCTATAGTTGGCGTTGACGGGTCAAACCTCCGTCTATAGTTGGTGGGTCAAACCTCCACCTCGCCATTCACCACAATTTACCACTTTCAACTCTTATTCACATTTTCTATTTTTTTATATGCATGCCAGTGCCCGATTTTGTCAAACAACATTTATCAAACGGTATTAACACATAAAAAGGGCAATTAGAACTCACCTTAATGCTTTCAGCAAGTGTTTACCAATCCAAATACACTAGGGCAACTAAAACTTCTCCTTCTCAAAGCAAATCTAAAACAACAACCCTAACTTAGTCAAATCACCCCTAGCTGACCACTTCACACGACTAAGGCTATGCGACTGGACTTATTCGTACGACTGAACATGCGACTGAGCTTAGTCGTACGAATGGACCATACGACAGAGGTGCGAATGAGCTATAACAGGGTTTGTGCGAATGACCTCCATTCGTGCGATTGGTTCATGCGACTGAACTTCAGTCGCACGTTTGAACAATGCGATTGACTCAGTCGTACGAATGGGTCATGCGACTGGGCTCATTCGCCTGAAACGGATCAACAGCTGTGTTCTTGACATATTTGATCCAAAAACTCGAGTTTTAACCATTTGGATTATACCATATTCACAACAGAACATATACACTTCATTTACAACCGTTTCGGATCCTTATTTCATCAAACTTCACAAAACTAAGATCCGAATCCTTGGTTTTCAACTTAATAGAAGGTTTGAATCAAAACTCAGATTTAAAACATGTTTTTGGATCAATTTCGACCACATACACAGCTTAACCTATTCAAGAATCGATCCGTACCAAGCGAAACTTACCGAATTGAAGCCGAAACCGTTGATTTGGCAAGGGCAGGGGTGTTTGGGTTCGAGAGAAACAAGGGGATAGGGACACAACAGATAGAAATCTGCTTTTGAACACCCTTAACCGCCCTACTTATCCTACATGCCTATTTTAGCCGCCTTACTCAGTCGTACGACTGGACCCATTCGCACGGCTCAATCGTACGACTGAGCCCATACGCCCGTCATTCGTGCGATTGGGCCTCATTCGTACGCAGGTTATGCGACTGAATGCTAATCCTAATAAGTAAATAAATATCAAACTTTTTGGATGTTACAGCATCCTCGTGTTTCCGCTATAAGCGGGGGGGGGGGGTGACAGATTGGTATCAGAGCCTTGGTTATAGAGAATTAGGTGGAGAACTCGACCTAGACTATAACCTACGAACCTTCATATAGAATGCATGCTAGGGACTGTGTGCATTTGATTTTACCTAAATGTCTTTCATGATTTGTGTGACACATAGACACCTGTATTCTGGATTTCCTGGCAAAAAGGCCTTCGGGCTAAGGCAAGCGTATTCGTATAAATCTCATTGCAAGACCAGTTACGCTACCTGGGGATTTCTGGGATGAGTGATAAACTATGGTCAATACACAAGACTGTGAGGCAAATGGGTCAAGTATATTAAGTCTATGAACTTAATATACGGGTATGTTCCTACATACTTGATTTTATACATATACACGTGTTATCTGAACATCCCGAGGAAGACATTATTACTCTTAGTCTTTCTCCATGGGATACTTTGATACTAGTACTTTACGCTTGTATGCGCACAACATCATATTATTAGGGAACTTCGGTGATCACGCGTAGCGTCGATCTCGGATATTAAATCCGACCCTATCATGGTTATGACTGAAATCCTGAAAGTATGACGGATATGCAGTTATCATTAGACATAATGTGCTTATATGCTTACTTGCTATTACATGCTACTATTGGAATACTATTGGCTCATGGATAGGAGGACATCATATAATTTGTGCTTGTTGAATCTAAATAATACTATGATGTTAACTTGGGGTAAGTGAAGCTAAGGGTGATCATGCAAGGTAAATTACCATTACGGGTGCACACGTAATTGCAATTCGCCATGCATGAGAAGTCTGGTTAATCTTACCATGAGGTAACGATCATGAGTATCACACGTTTCTATTCTATACCCTAGGGTGCTAGGGTCATAATTCTAGTAAGACCTTGTTGAAGGCAATCAAACATTATCAACATTTACTCAAGTCCTTCCCTATTTAGAGCCTTCATAGTATTTCCAATCATGACGTTGACCTTAATCTTTATTGGACATTCCTCCACTTATGTCACATCCCGGCGGAAGCGCGAAACGATGTTCGGGTGTGACTAGCTTTTATCAGAGTGCATTAATTATAACCGAATAATATATAGAAATATTTTTAAATAAAACAACACATGACATGTTTTATTCATAATATTCGAGGAATTACATCTATTACATAAGCTTTCAAAATCTGATGTAATTCTAACTACTTTTAACTACAGCATGTCTTCTTAATCCATAAATATACTCCCGTCAATGATGTTGACGGTTATGGTCACACAGACTCTTTCCACAACTTCACTTTATCCGTTATGGACTTCGAAGCTACAATCACAACTATTACTCATTTTGTCCTGAAAAAGCATACTTAACAAAGTCAACAAAAATGTTGGTGAGTTTCATAGGTTTATATAACGAAAGTTATTTATGTTGATGTATTTGTTACAACCAAACCTGTACAACATAATCATACTGTCACGAAATAATTGTATCCTAACCCTCATTCCGGTTAGATACAGGAAAATAGTAACAACCCTCATTCGGTTGATACTAATTCTCACAAAATCGAGTAATATTGTATCCTAACCCTCATTCCGGTTAGATACAGGGAAATAGTAACAACCCTCATCCGGTTGATACTAATTCTCCTAAGTAGCGCTACTAACATTACCAGACGGTTCCTCATTCGAACTAATGGTTGTATCATAAATGACAGTAAGTTAACTCAAGTAAAAATAATACATCAACCACAATTTGTATGCTTTTTCCCCCAAAATGTTTACTGAATACCAAAACGGTTGGAAAATGGGGCTATGAACTCACCGTATTCTTCACTTGAACCTAATAAAATAGTTCACAGTGTTAGAATATACTTCAAATCTTTTTCTGGTTTTCATTGACTGTAAAAATAGAAACATCTTCGGGCCTCCAAAATTACCCTTTTAATTGTTTCTTGATAATAATGTAATTTACTTTATAAATTACAAAAATAATTCAAATATAGCTTCGGTTTTCTAAAAATTACCAACTTCTTACAGAAATTAGTTTAATCTATTTAGAATCTTCTGTAATTTTTATAGAATTTATTTCCCAACAGATTATTTATTATAAGATCTACAAAGTCACAAAAATTCATAAAAATTAGCTACTGCAGTAAATAAATTCTTATATTTTTACTGTCAACTTCAAATATTATATGTAACAACATGTAATTAAATCACAGTCCCAATGTAGTCAGAATAATTTCTATCATTTCTCATAATAGTCCAAATATTCATCAAAATGTTCAATATTGTCCCATCAGTCCTCATAAGTCCATATATTTTCGTCCATCAGTCCAATAACAACATATAATTTTTATAGAACCTAACCATTAATATATTATTTTCTGTGAATTTTATAAAGTTTCAATAAATAGTTAAAAATAGTTTCTGTTTATGAAAAATTTCAATACTTTTACAGAATACCTATTACATGTAATCAAACAACATATATTTATTTCATAGTTCATATCATAATATAATAGTTTCTGTAATTTCTTCAATAATCATAATATTTAACAAAAATAGTTATATTATTCCATAATTCATGAAAATTATATATTCTGTACTAAGTGTTTTAATATTTCGTCTATGATTTTATCCAGATTTATTATGTCCTTTAAGTATTTATTGCTATTTATTTATTACAGAACATACAAAAATTCGTATTTAAATTATAATAAGGTATAAAATGCCGAAATAATTCCAGAGGCTATTATACCTTAAAATAATCATTCTGAGATTTTATCAGAATTTTATCGAATTTTTGGCCTTTTTCATCTATTTTTCAATAACAAAATAATTTGTATAAATTAATTTGTTTATCAAAATTATACCAAATTCTCCAATTTATTATTTCAGTATAAAAACAAGTATTTTACATGTTTATTCCCACAATTGCTTTCAATAAACATTTATTTGATTTTTCTTAGTTTTTAGGTTAAAATTTTATAAAAATTCAATTGTATTTTTGTAAAACACAAGGTTCTGGATTTTGGAACCTTGTTACTTAAGTTTTGTGGTTTCAAGACTTTCAAGAAGGTTTTAGGTGATTACATCCATATACATACATATACACATCGGTATGTATGTGTATATATGTATATGTGTAACATATATGTAATCCACTTGTTTCAATTACCTTAGGTGAGTTGTGCTAGTGGTGTTCTTCACTTCTGGACTTCGAAAACAAGCTGTCGAGGTTGTAGATGGTGTTGTTGATTTGTTGGGGATCGGGTAGGGGTGATGATGTTTGACGGGTGTTTGTGATGGTGGTGTTGTAATGGTGATCGACTAATGGTGATGGTAGGTGTGTTTGAGAGAGTCCGAGAGGGAAAGATGATGGTGGGTGATCGGGTGCCAAAGAAAACCGAGAGAGAAAGGGATATGTTTTGGTGTGTGTTTTCTTGAGATTTGAAGGTTTATTTAAGGTGATAAAGAGTAGCTTGGGTGAGTCATACTTAGCATGCAATGTGGCAACTTCATGAGGGGTATAATGGTCTCAAGAAATCGAGGAGAGCTTAGGGAGCTGCCACCTCTCTCCCCTAGTGTGAAAAGGAGACTTTAATGTTGTTTTGTTTGATGGTTTTGTGAAAGCAACATACCGAGGTTTGGAAGGGGGTTTACGGGGGTGGTTTGGGGATGTTGGGTGGTTTGGTGACAAGAAAACCGAGGGGTAAGGGGTGGGAGTGGTTTCTTGGATAGGTGGTATGGTTAGGTGGTATGGTGTGGTAGGTTAATAGGGTAATGGTTTTGTTAATTTGATTTGATTTACTTTTGGTATATACATATACCCGTAAGCTTATGTATATATATATGTATGTAGCCGTGAGTTTTAGATTTTGTTTTAGTATGGTGATATATATATATGTACCCATAGGTATTTATCTATATATATATTCATAAATGCATTGCTCAAATAATTTTATAAATTTATGTATACATTTATTAGATATATAAATATGGTTCACGTATATGTACACGTAAAAATTTGTATATACGTACACATATGTATAATTTTCGGGCATATAACCCTTCATTTATATCTAAACTATTATTATACGTACATGCATATAACATGCATACGTAAAAATATATCTATATATACACATGAACATGTATATCTTATGCACACATATATATTTTATTTTAATTGGTCTTAATATTAAACATGCATATAAGCATGCACATAAAATATATGCACATAACCTTCTAATAATAATTATATAAAAAAAATTTTTAAGGTTGTTACAACTTAGCATTTCAATAACTGCTGATTAATGCTTAGAATGAAAGTGGATTACATAAATGTAGAGGAGTAATGATACTCTCTACACATACAATACGTTATTCTTTAGGATTATGCTAAGGAAAATTAGGATGTTATGTAACTGGTTTAAGTTTCATTCAAGGTATATCGTGGATGTGGTGGGAACGCTGCGGGGAACCCTATATATAAACATCACCGGTGTACTAAGAATGTGCTTAACTGGGCTACGTAATGATCTTAATGGACCGAATCATGGGTTATAGAAACTTGATAAGCGAAATCATGCGGTGATTAAAGTTCTCATCTTTCTGTAGTTAGAAGATGGCGCCTAGAAGAGTCACACGCAAAACCAAGAAGCTGAAGCCAAGCAAAACAGGAGAAGGGGTAGACCATCAAGAGATGGTGGTGCTCCAGCTGGCAATAATCAGGAAACTGGCACTCCTGATATAGCCGCTATAATTGCTCAGCAGCTAGCTGCATTGGTTCCTACCATTGTGACGCAAGTAAACGACACCCTGCTGAATCATCCTCTCCACGGGGATCATAACACCAATGGCCAATATAACCAAGGGGTAGTGGATGATACTGGCATTGGCAGAACAAATGGAAACGAAACTGGTGTCATCCATACCAAACGGGGATGCTCATATAAAGAATTTATGGCTTGCAAACCCCACGAATTCGATGGGAAAGGCGGAGCGATAGCCTTGACCAGATGGATCGAGAAGATGGAGGCAGTAATCGACATTAGTGAATGCCTCGACAGTCAACGGATCAAATATGCCACCTGCTCACTGCAAGGCAAGGCGTTAACTTGGTGGAACACCCAGGTTCAGGCTAGAGGAAGGGAGTCTGCAATGCAGATGACCTGGGATGAGTTTAAAGCATTAATTTCTGAGGAATATTGTCCTCTCAATGAGATGTAAAAACTCGAGCAAGAATTCTTGAATCACGTGATGGTGGGAGCTGGGCACGCAACCTACACCGATCGATTCCATTAATTGGCAAGATTGGTGCCACATCTGGTGACACCGGAATCAAAAAGAATCGAGAGGTACATTTGGGGACTTGCGCCTCAAATCCGAGCACTGGTGACAGCAGCTGCTCCTCCTACAATCCAGAGCGCGATTTTGAAGGCTGGCGCTCTTACTGACGAAATGGTGAGAACCGGATTGCTGGAAGATCCGATAAGAAGGCTAAAACAGCCCGAAGTTTTGTGGCTGTAACCCAAGAAAGGAAGGATTACACTGGACCGCAGCCCAAGTGCAACAAGTGTAACTATCACCATTCCCCAGCAAGGCCGTGTCGGGAATGTACAAACTGTAGGCGCTTAGGTCACTGGGTGAAGGATTGTAGGATTGCGCCAAACCTGGTAGCGCCCATCAATGCGGTTAACCCCGCCGGGAATGCTAGGGCATGCTATGAATGCGGAGGTCTCGATCACTTCCGAAACACGTGCCCCCGACTGAACAGAGCAACCGGTCAACAAGGCAATAACCAGCAGCAAGTGCTGGCCATAGCTGGTAACCCGGGTCAGGGCAATCAAAGAAATGCTGCAAGAGGACGAGCCTTCGTTATTGGAGCTAATGATGCACGTCAGGACCCGAATGTCGTCACGGGTATGTATCTTCTCAACGACCACTTCGCCTCTATATTGTTTGATATAGGAGCAGACAATAGCTTCATATCTTCTAATTTTGCACGCATGCTTGACTTGAATCCTAGTAGGCTAGAAACTAGCTTTTCCGTAGAAATGGCCAACGGTAGATTTGTACAAGCAGATAAGATCATTAGACAGTGCTCCATAATATTAGAAGACCATGCCTTCGACATAGATTTAATACCTTTCGAGCTAGGGAGCTTTGACGTGATTGTGGGAATGGATTGTTTGTTGAAGCACGGGGCCGAGATTGTTTGCCGGGAGAAGGTTGTACGAATCCCCATACCAAACTGAGAGGTACTCAAAATTCAAGGAGAACGACCGGGAAGAACTTTAAAGCTCATTTCCTGCATGAAGACGCGTCGATGTCTACGGAAGCAGTGCTACGCACTCCTGGCTCATGTGGTAAAAAAGAAGGAAGAAGGCGTCAAGTTGGCAGATATTCCGGTGGTGCGAGATTATCCGGAAGTATTTCCTGATGATTTGTCGGGTTTACCTCCTCTATGACAGGTGGAATTTCGTATCGAGTTGGTTCCTGGAGCTACACCGATAGCAAAAGCACCATATCGATTAGCACCATCTGAAATGCAAGAGTTATCCAGCCAACTATAGGAGCTGTTGGAGAAGGGATTCATTCGGCCGAGTAATTCACCATGGGGAGCACCGGTTCTATTTGTCAAAAAGAAAGACGGGTCATTTCGTATGTGTATCGATTATCGCTAGTTGAACAAGTTGACTGTGAAGAATTGATACCCTCTTCCCAGAATTGATGATTTGTTTGATCGATTACAAGGAGCTTCATATTTCTCCAAGATTGATCTTCGTTCTGGATATCATCAACTGAGAGTTTTTGAAGATGACATACCGAAAACAACATTCAGGACTCGTTATGGGCACTATGAGTTCTTAGTCATGCCATTCGGACTGACTAATGCACCAGCTGTGTTCATGGATCTGATGAATCGGGTGTGCAAACCATACTTGGATAAGTTCGTGATCGTGTTCATAGACGATATACTTATCTATTCTCGTTCGAAAGAAGATCACGAGAAACACCTTCGAGCAATTCTTGAACTATTGCGGTAAGAGAAACTTTTCGCTAAATTCCCGAAGTGTGAATTCTGGCTCCAAGAAGTGAAGTTTTTGGGACATGTGGTTAACAAAGATGGAATTCACGTGGACCCCGGCAAAATTGAAGCTGTAAAGCAATGGGATACACCTCAAACACCATCAAAAATTCGGCAATTCTTAGGATTGGCCGGGTATTATCGACGGTTTATTATGAACTTTTCAAAAATCGCACAACCGTTGACTCTGCTAACCAAGAAGAACAAGAAGTTTGATTAGGGACATGCACAAGAACGCGCTTTCCAGACGTTATAGGAAAAGCTGTGCAATGCTCCAATACTATCCCTTCCGGACGGAACTGATGACTTCGTGGTGTATTGCGATGCTTCGCATCAGGGATTGGGATGTGTGTTAATGCAAAGAGATAAGGTGATTGCTTACGCCTCATGACAACTAAAGGTGCATGAAAAGAACTACACGACTCATGATTTGGAGTTGGGCGCCGTAGTATTTGCACTGAAGATATGGAGGCACTATCTGTATGGAACCAAATGCATCATCAATACCGATCATAAGAGCCTTCAACACATCCTGAATCAGAAAGAGCTCAACATGCGACAACGACGTTGGGTGGAACTACTTAGTGACTACGATTGCGAAATCCGGTATCATCCGGGGAAAGCAAATGTGGTGGCTGATGCCCTCAGTCGTAAAGAACGCGTAAAACCACTACGTGTTAGAGCTTTGGGATTGACTATTCAAACGAACTTGAAAGCTCAAATTCAAAGTGCGCAAAGTGAGGCTCTAAAAGAAGAAAACCTTGCGGGAGAAGAATTCCGAGGGTTGGATAAATAAATGAATCGCAAGGATGACGGCGTACATTATTTCATTGATCGCATATGGGTTCCCAAATGGGGAGGTGTACGTACACTAGTCTTGGATGAAGCACACAAGACTCGATATTCTGTTCATCCCGGTGCAGACAAGATGTACCACGATCTGAAAGATCTGTACTGGTGGCCGGGTATGAAGAAAGATATTGCTTTATATGTGAGCAAATGCTTAACGTGTTCAAAGGTCAAAGCTGAACACCAGAAACCATCGGGATTATTGCAACAACCTGAAATTCCCGAGTGGAAATGGGAGAACATCACTATGGATTTTATTATCAAACTCCCGAGAACGCCAAGCGGACACGACTCGATATGGGTCGTAGTGGATCGACTGACAAAATCTGCTCACTTCTTGCCTATCCGAGAAGATTATAAAATGGATAAGCTGGCAAGATTGTACATCAAGGAGGTCGTGACACGGCATGGGGTGCCGGTGTCAATCATATCCGACTGAGACAGTCGATTTACTTCACGCTTTTGGCAGACGTTACAGAAAGCGATGGGCACTCGCTTAGACATGAGTACAGCCTATCACCCCCAGACAGACGGCCAAAGTGAACACACAATACAGACGCTTGAGGACATGCTACGGGCATGTGTCATTGATTTTGGTGGCAGTTGGGATACTCATCTATCGTTGATTGAGTTTTCCTACAATAACAGCTACCATACTAGTATTGGGTGTGCACCGTTCGAAGCGCTGTATGGCCAGAAATGTAGATCACCTGTATGTTGGGCTGAGATTGGCGAGAGTCAGCTAACAGGACCCGAAATCATTCATAAAACAACCGATAAGATTTTCCTGATCAAAGACAGACTTAAAGCTGCTAGAGATCGCCAAAAGAGCTATGCCGACAACCGTCGGAACTGCTTTAACATTGGGGACCGTGTGTTACTTAAGGTCTCTCCTTGGAAAGGGATCGTTCAGTTTGGAAAGAAGGGGAAGTTAGCCCTGAGATATATTGGACCATTCGAGATCACAGAGAGAATCGGTCCGGTGGCGTACCGATTAAGGTTGCCACAAGAGCTTAACAGTGTACATGATACTTTCCATATATCGAACCTCAAGAAGTGTTTAGCTGACGAATAACTTCACGTGCCTATTGAGGATATCAAGATTGATCAAAGCCTCCATTTTGTAGAGGAACCTATTGAGGTCATGGACCGAAAGATCAAGAGGTTGAGACGCAGCAAGATACCTATTGTTCGTGTAAGATGGAATTCCAAACGAGGGCCAGAGTTTACGTGGGAACGGAAAGATCAGATGAGGCTCAAACATCCACATCTATTCAAGGATGATACTCTTGGACCTAGCACCAGTTGAATTTCGGGACGAAATTCCCGCAACTAGGGGATACTATGACATCTATCACTGATAGGTCCGTCAATTAACATTAAACTCGTTAACTATCCTCACGCATTTATTAGTTTTCATAATCGATTTGTTGCTTTAATTGAATTTTTTTTTTATTATATACGCGTTTCGTGTTAACCTGATATTATAATAATAATAATAATAATAATAATAATAATAATAATAATAATAATAATAATAATAATAATAATAATAATAACAATAACAATAATAATAATAATAATAATAATAATAATAATAATAATAATAATAATAAAATCCAGGGGCAGTTTTGTCAATTTTTAAACTTTAAAAGAAAGTTTGTAACATAAAATAATAACTCTGAAACCGTAGGGACCGAAAGTGTAATTTTAAAAATTACACAACCCACCCCCCGGACCAATCCCCTGCGTTTTCTTCCGGCTAAATTCCGGCCGACCTCCGGCGGCCCTCCGGCGAGCTCCAAAACACCAACAAAAATCGATTTTAACCCCAAAAACCGGTCCCGACAACATCATGTGCAATATTCGAACACAATGCCTTAATTCAATTTAAAAATCATGGTGCGATCGATCTGATTCAACCCCTTTTCACTTTCGGCTGCTTTACACATCACAAATCGCACTACACAATACAATAATTCAATTAAATGATCCAAAACAATCCTATAAATGTCGCTAAACTACTTCCACTTTCAACTGCACCAGAAAACAACCACACAAACAATTTCGACCACCATCTTCATCCTCGACCTGCAACTCTATCAACCGCCACCCTCCGAGCCTTATAACTCGCAATTAACATAGGGCTTTTGATCATAAGCCTCATTCTAAGATGTCTGTGCAAGCAATTTGAGTTCCATCAGTGTTTGAACCCCTTTTCGATTTCGAGATAGCCGCGACTTGTTCTTCACTGTTCTTATCCCAATTCGAATCCAAACAGGTAATTAAACACATCCATATACTCGATTTATCATGGAGAACAAAAGCCCCATGAAATTATACATTAACAGTATCAAATCGGGGTTCAATTTGATCGATAAAATTCTACGGTTTATATGGATTTGGGGGAAATGGGCTAGGTTGACTTAAAAACAAATAGAACTAAGTTTAATCGCGGCTGGGTGCCTTGGTTCACTGGTTGGTGCGTGGGATTATGGGTTAGAGGTCACGGGTTCGAACCCGAGCCTCTGCCATTTTTTTTAAAAACCTTTTTAAGCCTCCATGAAATATGTAAAAATTCTTAAAAATTATAAAAATAAATTTTATAAACCCTCCTTATTTTAAATCTCACAAAATTATTTTCTGTAAATTTATTTTATTTAAAAACCTTAAAAATCTTTATAAAATATTGTTTATAAATATTATAAATAATCATTTTTATAAAAATAGACATTATATCGTAATTAATTATAAAGTAAATCATGGAAAATCATAGAAATTATACATAAATTATTTACAAACGTAATTATAAGTTATATTTTAATCGTAATCAATGTTAAATAATACAAAGAATATATACATAATAATATGTATTTCTTACGAATAAATCAAAATACAAGTAAATATACTTACTTGTCAAAACCCCATAATTCAACTTAAATCCTAATATCACTAGGTATATAATCAAACTCAAATACATATAATCGTGTGTGTCAACCTAAATCCAACCAAATAATCTATTCACGTTGAATACATTTTAAAGTCTTAGTTACAATAAATAATAGGTATTGTACGTGTTTGATCGTGCACTGCCTTATTCTGTGAAGTCTTTGTGCATTACATCAATTCAAGGTGAGTTTCGTGGCCCTTTTTATGCTTATACAAGTTTTCAATGTTTTCAATCAATGGGGGAAAAGTATGCTCACTCGTTTTCAATGTTGTACATCATATATTCAATTTTCATACTTGGAATCAAAGTGATACTGTTTTGCATACATACGTGGTGTTATTCTATGGATTCTTACAACCATTAATTCCCGGTTTGGGAACCCGCGGTTAGGTATTGGTAGTACTACTGGGTTGACACCCCCACCCATCGACGATTGGTTAACTTGTGAGTTACCAACACAGCTGCCAGCAATCAGGCCATGGGTGAATATATTCCGTCTAATTTGTATGCATAACGTCATTAGGTTTGGTTGTCTAAAACACATGTTATGTGGTTTTGCTTGCTTATAACAGTATGATTCCACATCAAAATTCTATACAGCATCAACTACATGTTTTCAATTTAAACCTGCGGAACTCACCAACATTATTGTTGACATTTTTGAGCATATCTTTTCAGGTGAACATAATCAAAGAGGATAACTAGAGCCGATGCCTTAGCAGAGACCCTCAGGAAATCAATAGACTTGCATTAGTGTTGTCTTTCATTTGCCTTTGTATTTGAACAATGTGTATCTTGGATTATTGAATTAATAGACTATGATAGTCGTGGAACTGACTAACCACGACATAAGTCACCATTGTGTCGGGCGACGTCATGACACGAGGATTATTGCATATATTGTGTCTCTGTAAATTTACCAAGTGTTATGACGATCCCGTCCGTCGCATCCTCGTGTTTCCGCTATAAGCGGGGGTGTGACACTTTGATTCAAAACTAAAGAGATAAACTATGTGACACCCGGTCAAACAGGTCAACACTCAAAATCATTCGTAATAATAAATCTATGGTTATTTAATAATTATATCTGATTAAATGGAAAACCCTACGTTAATATATTAATGAATCTTGAAGTCATTTAACAATTTCTTGTATATAATAATAATAATAATTACAATAATAATAAATTAATAATAATAATAATAATAAATTAATAATAATAATAATTGTGATTAGGGAGACATGCATGGATGACAACTAATCATCCATATCTCCATAAATCTCCTCTTAAACCCCATATGTACAACCCTTTCACATTCTCACAACTCTTCCACTCTCACACACACACTCACTCACACCACCACCACCCCATCGGCTGCCCCCTACCGCCGCGCCACCACCTGCCGCCGCGCCACCGCCTGCCGCTAGCACCACCCCCATCCCCCTCGACCGCGACCGCCACTTTCATCACCATTAACCACCATCGCCAACACCACCACCCGTCACCCTCATCTCCACCAACACCACCACCCGTCGTCCTCATCGCCACCAACACCACCACCCGTCACCAACATCACCACCATTAGTTACCTCACCTACATTCTCTCTAAGAATTCTAGTTGAAATTTTGAATAGAACCCGAAGTTGTAATCGAAGGTTGAAGATAACGTGCTATCATTGTATGCATTGATTCATTCTTTTGTGTTTAAGATATTTTGATTAGATTGTTTACATTTGTTCATGCATGGGTAATCAAGATAAAGATCTTGATAAACCCTAGTTTCACCCACTTTTAAGTTAACAAAAGTTGTTGTTTTGATAATTTTGGATCTAATAATGTGTATGAAATGGTTGAACAAAACTGAAAATATGTTTAGAATAGGTTAATGTTAGATGAAATCATATTATTTGGGAGATCTAGAAGGTAAGAATGCGTATATGTATATGTAGCGTATGTATGTATGAATGAACATATAGGGTGGAAGATTGATGGATTATGGCTTTGATAGAAACATTAGGATGAAAAATTGTTGTTAACATGATGATATATGATGATAACTAAGATTGAAGACTTTGGGTGTCAATGAGAACACGATGAAATAATGATAAAATGGCTAAGTTGAAATACTGCAATAGAAGTATGATACTGGGACATATTGAAAGATTTCACTAGATAAAAGTTAGATTTGTAAGGCTAAAAATCATGATTAAATATAAGACCAAAAGGACGCTATGACCAAGGAACACGACTAAGACATCAAACGCGACTCCAAAACATTAAAAAATAAATTTATAGTTGGACAACTCACGATTAAGAGAAATTATAGTGTATATATTTACTAAACATAAAATTTTTTTTTGAACAACTCATGCCTAATTACGTTTATAATATATATAAATATATATATATATATATATACATACACACATTTTAAACAATAACCACAAATTAATGAGTTTTATGCTTTGTAAAAAAAATATGTATTAGTAATTAAGTAATCTTAATAATTATAAAAAGAATTATTTTATAAAAAAAGTAAAATAGGAGTTTTGCATAAAAATTTATTAGTAACAAAACTATTAATTAAACTTTGAATAAAGACTAATATATATATATATATATATATATATATATATATAAGTTTGGAAAATATAGTTTATAACATGAGAGCTTAAATTAGAAAATCACTAGTTAAATATAAGTTTTAAACGCAAAGTTCGCGAGTAGAGTAGTAAAGATATAAGGCATCTAGCATTTGAACAGGGAATGGATATTAGTGAAAGAGTATATAACCCTATAGGGAAAATAATAGTCTTTACTAAAAATTTATAAAAGTATACATTTCTGAATAATAAAAACATACTATTTTAAACAACTAAATAAGTGGGTGAAAAGCATTCGTAAGTATAAATAATCAAATATTGATCATAATGCACATGATTAGGGTTTCATTATCAAAGGCCTAGCACGTTGGTTCTTTTCATTAAACGCATTCAAGGTGAGTCCTTCGGGCCCATTTTAAAGATTATTTTAACTGTTTTTGGGGAAAAGCATGAAACAATGCTTTAAAATATATGATGGGTTAAACAGGATAATATATTATAAAGGTATAAGTTGGGTCAGTGGTATGGATAGATACCATTGAGCCCCTAAATCCCCCTATAATCGTTAACCTCAGGGGTGAGGCCACAGAGTATATTGGTAGATCTATCGGTTTAGAATGGTCCGCTCTCGCGACCAGTCGCACTGGTCAGGTTGTGGCGAGGGAGTTTATATGTCTGGACTGTTGAGGGGCAACGACGTGTTTCTTGGTTTGATTATGGACTTATGACCTGAATTTATCATAGTACCTAGCTAGTCTATTTGGGATATATTATGCCTTGTTTCATCATATTATTTTCAAAATGAATGTTTTGCAAGAATGAAAAACCCCGAAGGCTCACCAACTTTATGTTGACTTTATTACCCTTCATGCTTTTCAGGGTTATAGGTGAGCTCTGCGTAGAATTTCCGGGAATAAGTCTTTGAAGGGTCAAACGTGTAATTATCTTTTATCAAATAAAAGACAATGTATTTCCAACCAATAAGAATTTCCAGGATGTTGAGATCATTGATAATTAGTATGAATTTAGACTGACTAATGTATGGTTTTACATAAATGACGTTATTGATAAACACGTTTGACTATAAAAGTTGGACTAGCTCCAACTTCCGTTACCACCACGTCACGCGACCTTCCGCTGCGATTTTTGGGGTGTGACAAACTACTCATATGTTAGGGATAAATATTTTATCAAAATTTTAAGTCCTGCCACTTGGACCATGTTAGGGGCTGCCGCTCGTGGTATCCACCAGACGTTATCCTCTTAGAGCCTAATTGGTTAGGGGTTGCGCTCCTAATCACCAATGAGACTCCAAATTCTAAAAATCATAAAAAAAAGTCAAAAAATGTTTATTTCGCACATTCCGACTTGTTTGATGTATATTATGGTTTACTTTAATTAACAAATCAATCTAATTACACTAAAATGTCTAATATGTAGTTCTGTTATCGGTTTTTTAAGCGTCCAATCATGTTTTGAATCTATTTCCATTTATATCAATTATGTACGTATGAAATTTGAATAACTGAGTTTTCTTTATCTAACATATGTTAGCTACAATAGACTTATCCATTTCAAGATCAAATCTCTTTTTAACTAGGTGAAGGTGCAGCATTGATAGTCGTTAAAAATAAATAAATAACAATATCAACAAAAGATATAGTAATTAATAGGAGTTAGTTTTAGAAAGATAACAATAGTGAATAAATTAAATGATAAATAATAAACACATTTTTTGAATGAAATATTTGTTTTTAACCTAGATACCATATACCTTGTATTTGTAAGAATTTAAATTCATATTATTTTTATGGGATGTAAATACTATATCATTATACCATAAGAACATGAGTAAATAATAGACAATTAAGTAGAACTTAGCATAAGAGGAGTAGGAATTGAATAAAAACCTAAGATGAAACCATAAAATTTAACAAAATAAAAGGTTAAACACATAATCCATATGAATATGAGATAATACATAATAGTATTGACTTCAACCCAACAACCATACTAGCTTATTGAATTGGCATGAACCACCATACGATAATCAAAGAGCATTTAAGTAGCACTCGTATGATAATTGAAAATTTTAACTTCAAGAAAAGATTTTATACCACTAAACGAAAGTTTCTATAAAAATGAATAAATGTTTTATAATGAGACTTTGAAATGGTAAATAATGTAATTTTTTACAACACGAAAGTATGATAATTCTATAATGAAATAAATTTGTAAAGTAGTAATAAGCACTACAAGAAATGTCATTAATAACGGCGCCTCTATTAGCGGCGACACGCTCATTAGCGGCGACACGCTCATTAGCGGCGACAGCAATAGCGGCGACAGTATTAGCGGCGACATGTCGCCGCTATTGCTCGTCAATCCGTTTCCAATTTTTTCCAACAGATCTAACCGTTGATCGTGCAACAGATCTAACGGACAGGGATTCATCGTACTTAACCAATAGCGGCGACACTATTTAGCGGCGACTGGTCATCGCTATTGGTTAAATATATACCCAGGTAATTACGCGACTTCCCTCCACATTTCCATTCCCTCCATCTCCCTGACTTTCCCTCCATCTCCCTGCACGCTACCGCCTCCGACCACCACCCTCTGGCCACCACCCTCCGGCCACCACCCGTTCGCGACCCCTTCCCTCTTTCTCCTCCTCTTGTCGCCGAGCACCACCCCCACCGAGCACCAACCTCCGGTCACCGCCCCCTTTCTCCTCCTCTTGCCGCCGAGCACCACCCACCGAGCACCACCCTCAGGTCACCACCCGACCCCTTCCCCCTTTCTCCTCCTCTTGCCGCCTGGCACCACCCGATCCACCACTGCAACCGCTGCTGCAACCCACCAGCACCACCACCGCTGCTGCAACCCACCACCACCACCACTGATTTTAGGTATAAATTTTGATTTTGTATGAATTTTTGATTTAGTTATGGTAAAGCATTATTTAGGTATGAATTTTGATTTAGTTGTGTTATTGGGTGAATTATTTTGGTATAAATTTGGGATTTAGTATGTATTTTTTATTTTAGTTATGTTGAAACATTATTTAGCTAGAATTTTTGATTTAGTTGTGTTATTAGACGAATTTTTAGGTTATGTTAGTTGTGTGAATCTTTAATTTAGTTATACAAGTTATTTGTTAAATTATTTGTTTATTAGATGTTAGTTTAGGTGTTTTGTTGGTTGAAAATTATTATGTTAATAATGCTTAATAATTAGATTATTTAGGTTATGATAGTCGTGTAACAAGTTGTGTTATTTGAAAATTATTGTTTAGTAATTTGTGTATAGACAAAACAATGATCACTATAAAATGACAAGTTGTGTTATCTATAAACACAAATGATCACTGTTTAGTTGTTTGATTTTTTAGTGATTTCTTATCGTTTTTCATTACTATAAAAACACAATTTAGGTTATGATCATCTATATGTCTTGCTATCGTTGGCTTTTGCTATCGAGTCGGGGGTCTCTTTGGAAGCGGTCTCTCTACCTAACAAGATAGAGGAAAGACTCGCCTACACCTACCCTCCCCAGACCCTGCTCTTGAGTGGGATATACTGGGTTTGTTTGTTTGTTTGTTTGTTTAGTAATTGCTTATTGTTTTACATTATGAGCGTTTAGGTTTCGTGACTTCATTCTAATCATCACGAGCTTAGAAATACCCGCCCGAAATTGATTTAGTAATTAATTTCGGGTTGTCCCCGTTTTGGGACTGATTTTTGAATATTTTATCTCATTTAGGATATGAATGTGTATTACATGATTGTTTGTTTAAGAAAAATTTAGTTTTTATTTTCTCTTTGCTCCACGAGTATATATTTCTATATGTATATATATACTTGGGAGCTAAGAGGAAATGCTACCGAATTTTTTTTAAACAAACAATCATGTGAGGCACGTTCATATATGAGATAAGGTATTCAAAAAGTGGGTATAGCAGCCTACCCTTTTGAATTCTCAATCCGTTGTCCTACTTTTTGTTAATCATGTTCCGTGGATAAATTTTCATCCACTTAAATCCTAATATGTATTGCAGTTCCATAATCATGCCTGTCGATAAAAGTTGGCTTCTTAATCCGAACCGTAGATCACCTGAGTATCAACAAGGACTCAGCTCTTTTATAGATATGTGCGAAAAACTTACCGACAGTTATGGTCAAATTCGATGTCCGTGTATGAAATGTCAGAATACCGTATTATTAGGATGGGTTAAAATGAAATATCATTTAGAAATATGGGGCATGTGCCGGTCGTACAAAGATTGGATCTATCACGGTGAAAGTTTAATTCCTGAAGTTGTAGTTGTGGATAATGTTGCGCCAACAAACGAAATGGCTGACGTTATCGAAGACGTTATGGAGGAGAGTAGCGGTCTCCATGAGCAGAATAGTGGTATCCATGATGATTTTGAGAACTTGTTAGAAGAAGTTCAATCATAATTATATTCGGGTTGTGCTAAGTTTTCTTCCCTTGATTTTTTAGCCAAGCTTATGCACATCAAGGTGAAGAATAAATGGACTAATAGCTCATTTGATGAGCTTCTTGAGTTGTTACAATCTTCATATCCTGAGGGTAATAAAATCCCCCCTTCTTATTATGTAGCAAAAAGGACATTAAAAAAGATTGGTTTAGGATATGAGTCGATACATGTGTGCAAATATGATTGTGCTCTTTTCTGGGGAGAAAACCTCTTGTTAGAAAAATGTCCCGTTTGTAATGAGAGTATGTGGGTTGATAAAAATACAAAGGGCAAGAAGTTACCTCACAAGGTGTTACGATGGTTTCCTTTAACCCCCAGACTACGACGATTGTATTCTTCAAGGCACACGGCAAAAGATATGATTTGGCATAGTACCGGACGATCAGAAGAGGGTACGATGTGACATCCTGTTGATGGTACCTCATGGAAAGATTTTGACATAAGGTACCCGACCTTCTCGAGGGAACCGCGAAACGTTCGCCTAGGGCTTGCAGCCGACGGTTTTAATCCATTTGGTAACATGAGTTCGGCTCATAGCACGTGGCCGGTTGTACTCACCACATACAATCTGCCTCCATGGTTATGCATGAAAGAGTCCTCATTTATGTTGTCATTGTTGATTCCTGGCCCTAAAACACTAGGGAAAGACATGGATGTGTTTCTTAAGCCGTTGGTGGATGAGCTTAAGCAGTTGTGGGTGTCAGGCGTACGTACTAAAGATGCGGCGACAAACACGTTCTTTACAATGAAAGCGGCGTTGTTATGGACTATAAACGACTTTCCAGCTCGTAGTAGTTTATCTGGTTGGAGCGGTCAGGGTTACGAAGCATGCCCGACTTGTAATGAAGACACTTCTTCTATGCGTGTTACAAATAAAGTTGTATATGTTGGTCATCGACGATTCTTAGATGCTAACCATGAGTGGAGAACAAGTTTAGAATTTAACGGAGAACCCGATATCAGAGCCCCTCCGAAACAGTTTAATGATACAGACATAGAAGCTCAACGTAGTCGTCTACGCCATCGTTTGCCGGGTAAACATCCCGATTTTGGAGATGTAAAATCAAAGCGGGAGGAGTTTGAGTTGAACTGGTCGAAACGAAGCATATTTTTTGAACTTGAGTATTGGTCTTCTCTGTAGCTAAAACATAACCTAGATGTGATGCATATCGAGAAAAATGTGTATGATAGTTTGTTAGGTACTCTTCTAATGAATGAAAAGAGCAAAGATACGCCAAATGCACACGTTGACTTGAAAAATCTAAATATTCGAAGTAGGCAGTGGTTGGAGAAAAAGAATGGCAAGTGGTATAGTCCACACCTAAAATACTCATTGAAGATTAGTGATCAAAAGTTATTTTGTGAGTTTATAAAGGATGTTAAATTGCCTGATGGGTTCGGTCTAATATCAGGAAGAGAGTGGTAGATAACAATACTAATATTACTGGGTTGAAATCTCATGACTGTCATATTCTCATGCAGCGTTTAATACCGATTGGAGTTAGATGCTTTTTGACCAAAGATACTTATACGCCAATAGTTGATCTTTGCACGTTTTTAAGCAACTCTGCTCAAGAACACTATTGGTCGAGGATATGAAGAAAGCTAAGGATGTCATTTTATAATATTGTGCAAGTTAGAGTTGATCTATCCTCCGGCATTTTTTGACATTATGGTTCATTTAGTTTTGCATTTACCTGATGAAGCGATTCGTGGTGGTCCTGTATGTATGATATGGATGTATCCGTTTGAAAGATATATGAAAAAACTAAAAAATTATGTCAGAAACAAAGCAAGGCCGGAAGGTTGTACAGCTGAAGGTTATGTTGCTGAAGAAGCTTTATCATTTTGTTCGAGATACCTTCGAGATGTTGAGACTCAGTTTAATCGCCCGGACAGAAATGAGGATGTCATTATCCCAAAAAGAAATGTGTATGCATTTGAGTCTAAATGTCGTCCGGTTAGTGCAACAAAGATGAAATACCTTTCTCAAAGTGAAAAGCTTAAGTTAGAATGGTTTGTGCTCGATAGCTGTCAAGAAGTCAGAGATTATATGAAGTAAAGTTTCCTATCTTTAACTTTGCATCATTAATTAAATATATTTCATTTCTCACTTATTGTATCTTTTTATCAATATTGTAGTGAATTTAAATCTGAATGTCCACATGAGGATATTAAAATCAAATTTTCAACATAGTTCCTCGAGAAGGTAATCTATATCTAACACGTGTTACTATATATTTGTTAGGTAATCCATATATAACACGTGTTAGTCTATATTTTCTTAGGTTTATTCGATGAAAATACAAAATTCTCCAAAATTTCACTCAGAGTTGTATGCTCTTTCAATGGGTGCGGATGTAAATGCCTATACTTACACTGCTTGCATAGTCAACGGTGTTAGGTTTATGGTAGTTGATCGTGACGCGCGACGCACAACGCAAAACTCCGGTGTTTTAGTGGAGGGAGAGAATGGTGAGAAATATTATGGGCAAGTTGAGGAGATTATTGAATTACATAATGCAAATGGGTATTCAACTGTCCTATTTCGTTGCAAATGGTTTGATACTCGAAGGGGTGTTTCATACGACAATAATATTATTAGTATCAACACAGAACGTGAATGGGACAAAGACGATCAACTCATATTTGCCTCCCAAGCTAAACAAGTGTTCTACATCCGAGAACCTTCTCGAAGAAATCAAAACAATAATCACCGGTGGGTCGTCGAGAATGTTAATCATCGAAAAATTTGGGATCGCCCTACAACCAATGATGGTGTCGTGGAGAACATTCAAAATGTTGACAATGACTTGACAGAAGATCTTGACGTTGTTCACAACCACTCTTCATCTAATAGCGTACTTTTCATTGACTTCACACAATATTTTCATAACATGCCTACTTATGTCACCGAAAGCGAGACTCCAAGTGAAGTTAATCCGCCAACTGTCATCACTGAGGAGGTGTTTGAAGACGAGGCTGATTATGATGAGGACGATTCTGATTATTACACCGAAGAGTCTGACGAAGATACTAAAGTATATGAGGGTGACTCTGATTGAAAAAATTATTATGATTTGTTAGGATTTGTATATATATTTATTTATCTAAACCTTTGTTTGTATTTCATGTTGACTACAAGACTTTCTTCTTATTTTAACATTATGTTCTAAATCTTATATTTCAGGACATGATTTCATTGTGGATTGTTTTTGCATACCTTATGGCTGATGTTATGAGCCATGGAGGTGATGGCGCGAGGGATCCACCACTACCTCCATTTAACGGTCCTGGAAGTCACGCTTTAGATGGTAATGGTTATTATAATTAATTTATTAATATGTTTATTCAATTATTATTAATATATGATGCAATTAATGATTTTTTCAATTTTACATAACTAACTTTTATTTTATTTAACTTAAATGTAGCGACGCTTTGACTTTGATGAGATATTGCGAGATCGTGAGCGCGCACAGATAGAGGGTGGAATCCGTTCGGTGTTTCTCAAACGATTTAGAGATCGAAAAAATATGGCAAAAAAACATTTTGATCGGGTTGGAGGCTACGATAATGTAGAACAAGCAAGGGTCAATCCTCCAACAGGAATGAATCATGAAAATTGGAGCAAAACCGTTGACTATTTTATGAGTGACGCGTATAGAAATGTGTCAAGTTCAAACAAAGCAAATCGTCAACAACAAATATATACAAACCGTGGGGGGGACTGCTTCATATAGTAGTTATTGTTATAAGAATGTAATGATTTAAATTTATATATTTGTGTATTATATATTAGTATTTTTTAATATATTTTATACTTTTTAAAAACAGAATAAAAGCAGACTTGAGACGTTTCATGATGCACATACTGGTAAAGATGGGACATTTGATAGCGAGGTAGCACAACAACAATATGTAAGTATTTCATCTTCAGGGACGAGTTCTTTATGTATGTATAAATATGTTAATATATTTTTGTTAATTAATACAGAACCAATTAAAGGAAAGGTTTGATGAGCTAAGTCAAACCCAAAATCAAGAAAGTGGATCATCAACTTTAAATGAAATCGATATTTTTGAGTCGGTGTTAGGACAACGGTGTGGACATATTAGGGGGATTGGACGTAAACCATTTTCATCTTCAGGGACGAGTTCTTTTGTTGATGATCACGAACAAACTCCTCAGTCATTTACACAGGTAAGTGCATCATTTTATCTAAGTTTAACTTAAACGGGTCAAAACGGGTGAAAAGGACATGATTTTAGTTTAAACGGATCAAAATAACTTAAACTTGGATGTGTTAAGTTCATCATAGTTGTTTTAGGTTAATTATGACTTTTAATCGCTAAAATAGAATTTAATTATCTAAGTTTAGCTTAAACGGGTCAAAACGGGTGAAAAGGACATGATTTGTGGTTAAACGGGTTAAAATAACTTAAACTTGAATGTGTTAAGTTAATCATAGTTGTTTTAGGTTAATTATGACTTTTAATCGCTAAAATAGAATTTAATTATCTAAGTTTGGCTTAAACGGGTCAAAACGGGTGAAAAGGACATGATTTGTGGTTAAACGGGTCAAAATAACTTAAACTTGGATGTGTTAAGTTCATCATAGTTGTTTTAGGTTAATTATGACTTTTAATCGCTAAAATAGAATTTAATTATTTAAGTTTAGCTTAAACGGGTCAAAACGGGTGAAAAGAACATGATTTGCGGATAAACGGGTCAAAATAACTTAAACTTGAATGTGTTAAGTTCATCATAGTTTTTTTAGGTTAATTATGACTTTTAATCGCTAAAATAGAATTTAATTATCTAAGTTTAGCTTAAACGGGTTAAAACGGGTGAAAAGGACATGATTTAAGTTTAAACCGGTCAAAACGACTTAAACTTGAATGTGTTAAGTTCAACATAGTATGTTTGGTTTACACTTCATATACTTCGTCAAAATATAAATGTATATTTTGTTTTTGCAGGAGCAAATTTCAAGTCTGTTCCAAAATGCGCAATTTATGTCACAAATGACACAATTAATTGCTTCGCAAAAGGCTCCAAATCAAGCGGAAGAAGATGATTCAGACGAGGGGGATGAATAGCTTATTTTATGATTGTATAATATTGCGTAATCTAGAATTTTAGCTTTTAATTATGATTAAATTATCTATGTATGATTGTATGATATTTTGTAATCTAGATTGTAGTTTATGTATAACTTTATGTTATTGCGTAATCTAGATTATGTTATTAGAAAATCTAGGTTTATTTTGGATGAAAACTGGATTTTTGAAAAAACAAAAAAAATAAAAATAAAAAATAACCATTAGCGGCGACAGCTGTCGCCGCTAATAGTTAACAAAAACCACAATCTGACGACAACTTTTAGCGGCGATTGTAGAGTATTAGCGATAGGTTGTCACATCCCGGCGGAAGCGTGAAATGCGGTTCGGGTGTGACTCGCTTTGATCAGAGTGCATTAATTATAGCGGAGTAAATAATAAACATACACACTTAAAAAAATAAAGTAGGACATGCATTTATTCATAATATTCGAGATTACACCTTATACATAAGTTTTTAAAATTAGATATAATCTTTCTACAACTTAGTTAAACTACTGCATGTCTTCAGATACGATGGAAGTGTGCGTCAACATACACACTATAGTCAATTATGTTGACTGTTAGTGTCACACAAACCCTTCCAACAATTTCTCCCCAACCGTTGTGAACCTCAAAACTAAAGTCAAAGGTATTAGTCATCGTTTCCTGAAAAAACATACTCAAAATAGTTAACAAAAAGTTGGTGAGTCCATAGGTTTATATCCAAACAAAATATTTTATTGATGTATCAATTACAACCAAACATGTTCACAACATAATCATACTGTCACGAATATTCACAAAATCAGATAATATTATATCTCAACCCTCATTCGGTTAGGTACAGGAAAATAGCATCACAACACTCATCCCGTTGGTGCAAATATTCTCCTAAGTAGCGCTACTAATATTATTAGACGGTTCCTCATTCGAACTAATGGTTGTATCATAAATGACAGTAAGTCTTAAAATATTTTCAAAATAATACATCAACGTAACCAGTATGTTTTTCCCCCAAAACTTTACAAATACAAAAAGGGTCAAAAATGGAGCTATGAATCTCACCGTATCTCCAAAGTGGAACCTATAAAATAATTCACAGAATTAGACATTAATTTCTTTAAAATTTTCAGAACCTCAGATTTATTTAACTTTTGAAAGTTCAACTGTAAAATAGTCAAATGATGTTATCATAAAATTCTCCACATTTATTTTACTATACATAAATACTTATAATTAGTCCAAGTCTTTATAAATCACTAAAATTAGCTACGGTTATCCAAAAATCACCAAAATTTTACAGAATGTTATCTCAATAGTTTGTAACATCTCATAAATTTTATAACATTTACTTCCTAACAGATTATTTTCTGTAATTTCTATTGTATTCCTAAAATTCGTTAAAAATAGTTTCTGTAGTCCATAAATTCCTAAAATTCTACAGAAAGTTTCATATATGAAATAAAACATCATATAAATATATCAAAGTCTAACTCGTAGCAGATCCGTTTCTGTAATTTTTACAATAATCTCAATATTTAGAAAAAATAGTTATATAACTCCAAAAATTATGAAATTTATATATTCTGCAGATTATTTAATATTGTATCCATGATTTTCTCAGAATTTATTATATAACTTAAGTATTTATTTCGATTTTCCTATTTCAGATCATATAAAAATTCATATCTTAGTTATAATATAGAGATAAATTCTAAAATAATTCTAGAGACCTTTATACTTCAAAAGTATCATTCTGTGAATTTATCAGAATTTTCTCGAATTATTTTATATTTTTAAGTATTTTCTTTATTTCATTATTTACAACAACTTGTATAATTTGCTATATTTATCATAATTTTGTCAAAATAATGTTTCAGTATCTAAATAAAGTTTTTTTTTAATGTTTATTCCCACAATCGTAATTATTTAGTATTTTACCTATTTTTCCTTAATATTACATGATAAAATTTCATAAATTTCCAAAAATATCCTTTTTGTCATAAGATTTCAAATTTTATTACTGTAATTTGATGGAATTTAAAGTTTTCAAGACTTTTTGAGATTTGTTCTGGTGTATATATACCAAAACTACTTTCTATATGTGTTTGTAACACATATGTAAATCTTTGGTATTAAATATTTTAGAAATACCTTAGCCTTGTCTTGAGTTCTTGTTTTGAGAAGATAGTGTGTATGTTGACGCACACTTCCACTGTATCTTAAGACATGCAGTAGTTTAACCAAATTGTAGAAAGATTATATCTAATTTTGAAAACTTATGTATAAGATGTAATCTCGAATATTATGAATAAATGCATGTCCTACTTTATTATTTTAAGTGTGTATGTTTATTATTTACTCCGCTATAATTAATGCACTCTGATCAGGCAAGTCACACCCAAACAGCATTTCACGCTACCGCCGGGATGTGACACTAATAGTTAAAAAAAAACACAATCTGACGACAACTTTTAGCGGCGATTGTAGAGTATTAGCGGCGACATCTTTAGCGGCGACCCATTAGCGACGACCATTTGACCAATAGCGACTAACTTTTAGCGGCGACCCATTAGCGGCGACATGTCGCCGCTAATACCTATAGCGGCTACAAGTTGGGGTATTAGCGGCGATAACTGTCGCCGCTAATGACCGAATATTTTGTAGTGAAGGTTTTAAAATTGTTCTAATTAGGTCACTTATAATTTTTTTATTTCAATAAAGTCACTCGTAAGTTTTTTTTGTCTCAGTTAGGTGACTTAACTTTCATTATTGTTTTTATTAAGTCATTTATAAATTATAAAATTTAAGAAAAAATTAAAATATTAAAAAGTTAACAATATTTATAAAAACCGAATTAATTAATAACTTTGTGCATTATTTAAAAAATATAAAGAAAATATGAGTGACCTAATTTAAAAACTCCTAAAACTTTAATAACCTAATTGAAACACTCGTAGAACTTTAGTGACCTAGTTGTAACAAATAAAAATATTAATGTTTTGATTGAAAAAAATATATATAAATGACTTAACTGAAACACTCGTAAAATTCTAGTTATTTAATTAAAACAAATAGAAATATTAAATAATGATCCTTCCGAATTTAAGATAAATATAAAATAAACATATAACTAGTATTATTCTCAGCGCGCGTTGCGCGGGGAATTTTTCTGGTGTTTGTCTGATCGGTTGGAAACACACGTAGGATTCTCTTAGCTGTTCGATCTGGCCCATCGAATATGTGGTTGCATTTGGTTATTAATTTTTTTATAAAAGGCTGAATTTGGTAATTACTATCTTATAAAAGCTTAAGATCCGGAAAAACGCATGTAGGATTGTAGTCGCGATTGGGTTTACAACTTGATGCTTATGTTTTACAAAAGGTTTAGATTACTTATAGTTTAAGATGTGGAAAAAGGCCAGTTCATTGTCTTAAAGTTTCTATTTGATAGTTTATGATCAAGAGGGGGCTAGCTGCCAAAAAATAGACCCTGCATGATCCATGATCCAAATTCCAAACCACCGTGATTCAAGGTTGAAATGAAGGTAGCAAAAAGGAATTCTAGATTTATTGTATAATGTAGAACATACCGCCTTTATTTAGTACTATTTGTATCTTTATCACATGCAAAGAATAGAACTTGCAGAGCCTCTCATTGTGCACTAATAAGGGGGATTTGGTATGTACTGTCACAATGGCAAGTGTTTATTGATTATCGAAGGTTAATATCATAGTGCTTTCATTCTCAGCTAATGACAAACACACTAATGATCAAATCATATCCACCATTCATATCAATTAGCTGAAAACTTGCAAAACACAACTCACAGCAGAGAAAAAAAGAAACAACCAGAAATGCACGACAAATCGAAATCAAAACATAATTCACACTAAAATGGGATCTCCCTCATTTGTCACTCACAATACACGATCCAAATCAGACCCAATTTCATCCCCATGAACCAAACACCTAACAAAATCAAAGCAACATCAATAAAATACACGCCTACAACTAACAATTTCACTCTAACTTTAGAACGCCAATGAAAGATAAAAGTCAAGCGAGCACCATAAGAAGCACCCAAAAAACTGATAACCGTAAAAATAACCTGAATCAGATAGTAGCATCAACAACGAACGCATAGGCTCACAAACACACAAATCAAGACTAAACTACTTTAAAGCTAAACCATACACGGAATGCTCAACCAGAGAGGTCATAGAGGGGTAAGAAATCTAAAACCCTAATTATTCTATCAGAAATATATTATACTTACAGTTTTAGTCCGACCGCCGCCACCGCCTGTCTTCTTCCGTCCACCCCCTCTGTCGCCTCCGCTCCCTCTCTGTTTCGCTCCTCCAACACTATCCCCTTCGCAACCCATCGCCTCTGCTCCACCACCGTCATCACTTTGCTGTCATCTAATGGTATGGTTACGCAATCTTACCTTATAATAACAATCTTACGGTGTGAATTGTGGGAAATTGACGGTTAATAAAAGAGAAGAAGACAACTCTAATGGAAGTTAGCAACATATGAAAGAGGAAGAAACACTATTTTCTGTGACAAACAATTGAACACATGTAAAGAAATAAAGGCGCGCAAGTCTAAGAACCCCACGTGGTGCACTGTAACTTTACACGCATCAAAGCTGCTGGATGGAACCATGGTCGTTGATCCATAGACGTTGGCGGATCAGAGACAACACTAAAAGAGATCGACCACCATCACCGCAATCACCTCGGATAGAGGATCCTGCTCGACCGGAGAAGACAAAAGTCGATGGAGAGATTCAGCAGAGAAACCGTAAAGGCGAATGACCTCAGCCAGCGGCAACCTCCAAACCCATCACAACCATTCACCGACATCAAAAGGCCACCGCCTTTCTGTCACCAGGAGCTCTCAAATAGGTTTAAACCCGTCGACAACCCACACAACCCTCGTTGCGACATGAAGGTCGGAAAAGGGCTGCCTGCAAAATACAAATGAAGCACAGGTTACTTGAATAAGATATGACATGTGTCTTGGAGAAGATAAGAAACAGAGGACCATTGATAGAAATTAAGCCACGTATAAGCACACTGGAAATTCCAAAAATGCCCTCAACATGAAAAGCTGTTGTTCATCAGATTGCTTTTTTCATATATCTCTATTACTATATAAAACATATTGGATGGGTAACATTGTAATTTCCTTTTTTTTATAAGACGCGCCTGTTGGAATGCATTCTCTCACCCTCCACTTCTCACATCCCTTCCGTTATACTGCCTCCGACCATCTCAATCTCTGCCATTTCACCACGCATTCATCATCGACCGTTTCAGAAGGTTTCCCCTTCCCTCATGATCCCCTCGCTTTCGGTCATCAATTGCAGTCGGTTTCATCTCCAATCCAGTAATCAATTCATTCAATCGGGTTAGCTCCACTGCTGTTTATAAAGCCCTGTCTTCCAAAAAAATTCGTCACAAATTCATCTTTGGTTGCTTCTTGAAATCCAGGTATGTGTTGGAGCTCTTATAATCCGTTTATCGATGTTACGTTTTTTTTATCCTTGTGAAGGTTCTCATCTTTCTCCAATACTGTCACAGCTTCAATTCTGTCATTGAAAGTCAACAACAATCCCAAATCATCGACTAAGGTAAATGTTTCTTTCTTTTTAGTTTCTTATTTGTTTATGTAAGTGTTTCCCGCTTTTTAGTTTCTTATTTGTTTATGTAAATGTTTCCCCCTTTTTAGTTTCTTATTTGTTTATGTAAATGTTTCCCCCTTTTTAGTTTCTTATTTGTTTATCGTGAATTCTATTTTGTTGTTCCTATTCAATGATTTGAATTTCAGTTTAGTGACTAATTTGGGAAAACATGCATTGACCTTTGTGTTTCCTGGTACTTTAGGTTTTGAAGATGTTTATATGTGATTCTCGGTTGAAATGAAGCAAACTTATAGCTTATGAAGGAATTTCTGTCGTTTGATGTCTATGAGTTATCTAGAATTAGATGGATGCTAACATCCAATGAATAGATTTGTTTATTTCTTCTTTTTGCCATGACCTATAATAGGGTTATGTTTTAACTGATTTACCAATACCCATGTTGATTTAATGGATATACTGTAATGCACGTCACACGTCTTGCTGTTGCTCGTCTTCTAGATCAGTGAGCTTAACGTCTAAAGTAGGTTTAAACATTGATACGTTTATGATTACAGTTATGATAGTCATGATGATGATTTTAAGCCTTGAGTCATCTAATTCTACAATTATATGGTATACATTTCCTCACCTGTTGCTTCTATTAAACCAGGTAGTGTTCTTATACAGACCTAGGTTTCTTACAATTTAGCACCAAATGATTTTACTTAGTGCAATTAGCAAGGTTTACATCATATATGAAACAGAAACATGACATCTCAAATTCATTTCTTTGGTGTTTTATGATCTATAAGCAATGTTTAAAATTTTTGCTTGTTGTGTTCTTAAGTGTATTTTGATAGTGGGTTAGATCTTAAGCTAGAATTTTATGAGTTTGGTGCTTTTAGATTGAATTAGATCATAATTGGTAATAGAGTAACACTGTGACTTTATGATCAGATGGGCTGCCTTTTGACTTAAAGATTAACATGGTTGCAAACTCTTTTAGAACAAAGTTGACAGCCAATTTAAAATTTGTAGTAATATTAGAAATCAAGCAATGTTGGTGTTAGACCTTCAACATGAATTTATTAAAATTTATATGGGATGTTTTAGGTTTTGACTTAGAGAATCTAAGTTCAATTGAAGTATGAAGTATGAAGTTATGAACATGTGTGTTTTGTGGGTCTTAGAGGGTTCCATAGGTGTTTATTGCTGCGTGTATTAAATTGGGACAGAGGTAGGGATTTTTCTACATTTGGGGAAGATTATTTATATTTTTGAGCTTTAGGTTGTTCTAATTTATTTTGTTTAGATATTAAGTTTGTAGACTATGTAATTAATGGATGTTTTATAAATGCAAAGCAAGTAGTAGTATATAAACTGGATTATGAACTGGATTTCTTAGTGTTTTTGATGTAGTATTGATAGGTGATTGATTATTACTTTGTGCAGGGGATTCAACAAGATTGATTACAGGGAGTGCAGATCAGCCTGCTAAGTTATGGGATGTTCAAAGTGGAAGTCCTCCGGCCGTCTGATCTGCTCGTCATTGTCACCCTGAAACTAGCAAGGCTGTTATAGAGGTAATAGTTGCAAGTTTTTTCATTTTAGTTTATAAGCAATAGCTGATGAACCCCCACCCAAAGTTCCATTCATGTTTCCACTTGAATTACCATATTCCCTTGATGAGTGTTGTTGATTCATGACCAAAACAGAACATGATTCTTTTAGTATCCTCCTGATCCCCTGAAACTTTCCATACTTTATTCTGTTCCCTTGAAAAGAGAAAGCTATTGCTGACCTGAAATCTTATGATTGAACCTTGTTTCATTGAGCATTGTACTTAAGTTTGTTACTTTTGTTATGCTAAAAAAAATTGACCCTTTTATCAGTTGCTTCATATTTATGTGTGCTCTTAATGTTAACTTTGTTGATGTAGTGGTTGATATCAGGGACATAATGTATCTTGATGAAAGCCTATTTATTTTGAGTTCAATATTAATTATGCTAAAAAACAAAACAAAAGCAACAAGAGTTTTAGAAATTAGGTATGTTCATATTATTTAAGTTCCTATGGAATTTTGTTTTAAGTGTGTTATTAAAGGATTAAAGTTATGTAAATTTGTTAGTTGGATTTGTTGTTTAAGGAGAAATAGGGATTTATTTTGCTCAGTTAATTTTGACAAAAAGGGTAAGCGTAGGTGTTGAATTTGTTACTCCATATGTCGTTATAAAAGATGTAGATTGATTTGTTGAACCAAGTGATCTTCAAATGTAATATTGACTTGGTGCTTATTACTGTAAAATTACATAATAGTTGTAAAGGTTTAGTGTAGTAGGTTAATCATTGCCTCTTAGTTCTGAAACCTAAATGATAAACGCCCTTTGATCTTGAAGTGCAAAATCAAATTGAAGTAACTTTTGTTTTACATTTATATGCTTTGAATGATCAAACATTTAAGTTTTTAAGTCATGACCTACAACATTCTATAACTGAGCATGAAATGAGATAGTAGTTTTCTTTGTTGTATACTGAACTTTTTAATTTTCATGGATACATGATAATTTAATTCATCCAGAGAACTTAATAAAGTGAATTCATACTATTATTCTTGTCTTTTTTGGATGCATGTAAAATGTAGAAGATTTATTTCTATGTAATGCTCACCATTATATAATTTCAACTATTTTGACTTTACAATAAAGTTAAAAAGTAAAATAATTTTTATCATCATAATATTACTACTATTACCCTATCACAGTACACCATATATGCATACAGAGGTGTGACCAATGGCTATTTTTAAGCATTCAAATTACTATATTAGGCATTCATGCATCCTACATGAATGTGATCTATGGCATGCTTGCACAGATTATTTCATGGTTTTGATATTGTTTAGTCAATGTGCTATGAGTTTCATATAAATTGAGATGTTTTTAAATCTTGCAAAGAGTCAGGTCAAACTAATCAACCTAAATTGAAGTTTCTGCTATATTAGGTATATAGCTACATATGTCATAAAGTGCAATTGAAGTGCAGTGCTTTTATATATTTAGTTTTATTAAGCCAGGTCAACTCATTTGTTCTATCAAGCCTAACCTTAAGTTGAGGCCACAAGTATGTTTTTTGGGTGGTTCAGCCATAATGACACCAATTCGTACTACTAATCAGGTTTTGTGTTCCAACTTTTTTTTTATATTGTCATAGTAATAACATCGCCAATACCATCTAAGGTGTAAGAATTTAGCCTAATGTTAATATCTTATATTGAAGCCAGAGGTTGGCAATGGTAATGCTGATTTGATGTACTTGAGTCTCTTATACTATTTGCTAATCTTAAATATTCTTGTTTTATTTTGTTATATGCTTGCATATAAATTCCATTGTTAGGACCTGCATTTGTTTTTAATGGTGCAAAACTAATTGAGTTCCTTGTGTATAAAAGTGCGGTTGTGGGGTTTGGGTGCTTTGGTGGCAATGGACTGTGGTGATAACAGAAGGTATGATGGTAGGGCTAGGATGGAAATTGATTACTTTTGTTGATTTAAATGGCTGAAATTAAAAAATAAGAGCAAAAATTGTCTGAAATCAATATGGAAATAAGATTGTATGGTTTGAATATGGAAATAAGATTATATGGTTTGAAGACTTTCCACACTGCATTTTCAAGGAAGAAATTTAGACAAAAAACTGAGCTAATGTACTATAGGGTTAGCATGATACTTTGTCTATAGTACATTGTGCTATGGTAATTATATCAATAAAATATTTTTTATGTGCCATCGTTTAAAGCGCTCGAAAACTTACACATGAAAAATATTTTTCACATGATAATATATATATTTAAACCACAAGAAATTATGATTATATGTTATGTTCCTTATTAAGAAAATGTGATTGATCATCCCCCCCCCCCTTAAATTATTGTAAAATCATCGTTTTTGTATTTAATGAACCAAAAACCAAGTTTTGCCTATAATTATGGTTTAAGGTCTGTAATATAAGTTATGTTTGTTAGTCGGTATTATTTATACGATGCGTTTTCATATGAATGTATACGTTCGAGTCACTCTACGTTTTGACATGATTTATTTTGAAAAAGAGTCGAAAGATTGTATTTTATATTTTATCACACCACATATGGTGTTGGCGCAAGTGCTTGTTATTATGTATATTTTGAGTTGTTTTATGTTTAATCACAAATTTTGTTTGTAGTTGCATCAAATATAATATGTTTTCATTCGAGTTGACTTTTTTCTTGTCACTTTCGCTTCAACTAGGGCTGAAACTGTAATATACCAACGAGGGAAAGAAAGTTTCATTGTTCTGATTTTGGAAGATTGAGTCTTTCGAGACATTAATTAAAAGGTATCCTAAAGGGCATGAATTCGCTTCAAAGAAAGAGGTGGTCATTAAGTTGGGACTCAACGTGTTATGTTTGTGCATTTTCTTTTTTTTTTTTGGAACGATCAATCAAGTAGCTGCCGGGTACTCCGTACGCGGCGCCCCAATGGCCAAAGGACGCACAGCGTGGCCATGATCCACACGCACGGAGCCCCTAGCCCACCAACCACCATTTCCGGGGAAAACCCGACCACTCACCCGCCCGAAGGCACGACAGTGAATAATCGGTAAAACCCGCTTGCTTCAAGACTCGAACCTGGGTTCCCCAGGTCAAGCCCATCACTAGCCCACATGGGATTAACCACTGCGCTGCAGTGGCAACCCCGTTTGTGAATTTTTTTATAAGAGTTACTTAAGTTTTAAGTTTTTTTATAAAAAGGAGTATCTTGATCGTTTTACGCACATTTAAGAGAAACTTTAACCACCATTCAAGCTGGGACTCAACGTGTTATGTTTGTACATTTTTGTTGAACTAAATGTGTAGTTTGTCATACTATATGTTTCAATGGAATGAGCAAAATCAAATTTAACTTTAAATTATATTATGTTTACATACTAATTCACATACATTATGAATAGTAACCTATATACTAAACACTTGTTTCTGATTTAAATTTCCCCAGGTAACATATACTAACATGCACGTTGTTGAAACTGACTCTTATTTAATACGCCCGCTGCAACGCGCGGGTAATGCCCACTAGTAGATAATAATAAGATTTGTAAAAGATATGTAACCGTTACAATGGCGTGTGAATCCCGCAAATTGATTTCCTCTAATCATAACAAATCCCGCGTCAGATTTCTTCATATTCTCAAACCCAAACCCTCACGTCAATCAATCAGAGCTTCAACCTATTTCCCTCAACTCTCACCCTCTGCCACCTTCCTCCTCCACCACTCCGCCGCTACACTGCAGCCATCATCAACCCTAGATCATATGCAACGGCCGCCTGAGTCTTCCGTTGAAGCTACGTTACGTACAATCAGCGTACGTTATCACATTATCCAACCCTAACATCGCCTCCCCTGTTTCAATTCATACTTCTGTTTTCATCCTATCACTCAGGGGGTGTTTGGGATTGCTTTTAAAAACAACTTTTTGACTTATTGACTTTTTCAATAAGTTAATAAGTTAGTAGTGAGTGACTTATTAACTTATTTCCCACACAATCATAATATTCCCAAACACTATAAAATAACTTTTTAACTTTTCACAAGTTAATAAGTTAAAAAGTCAGTAAAAAAAGCACTCCCAAACACCCACTCAAACATGTGTTCGATTGCCCCTTCTTATTTGGTGGAAGAAACATGTTTTCTGCAACGTGTTTGGTTGTTAATTTACCGGTAAGAACAACCCTAGCTAATTAATTTCTACTCTTATTTGTTGTATTCATATCTTAATTAATTTGGTGTCCTTTCTTACAACTTTCACACCTACTATCGTTCCTGTTAATCAATTTACCGGTAAGAACAACCCTGTATGCATGAGTACGTACGAGAGCACGGTCTTTTTGTACGTATGAGACTAGTGATAATTCGCATGCCATGAAGTCGCGCGTATACTTAATAATAACATCCATAAACTACTCCTTAAAACTTTACCTTTGTTTCTTTGCTTTTATATTTAGACACAGAGAGGGATGACATCTGAGGAAAGGAGGTCTAGTTACAGATGTGATATTACATACACCGATATTCAATCCGTGTAATTACAGATGTGGAAGAAAAATGACGATGGTCAGGAGGAGGCTGTTGAGGCCAAAGAAGCTGCACCAATCCGGGTACGTAGTGATGTTCATCAGCTGTCATATGTTTCTAATCATATTTTTTTCTTGGTAGCTTTATTCTCTTGCAGGCAGGCATACTCCGTTGTAATGGCACAAATCACATATCAATCGTTGTTTAAGCTATATCCAAAGCTCTCTGGGACGTACGACT
The DNA here is from genome assembly GCA_024085815.1 of Flaveria linearis. NCBI lineage: Eukaryota > Viridiplantae > Streptophyta > Magnoliopsida > Asterales > Asteraceae > Flaveria > Flaveria linearis. Next base: position 15,361,998 of record CM044002.1, read on the forward strand.
GGGACTGCAGAACTGAAGTAGTGACATTTTATGGATCTACATATTGTCAACAGTATCAATCAACTGTTATAATTCCTTTTTTTACATTGTTATAGGAAAATGAGTTCTTGAAAATGTTCCAGATGCCTGTTATTGAAGTGCGCACAAAGATGCCTGTTATTGAAGTGCGTACAAAGATGCCTGTTATTGAAGTGCGCACAAATATGCCAAATATTTTGCTTTTTGCAGTAAGACATCAAACTTCATGACCACTCCATTATTTTTCTTGTAAAAATCCCTCTAATTTAAAATTATTGACCATGCTTTCAATTGTTTTGATTACATACACTGCTCATGGTACGTGGGTATATATCCATGAAGACATTATAAATATGTTCAGGGTTTGTCGCCCTGTTTTAGTTGGAACCGGTGAACAACTTGGTAATACAACAATATTATCTTATAATTTCATTCTTCATTTGTGTATATATATGGTTTGTTCCTCCGTTTTTAGATGCTTATTTTTGTGGGTGTAGGGTTGAGAATTCAGAATAAATGCCTTTCCTGCTAAGGGAAAACAGGATCTCTCACAATGTTCTCAATGCACGAGCACAGACCCTGTTTCACGTCTGACTCGGTCTGGGGTGTTTGGACCTCAACCCTAATCTGACCCGCGGTCAGACGTGAAGGTGCTTGCGGTGGTGCTTGCGGTGGCGGTGGTGCTTGCGGTGGTGGTCGGCGAGAACCGAGAGGAGAGAACCGAGAGGTGAGGGTGGTCGGCGAGAACCGGTGGTGCTTGCGGTGGTGGTCGGCGAGAACCGAGAGGAGAGAACCGAGAGCTGAGGGTGGTCGGCGAGAACCGGTGGTGCTTGCGGTGGCGGTGGTGCTTGCGATGGTGGCGGTGGTGCTTGCGATGGTGGCGGTGGATGATGATGATGATTGTGGTTGTGGTGTTTGTATAAAACAGAGAGAGACGAAAGTGAGAGAGAGACGAAAGTGAGGGTGGTGGTTGTGGTGTTTGTGGTTTGAGACGGTGGTGATTGGGTTTTTATTTTAAAAATTTTCCTTTTTACAACCAAACACAATTATTCATTCAGACCTCCTACTGGTTTAGACCTCTTACTTGTTCAGACCTCTTACTGGTTCTTACTGGTTCAGACCCTTTTATTTTAAAAATTTTCCTTTTTACAACCAAACACAATTCTTTTAGGAAGGAATGCATTCTTACTTTTGTGGAACTGATTCACGTTTTTAAATTTTTTATTTGTTTTTTTTGTTCTTTCAGTAAGCAGTCAGGAAGGCTCAAACTGTGGCCCATGGTGGACGAAAATACGCCATCACATATCTACAAATATGGCTGGTAGAGGTACAAACATTATATTGGGAGGTAACCAAATCGTGTGTTGGTCTTTCCAGTTTCTTGTGGACGTCTTTAGTAGTTTTGTTTCAACTCACAAATTTTGTTTTTCTAAATATGTTATTTATGATCGATGGTAATTTCAGATGCTTGCAAAAGTAGTGTTGGAGGACAGCATACTTTCACATATGACTATATGAGTCATGATACTCCAGATATTGACTGAAGAGCCAAAGGCACAAAAGGTAATTTAATCAGTATCATCTATGTTCTAGTAATCAGATCTTAATCATCTTCCTGTGGTGTAGGTATTATCAAAAATGAAAATTGGACCATCATCATTAGCTTTGCTAGCTAAGGCGGCTCTAATGGGCTAGTGACCTTTGACTTCAATTCATTAATTGTGAACCCCTCACCCTATACGTATACAATCTTAATGTTCTTGGTACTGTTTTTATAACACAGCTAAATATGTGTCCAAAAGTGAGAATAAAAGCTGGACATATAAGAAGGCAAAGTGACAAAGTCTATAATTTCGGAGTCAGTTGAGATGAGGTAATCAGTGGGTTTAAATGAGCTGGAAAGACTTGTAGAGGAACAGTCAGAGATGTGCCCTTTTGGTCCTTGCATTGCACTTACTTATTTTTCAGTGCTTAAAGACTGTAAAGCTCAATGTACCAATGAAGGAATGGAAGTCAAATGACTTTGTGGGCTCCACGTGATTGGCACATCTTTGCATGAGTCTCGGAGAATTGATAATCAGGTAAGTCAACCAGATTTTGACATTTTCAGGACTTTTGATTTTTAATCTTACTTGTATATTAGAAAGTCGATAACCAGTTCACATACATCTTTTCTTCTTTACAAAGCTTCGTGGCAGGGTAGGAAGGCAAGGAGATCCTGTATCAACACGGTTCAGGGTCAGGTAAGTTCTACTAGTGATATTTAAAACTACAACTCAAATACTGACTTGATTCTTCATGGTATATCAAGTTGTAATGAGTTCTACTAGGTTGGACGTCCTAATGACCATATTAGATCTTAAAAATTATTAAATGTGACTTTTTTTCTACCATGGTTGACTATGACTAAGTTCCCCAATCATAGCTACGAGTGAACAAGCATGGCTATACGTGACCATGTATGATCAATCATGGTTATGTTTGATGTTAAATGACCAATTATGATCACGTCTGACCATATCTAACAAAGTATAACTATGGTTGATAAAAAAATGACGATGGTCAGGAGGAGGCTGTTGAGGCCAAAGAAGCTGCACCAATCCGGGTACGTAGTGATGTTCATCAGCTGTCATATGTTTCTAATCATATTTTTTTCTTGGTAGCTTTATTCTCTTGCAGGCATACTCCGTTGTAATGGCACAAATCACATATCAATCACTGTTTAAGCTATATCCAAAGCTCTCTGGGACGTACGACTGGGACTGCAGAACTGAAGTAGTGACATTTTATGGATCTACATATTGTCAACAGTATCAATCAACTGCTATAATTCCTTTTTTTACATTGTTATAGGAAAATGAGTTCTTGAAAATGTTCCAGATGCCTGTTATTGAAGTGCGCAAAAATATGCCAAATATTTTTCTTTTTGCAGTAAGACATCAAACTTCATGACCACTCCATTATTTTTCTTGTAAAAATCCCTCTAATTTAAAATTATTGACCATGCTTTCAATTGTTTTGATTACATAAACTGCTCATGGTACATGGGTATATATCCATGAATGTTAGTTAATTCATTGTATTGTTTAGTGTTTAGTATGTTGAATAATTGTATTTTGTGTTTAGTTTGTAATTGTTCGTAGTATAGGGACTGAAAGTGAAATTGTGGATAGTTAGTTAGAGCTACTAACTGCTATAAATAAGTAGTTTGTATGTAGTTGGGATAACACCCTTTTCAATAAAATTTACCTACCGTTATGTTAAAAACTGTCAATTGGTATCAGAGCGAACAAGGCTCTCGATTCAATTAAGGGAATTCTGTGAGAAACCCCTCCGATCAAGTTCTTGACCTTCCGAACCCACGGCGGCCTGAAATTGAAGTCGCCGACAACAAAGATCTGCAATTGCAACTCCGACGGACTGCAATTGAGCCCACACACGAACAATTGACTCAAACTTGCCTCGAATTGAAGATTTGTGACGCGATTTAATGGCGGACAACAATCGACAAGTTGCGTTGAGAGACTTGAACGATTCGATCTCGTTCAAGATTCCGATCCTCACACCGACCACGTACACCTCCTGGGCGATCAAAATGGAGGCATTCATGGATGCCCAGGGGCTCTGGGATGCAATTGAACCCCCGACGACCGATGAGGTCGATGCGAAGCTCGGCAAGAAGGCCAGAGCATTCATCTTCCAGGCATTGCCGGAGGATGTGTTAATGCAGGTTGCTGCATTCAAAAGTGCCAAAGAAATTTGGGAAGCCCTCAAGAAGAGGTACGTAGGTGAAGATCGAGTGAAGCAGGCAAGAATTCAAACATTGGATCATGAGTTTGAGATGATGGCAATGGCAGAGTCCGAGTCGATTGATGATTTTGCTGCAAGAATGGGGGAACTGGTGTCGAAGTACAGGGCTCTTGGAACCACAATTGAGGCCACTAAACAGGTAAGGAGAACCTTGAAGGCTGCTCCTGAAAGGTATCTCCCAATTGTGGCTGCCATAGAGCAATTTTCGGACCTTGACTCGATGACCTTTGAGGAACTTGTGGGTAGGTTGAAAGCCTATGAAGAAAGGCTCAAACCAACACCCCAAATCAAGAACACCTCAGGTCAGTTACTCCTCACAAGAGCAGAATGGCAAGAAAGAGTCAAGAATGAATCTAATCACAAGCAGTCAACCACTGGTGATTCAAGAGGAAAAGGCAGAGGTAAGGGAAGAACTGGGAAGAACAAGATCACTAGACCCAATTCTGAGGGTGGTGATCGAGGTGCACCAACCAAGAAAGACAAGAGAACAATGAGATGTTTTAATTGTGATCGATTGGGGCACTTCTCAAATGAATGTAGGGCCCCCAAGACAAAGGCAGATGAAGCTCATTTGACCCAGTCCCAAGAGGGTCAAGAACCCTCCCTGCTGATGGTGAAGGTCATACATGACCTGGGTTTGCTTGAAGAAACCAGTGTCTACCCAAAGGCCATGATTGCTGATGTTGATTCCTGCACATGGTATCTAGACAATGGAGCTAGCAACCATATGACAGGAGTTAAGTCTCATTTCACTGAATTGGATGAGACTATCACTGGTAAGGTGAAATTTGGAGATGGTTCGGTTGTGGCCATAGAAGGCAGAGGGTCAATATGCTTTCAATGCAAGAATGGGGAGCACAGAGTAGTTACACATGTGTACTACATTCCTGCTCTCATGAGCAACATATTAAGCCTTGGCCAACTAGATGAGGTAGGCTGCAAGATCTTGATGAAAGATGGATTGTTGTGGGTATTTGAGAAGAGTGGAAGAACTCTGCTAAGGGTTGAAAAGGGGCAGAACAGGCTTTACAGAGTAGAATTGAATGTTGCTCTCCCCAAGTGTTTGTTAGGAGAAGAAATCCAAGATGTAGCCTGGAAGTGGCATGCTAGATTGGGTCATTTGAATTTTGATTCAATCAATAACATGTCCAAGTATAGTATGGCAAGAGGATTGCCTAGGATAAAGCACAAATCACAGCTGTGTGGAAGCTGCTTAGTAGGGAAGCAAAGAAGTCAACCATTTCCTACTGCAAGTGTCTATAGGGCAGAACTCCCCTTGGAACTTGTTCATGCTGATTTGTGTGGACCATTAGATCCTCCCACCCCGGCTGGGAACAAGTACTTTATGTTGTTAGTGGATGATCTCTCTAGGTACATGTGGGTGTACTTTCTCAAGTCTAAAGATGAAGCCCCTAAAGCCTTTCAATCATACATTACTCACACTGAAGTGGAGACAGGATTGAAGCTTAAGTCACTAAGAACAGATAGGGGAGGGGAGTTCACATCCCACAAGTTTGAGCAGTTGTGCAGCTTGGATGGGATCAAGAGACATCTTACTGCACCTTACTCTCCACAACAGAATGGGGTTGTGGAGAGAAGGAATCAAACTATAATGGGGATGGTGAGGTCAATTCTTAAAGCAATGAACATGCCATTGTGGTTGTGGGCAGAAGCAGTGAGGCACTCTGTCTATGTGCTCAATAGAAGCCCCACTAAGGCTTTAGCAAAGGTGACTCCCTATGAGAGGCTGTTTGATAAGAAGCCAACTGTGAAGCACTTGAGGGTGTTTGGGTGTGTGGCACATGTAAAGGTTAGTACTCAACTCAAGAAGCTTGATGACAGAAGTATACCAATGGTTCATTTGGGTTTGGAACCTGGCACAAAAGCCTACAGGTTGTATAATCCTGTGACTGGGAAGGTAGTGGTCAGCAGAGATGTGCAGTTTGAAGAAGGTGTATCTTGGAACTGGGACAAATCTGCTGTAAATCATTCCAACCAAAGTTATGCTAGTTTTGGTGGGAGTGTTTGTGTTTCAGGTCAAGAGAATGGGTATGGGTCTACTACTCAAGCATCAACCAGTCATGCTAATCAAGAACCAATGCATCCCTTCTCTGAGGCAAGTGAGTGGAATGAATCAAGTCACTCTCATAGTGCAGAATCAGGTTCAGGGGGTGAGGAAGGGGAACATGCATCAAATGCAGATCATGATCATAGATCTACATATGATGACACCCCTCCAAAAGGGTTTGCTTCCTTGGATAGTGTGTTCAGCAGGACTGATGTTCTGGAGAAGATACCCTTTGTACCACCTCCCAGTTATGATGAATCCGAATTGTTGTTGCATATGGAGGAACCTGTTAGATGGGCTCAAGCCAAAGATAGTCCAGAATGGATGAAGGCTATGAGAAGTGAATTGGAAAGTATAGAAAAAAATGGCACATGGAAGTTAGTTGACTGCCCTAAAGGTGTGAAACCTATAGGCTTGAAGTGGCTATTCAAGCTTAAGAAAGATGCAGAGGGTAATGTGACCAGACACAAAGCTAGACTTGTGGTTAAGGGGTATGTTCAGCAGTATGGGATCGATTATGAGGAAGTTTTTGCCCCTGTGGCCAGGTTGGAGACTGTGAGGTTAATCTTGGCTATGTCAGCTGTGAATAAGTGGAAGGTACATCACCTTAATGTAAAGACTGCCTTCTTGCATGGGGAGTTGAAGGAAGAAGTGTATGTGATGCAACCTGAAGGTTTTATAAAGAAAGGGAGTGAAAAGAAAGTGTATAAGCTCCAGAAGGCCCTGTATGGGTTAAAGCAGGCACCCAGGGCTTGGAATGAGAAGCTGCATGAGACCTTGATTAAATTTGGCTGTGTAAGGTGTCCTAGAGAGCATGCTGTGTACAAAAGAAACACAGAGCTGGGTACTCTAATCATAGGTGTTTATGTAGATGATATCTTAGCTACAGGTTCGAATGATGGTGTAATCAATGAATTCAAGTCATTGATGAAGTCTTGTTTTGAGATGACAGATATGGGATTGCTCAACTACTATCTGGGAATAGAGGTTAAACAGACAAATGAGGGGATTTTTCTAACCCAAACTGGGTATGCTAAGAAGATTCTTGAAGATCAGCATATGTGGGAGTGTAACTCTACTAGAATCCCTATGGATCCAGGACTGAAGTTAAGTAAAGATGAGGAAGGTGAGTCTGTGGATGTGACCCAATATAGAAGGATTATAGGGTGCCTAAGGTACATTACTCAGACTAGACCAGATTTATGTTATTCAGTGGGGATTGTTAGTAGATTTATGGCAGATCCTAAGGCATCTCATTGGCAAGCTGTCAAGTGTATTCTTAGATATTTGAAAGGTACTGTGGAGAATGGTATATGGTATAAGTATGGTAGTGCAGGAGAGCTGGTTGGTTACAGTGACAGCTCACATGCTCCTACTAAATCGGATGGGAAAAGTACCACAGGAATGGTGTTCTATTTCGGTGGTGGTCCTGTAAGTTTGGTGAGTCAAAAGCAGGCCACGGTGGCTCTGTCATCTTGTGAGGCAGAATTCATGGCAGCTACAGCCACAGCTCAGCAGGCTGTGTGGCTTAAAGGGTTGCTAGAGTACTTGACAAGTAAAGAATTGGGTCCTATTTTGTTATGTGTGGATAATAAATCAGCCATTCAGTTGATGAAGAATCCTGTGTTCCATGGCAGGTCTAAACACATAGATGTGAGGTATCACTATATTCGGGGATGTGTTGAAAAGAACCTAGTGGTTGTAAAGCATGTTAGTGGAGAGGAACAAAAGGCTGATGTATTGACAAAAGCTTTGTCTCGGGTCAAGTTTGCAGAAATGAAATTAAAGTTGGGAGTTAGAACAATACAAGAACTAAGGGGGTGAATGTTAGTTAATTCATTGTATTGTTTAGTGTTTAGTATGTTGAATAATTGTATTTTGTGTTTAGTTTGTAATTGTTCGTAGTATAGGGACTGAAAGTGAAATTGTGGATAGTTAGTTAGAGCTACTAACTGCTATAAATAAGTAGTTTGTATGTAGTTGGGATAACACCCTTTTCAATAAAATTTACCTACCGTTATGTTAAAAACTGTCAATGAAGACATTATAAATATGTTCAGGGTTTGTCGCCCTGTTTTAGTTGGAACCGGTGAACAACTTGGTACTACAACAATATTATCTTATAATTTCATTCTTCATTTGAGTATATGTTTTGTTCCTCCATTTTTAGATGCTTATTTTTGTGGGTGTAGGGTTGAGAATTCAGAATAAATGCCTTCGCTGCTAAGGGAAAACAGGATCTCTCACAATGTTCTCAATGCACGAGCACAGGTTAATTCTTTTAGGAAGGAATGCATTCTTACTTTTGTGGAACTGATTCACGTTTTCAGAATTTTTATTTTTTTTTCTTTCAGTAAGCAGCCAGGAAGGCTCAAACTGTGGCCCATGGTGGACGAAAATACGCCATCGTATCTACAAATATGGCTGGTAGAGGTACAGACATTACATTGGGAGGTAACCCAATGGTGTGTTGGTCTTTCCAGTTTCTTGTGGATGTCTTTAGTAGTTTTGTTTCAACTCACAAATTTTGTTTTTCTAAATATGTTTTATGATCTATGGTAATTTCAGATGCTCGCAAAAGTAGTGTTAGAGGACAGCATACTTTCACATATGAGTCATGAGCCAAACTCACAAAAGGTAATTTGATCAGTATCATCTATGTTCTAGTTTCTAATCATCTTTCGGTGGTGTAGGTATTATCAAAAATGAAAATTGGACCATCATCATTAGCTTTGCTAGCTAAGACGTCTCTAATTAATGGGCTAGTGACCTTTGACTTCATTTCATTAATTGTGAACCCCTCACCCTATACGTATACCATGTTAATGTTCTTGGTACTGTTTTTATAACGCAGCTAAATATGTGTCCAAAAGTGAGAATAAAAGCTGGACATATAAGAAGGCAAAGTGACAAAGTCTATAATTTCGGAGTCAGTTGAGATGAGGTAATCAGTGGGTTTAAATGAGCTGGAAAGACTTGTAGAGGAACAGTCAGAGATGTGCCCTTTTGCACCTTGCATTGCACTTACTTATTTGTCAGTGCTTAAAGACTGTAAAGCTCATTGTACCAATGAAGGAATGGAAGTCAAATGACTTGGTGGGCTCCACGTGATTGGCACATCTTTGCATGAGTTTCGGAGAATTGATAACCAGGTAAGTCAACCAGAGCTTGACATTTTCAGGACTTTTGATTTTTAATCTTACTTGTATATTAGAAACTCGATAACCGGTGCACATACATCTTTTCTGCTTTGCAAAGCTTCGTGGCAGGGTAGGAAGGCAAGGAGATCCTGTATCAACACGGTTCAGGGTAAGGTAAGTTCTACTAATGATTTTTAAAACTACAACTCAAATACTGATTTGATTCTTCATGGTTAATTTCTTTACGTCGTGTTTTTTATCTTCCTTGTGCTTCGTGACTTTAAAGTCTATGTAATCTTAGACCAATCATTGATACAGTTTGCAGGATGAAATGTTCCAAAAGTTCAACTTTGACACTGAGTGGGCTGTGAATCTGATATCAACGATTACAAATGATGAGGATATGCCAATTGAAGGTGATGCAATTGTTCGACAGGTATGATTCAGTTCTTTATATGATAATTTTAGTATGTGAATCTTTGATGTTCCTCTCCTCTATGATGATGCATAATCTATTTTATTCTTTTTGATGGTCAATATGTTGGTATGTGTAACATGAATGATGTGATTGGACTTGAGATTTGGGTTTAATGGGATGTTACAATCACTACTAGAGTGCCACACGAGATTGGATTCTTGAAGATTATACGGTACGGCTATTAATTTCTAAAATCATTACTTGACAATGAAAGGTTAGTAATTTCCACATTCAGTTTGCAACAATGCTTTTCAAGTATGTAGTTCAACATACATGATCGTCTTTTCATAATATTTTATATCATATCTTGAAACAGAAAATATTGCATGCTTGATACTTGTGTTATGGTCTGAACTCACAAAGTGGTGTGAAATGTGTTAAATTATTGCATGTCCAGGGCTGCTAGAGAAGCTCCATTTATAAAGATTTACAAATGACAAAGATGGCCTTTAAATCTGGTGGTGTTGCTTTAAATCTCATGGTTGCGTCACATGTAAGAACTCAAAATCACCAACTTACGTGGTCTTCGGTAATTGTGAATACGTAATTTAACTTTTTGAAATTTTATCCATTAACTCTTAACTCTTTGGTTTATCATTACCGGTACCAATCTAAACAACTGAGAGATCTTTATGTTCTGCAATTGTCTTGTTGGTAGTACTATAATGAAGCTAAGCTTATTTGGTGTCTATCCAGGTGAGTTTAAGTTCATGTTTTATTCGACACCATCTTAGATGGTTTCATACCTTTAAATGTCATTACTGAAAGTCATTTACTTCTAAAACCACAACTATATGGTAACACTTAAGACTGTTAACCAAAAACCAAGTCCAAAAAGATGTAGAACAGAAGCATCCAGTGACACCTTAGAGAAGCCCTTTGCAGAATCCCAGCAGTCGGCTCAATGCAAGCACTAATTATTTATTTCTAAGTTTGTTTTTTGTTTTCCTTTTTGGTTGGGTTGCAACTTCTTTCGTTTTATTTGTCTGGATTATTTATTAATTTGATCAAAGTTACTAACAATTGTGTTTTTGTAGCAAAATCAGATTCAATATCTACTGCTTTCTTGTTTCTTTTGTACAGGGATACTTGGTGGTGAATTTTAATAACAGGTATTTTCTATGTTAACTTGTAATAATATATTTCTAATCATATCAAACACAATTGGGGGTGTTTCGATTGTTTTATTTGAAAGTGCCTATATGATATGAAAAAAATCAAAAATCGTATGACAAAAGGTGCTAAAGAAGCTAGTATTGTTTGATGCGGCAAACACTAATCGTTTTATGAAGGAATAATCTAATAAGGCCGTATGAGTAGTTAGACTATAACCTTTGGCAATTAGTTTTTTGACAATAGTGTTGAACTCATTATTGATTTCTAAATGCTCATATAATTTTAAAGCGCGTTCCTATAAAGTTAGTTAAAATTATCTTTTTACCTGAATTGGGCTGATGTATAAGTAAGAACATTTTGGGTATTTCGCTAGTGTAAAGCATAATGGAGCTACATTTTACTCTGTTTTTTTCACAATTCAGCAAAAATATTTGGGTATTTTTGTACACGGATTGGAGTTTTCTCTTCAGGGTCTATGCTGGACTGTGTCTACGTATCAAAGGTTTTGCAAACCTTTTCTAATCATATTTTGGTTTCTATTAGGTTTATTGGTGCCAAATGCTCAGATTTCGTAATCACTGTCATTATTTTCTTGTTTTTTGTAGTTTATGATTATTTTTCTTATATATCCTCATTGGATTGTTTTTCTTTTGGATCTACGCATCATGTCTGAGGATTTTCTGGGTCTCATCTATTATTTCTCATGCTCATTTATTTACTTCTTGGCTAATAATTTTATTATACAATTTTTTTTTGTTGCGTAGACCTTTTCTAATCTTGTTTTTCTTTTTCTTTCTAGGTTTGTTGCAGCCAAATGGTTCGGTTTGGTCATCATTATCCCTATTTTTCTCCTGTTTTTAGTTGCATTTATTTTTCTGATCTTTGATTATTGGTTTCCTTCCCCAGTCCCTAATAGTATATTTTCTCATTGTTAACTACTAATAGGCCGAGCAAAAAGTTGTGGGTGAAATGCAATGCTTATCATTGTCCAGATTTTGGCATCATGAAAAAGATTCAGCTTTTATTCTCGTGCCCACTGATTCTTTTATTTTTCCATTGTAGTCTTTTTTATGTGTGATATGTTGGTATGTGTTACAGGAGTGATGTGATTGGAATTAGACTTGGGTTTAATGGGACGGTACAATCGCAACAAGAGTACCACACATCATTGGTTTTTTAAGATTATGTGGTACAGTTATTGATATCTGAATTCATTACTCGACAATGAAAGGTTAGTAATTTCCATATCCAATCTGAAATAATGCATTTTAACTATATGGCTTCAACATACATGATTGACATTTCAAATATTATATCATATATTAAAGCATAAATCATTGCATACTTGTGTTAGTGGTCTGAACTCACAAATTGGTGCGAAATGTGATAAAATGGATCCATGATCATGGCTGCTAGAGAAGCTGCATTTACCAAGACTCACAAATGACGGAGATGGTCTTTAAATGTGGTGGTGTTGCTTTAAATCTCTTGGCCAGTTGGCTGCCTCACATGTAAGAACTCAAAATCATCATCTTACATGGTCTTTGGTAATTGTGAATGTAACACCCCGGCCCGACTAGGGCTGACGTGTCACTAATACGGATATCAAATCAAAACGCATTCCCAATATTAAAAACTATTACAAGTTCAAATTCCAAAACCTAATTAAGATGTTCAATACATTAATTAAAGTAACAGATAATCTTGGTCTTCAATTCACTCTTCACTGGTTTCCCGGATTACCCTGCTGACCTGACGTGCATGAAAACAAAAGCACGCCTGAGCATAACGCTCAGTGAACGGAATAGCGGATAACAAAAATAAACAGACATGACGATAATCAAAGAATCAGCAGATATCAAAAATAAACAGACATGGTGATAATCAAAGAATCGACAGATATCAAAAATAAACAGACATGTGATAATCCAGGAATTGGCAGATATCAAAAATAAACAGACATGGTAATAATCAAGGAATCGGCAAAATTAAAAAATAAACATACGTCATAAGACATATATCAGATAGAACATACCCCGAGCTAATAATCATATCATATAATAACTGAACAGGGGGAACACAGGTAGCGAGCCCGTGAACCAACGTGAAATGGAGTATGGGCAGACATACAAACCATTCACCAGAGTCCTGAATGGAATGGTGTTTAACCATCCATCAGGAAATAACAGAACTAGCCTAGGATCGATCCATACGCCTCTGAGGAAATAATAATATAACAAGTCATAATTTCAGAGTCCTCTTTAGAGACGCCGTGATCTCAGCTCACCGCCACGGTTGGTGCCACGTTATCGATGCCGCAATAACGCGTCTTGGTCACCCCCAAGATAGGGAGAGCTCGGGTAACAAATTCAGAAATATATATAGTAGTCAAGCTACTTATAACAGAATCAAAAGAAATTATCAGGAATCAAAACTAGAAATGAACGGAAATCAGATACGAGACAGAAATCAGGAATTTGTACTGCAAAGTAACGGAAAATATTAATTATACTAAGATATAAAGAATCAGGAATCCGTACCTTATACACGAATGACAATAATCAGAAACAAGGTCTAGGCTCGGTTAACGCCGCGAGAACCTACGATAACGTAACGCAAATTATAGTTTGGATTTTCCTATTTTAAATTGGAAAAATTCCAGTTCTGCCCTTGTCTTTTCGTACTCGTTAAAAATACTAAACGACGTTTAAAAATTCTGAAAATCTCCAGTTTACTAGATTAGTGATTTCTAAACAACTTTCATTTAGAAATGTTTCTGATTTGGATTACCGAAATATGAGAAAAACGTGGATCTTTACAGCTGCGCAGAACTGCTAGCTGTTACGAAAACGACTATTTGGAGGTCTAAACGAATGAGTTTTTCTATGTTTTATATATCAACAGATTCGTTTTTCGACGAACTTCGTCGTGGACATAAGGTTTAACTGATTTGGATCTGTTATGATAAAGTTATGGCCTCCGTAAGTTGGCTGTAAAATACGTATAAATCAAGGTATTTTGGTAAACCGTAAAATTATTTCTAGTTAGAATAAGTCCGTTACGGGTCTGGAAATATTTTTATAAATGAATATAAATCATGATTGACTTCTGAAAAATTTGCCTAATCATATTATTAATCCGTTTGTCATTTATAAAATCACATCCCAAAACATTCATAAAAACTAGTTAAACGCGTAACTTGTTTAAAATGCTCGGTTAAGGTCTAAATCTTAATTTGGTCAAAACACTTATATTTCCAGTAGCTAAAACAATGTCAAAATGGATTCCTATCAAGTTTACTAAGTTAAGCAAGGAAACTATGTTTAAAACGTAAACCGAATTAAACGAGTACTTATACAAACGGCAACCTATGATCAAGGGCAATGAACTAAAATACTAATTATGATATCTAAGATTCAAGGATAACGTAACGATTAACAACATCTTAATGATTCCCACTAATTAACGTTTATTTTTATAAAAATAAACTAATTATCACATTTGTTAATATTTATATATACGAATTATTACGGTGTTTAAATAAATAAATTTACAGGAAATAGTTGGATAACTTTTAAAATAATCAGGGTTTATAAAACTTGTTTTTATAATTTTTAGAAATTTTATAAAATTTTAAAAGGTCAAAAAGGCATAAAAAAAATAACAGGAGGTGCCCGGGGTCGAACCCGGGACCTCATCTAAGGCAAAGAGCGCAGGAACCGGTGAACCAAGGCCGCAGCCGCGGTAATGATCCGGTTTCCATTACTTTTAAACACAGGTTAACTTGTTTCCCCCAAATCCCAAATCCGTATAAACCCTAGAAACGATTTTGACCAAATCGAATCCCAAATCGATGTTATAATCGATTGAAAGCATAGGGCTTTCAATCCCCACATGAAATCAAGTGTATAGGTGGTTCGAATTACCTGAATTGAAGTGCAAAACGTCAAGAACACTCGGAGGATAAGTCGCGGCTTCTTAGCACCGGTTCGATACTCAAACGACTATGATAATCCAATTAATTGTACAGGTAGCTTCTAATGGCTTCGATGATGAAAAGCCCTCTATCAAATTCGAATCAAATTGGCCGGAGGATGGTGTTCGAGTATGTTGCAGGTTCGAGACGAAAGTGGCGATCGAAGGTGGTGTTTCTTTGAGTTTCAGATTAAATTGAGTGTACCAACATGTTAGAAATGATTAAGCATTTGATAGTGCGTGTTTAATTTAACTATTTTAAGTGTTTAGTGCGATTTTGTGGCGTGTAAAGAGCCGAAAATGGAAGCTCGTGGGGCGGTTCCAAATCGCATTAGGATTTAAAAATTGAAGTGGGTCATTTGTTCGAATCACCCATGTGGGAATGTCGGGCATTTAATTTGAGTAAAAGGTCGAGTGGTTTTGGCTGTGGAGGCTCGCCGGAGCCGCGGCCGGACTTGGCCGGAAAACTCCGCCGGAAAAGCGGGATAGGGAGAGAGAGACAGATCTGATTTTTTTTTAAATTTTACATAACTAGTCCCTGTGGTTTGGTGTTTGTTTCAGTTTGTTCCCAAAGTTATTATTATATATATATATATATATATTTTTTTTATATGGGGGTATTATAATTCTACCCCCCTTAAAAAATTTCGTCCACGAAATTGCTAGGTACGGCTTGAACAAAGATCTGGCATAACGTACACGGAGTAGTTAAAATGTCAACAAGTGAACAAAATCACTCACAGTTATTCAGTTGCTGAAACGGAATCGATTCGGCAGACAAAATCGTATAAGAGACGACTAATGTGATGTTCAAGGGACAGATACATGATAACTTCCTAACTGATAACGGAAACATATAACAGATAATAACTAAGAGGTAAATAGATACGGATATTGAGAACGGATTTCATCTTCTATCTCCCATGTAGCTTCACGTTCGGAATGGTTTTTCCATAATACTTTAACAAAAGGAATAGTTTTCTTACGCATAATGCGTTCTTGTCGGTCATGGATAGCTTCTGGTTCTTCCTCGAATGATAAATCCTCACGAATCAAGTGAAGTGGATAGTTAACCACGTGAATAGGATGATAATTATATCCCCTTAAAAGAGATACATGGAAGACATTATGCACATGTGACAGTTGAGGTGGTAAAGCCAAACGATACGAAACCTCACCAACTCTTTCCAGGATTTCAAAGGGTCCGATAAACCGTGGACTAAGCTTCCCTTTTAGACCAAAACGTCGTACGCCTTTGCAAGGCGAAACCTTCAGGAATACCTTATCACCGACCTTAAACTCCAAAAGTCGACGGTGTCGGTCTGCATAGCTTTTCTGTCTACTTTGAGCTTCCTTTAACTTTTCCCTAGCAATAGCAACTTTCTCATTTGTGATCTGAACTAACTCGGGTCCTTCGATGACTCTTTCACCGACTTCTTCCCAACAAACAGGTGCTCTACATTTACGACCATATAATAATTCGAAAGGTGCCATGCCAATGCTAGCTTGCCAACTATTATTGTAAGCAAACTCGACCAAACACAAGTACTCGTCCCAGTTTCCAGTCCACTCTAAGGCACAAGCTCGAAGCATGTCCTCAAGTGTCTGGATAGTACGCTCTGACTGACCGTCAGTCTGAGGATGAAACGCCGTACTAAACCTCAACTTGGTACCCCATGCAGCTTGCAAACCCTTCCAAAAGCGAGAAGTGAACCTCGGGTCTCGATCAGACACGATAGACACCGGAGTGCCATGAAGTCTAACAATCTCTTGTGTGAACACTTCAGAAAGTTTGCTAACCGAAAATCCTTGCTGAATTGGGAGAAAGTGAGCCGACTTTGACAATCTGTCAACTACAACCCATATTGCATCATTCTTCTTAAATGTCCTTGGCAACCCTGTCACAAAATCCATGGAAATATCATCCCATTTCCATACAGGAATAGGTAGTGGCTGAAGCAAACCACTAGCTCTCTGATGCTCAATCTTGACCTGCTGACAAGTAAGGCAACGGCTAACATACTTAGCCACGTCTTCTTTCATACCATTCCACCAGAAATTCTGACGAAGATCACGATACATCTTAGTAGACCCTGGATGGATAGAGAACGGAGAACTATGTGCCTCAGCTAATAACGATTCTCGAAGAGAAGAATCATTAGGCACACATAAACGTTTACCACACCAGATTACTCCATGCTCATCTACTCTGAATTCTGATTGCTTACCAATCTCCACATTCTGTAAGATTGCCCAGAGTTCACCATCGTCTTTCTGTGCGTTCTTAATCCGGAATATTAAGTCAGATTCAATCTGAAGACTAGCGAGATATCCGTCACTCTTGCCAATATGTAGGCCAATACCCAATCTATCAAGATCGGTAATGTTCTGAGGCTGTAGCTGTAGGGAGGCTACTGTTCCTAAGCTCTTCCTGCTAAGAGCATCAGCTACCACATTGGCCTTTCCCGGATGATATTGAATATTGGCATCATAATCTTTTAACAATTCTAACCATCTTCTCTGCCTCATGTTTAGTTCTTTTTGTGTGAAGATGTATTTCAAGCTCTTGTGATCAGTAAAAATATCACAAGTCTCTCCGTAAAGATAGTGACGCCATATTTTCAGCGCGAAAATAACAGCAGCGAGTTCAAGATCATGCGTAGGATAATTAACCTCATAAGGTTTCAACTGCCGCGAAGCATAAGCAATGACCTTACCATGCTGCATTAGCACACATCCGAGTCCCTTTTTAGAGGCATCGCTGTAAATCTGATATCCACCCGTGCCCGATGGAAGTGTAAGAATCGGGGCAGACACCAATCTTTTCTTGAGCTCTTCAAAACTTTTCTCTCGTTCATCATTCCAAGAGTACTTAACCCCTTTCCTTAGAAGTTGCGTAAGGGGTAAAGCAATAACAGAGAACCCTTCGACAAATCTACGATAGTAACCAGCAAGACCAAGAAAACTCCGGACTTCTGTGGCTGAAGTAGGTCTTGGCCATTTAGTGATTGCCTCTATCTTTGCTGGATCCACCATAATACCATCTGCAGAGACCACGTGACCCAGAAAGGCTACTTGACTCAACCAGAATTCACATTTTGAAAACTTAGCATAAAGCTTCTTTTTACGCAAAGTTTCAAGCACGATACGAAGATGGTCTTCATGTTCCTCCTTACTCTTAGAATAGATAAGAATGTCATCTATAAACACGATGACGAACTTATCCAGGTAGTCATGGAAAACTCGGTTCATTAGGTCCATGAAAACAGCTGGGGCATTCGTTAACCCGAACGGCATAACCAAGAATTCATAGTGACCATATCGCGTACGGAAGGCAGATTTAGGGACATCAGAATCTTTGATCTTTAGCTGATGGTAACCAGACCTCAGATCGATTTTAGAGAAACACTTTGCACCCTGAAGCTGATCAAATAAATCATCAATACGAGGCAGAGGGTAACGATTATGGATAGTGATCTTGTTGAGTTCTCTGTAGTCAATGCAGAGTCTCAAAGAACCATCTTTCTTCTTCACAAATAGGACCGGTGCGCCCCAAGGTGAGACACTTGGTCTAATAAATCCAAGATCTAATAACTCCTGTAATTGCTCCTTCAGTTCTTTGAGTTCAAGTGGTGCCATACGATAAGGTGCCTTGGAAATCGGTTCAGCACCAGGAATAAGATCAATAGTGAATTCCACCTCGCGGTCTGGTGGAAGTCCAGGTAACTCCTTAGGAAACACATCGGGAAAATCACAAACAACCGGATAATCAGAAATACTAGGCTCTTCAGGAGATAAATTTTAACTGAAGCAAGGAATCCTGCAGCGCCGTGCAGTAGGGATTTACGAGCCTTAAGTGCTGAAATTATTTGAAGAGTTTTTCGAGGTTTAGTCCCCTGATAAATAAGTTCAGGATGATGGGGATCTCCAAACAGAATGCGACGAGTCTGACACTCAATTGTAACATGATGCCGAGTTAACCAGTCCATTCCCAAGATGATATCAAAATCTTCCATTTGCATGGGCAACAGATCCGCTGTAAGAATGAGCGATTCAACTCGGATCGGACAATCCTCATACACATGAGAGATTGTAACAGAGTTTCCCATAGGAGTCATAATATTCAAAGTACTTTCTAATAATGTTGGGCTCATCGTTAGATGTTTAAGAAAAGATTGAGAAATTATGGAGTGTGTTGCTCCAGTATCAAATAAGACTTGAACTTCACGAGTTCCTAACATGAGAGTACCAGAAACAGTACCTAAAGAATTTATGTTACCATGGCACACTTAGTAATAGATAACAAGCATAATTAGAATTGTAAGACTACTAGATTATTCAGATACGATAGATTCACATATGGAAGGAATATCGAGAGTCATACCTGGTGTGTTTGCTGCATCCTTTGCGTTCAGAGCAAACACTCGTCCTCCATTAGTAGGCTGTTTTGCACTATTTCCAGCCTTCCCTTTGTTATCAGGATACGGACAGTCTTTCAGTACATGGCCGTCTTTCCACATCTAAAACAGGCTCCTGAAGCTCGCCGACAAACACCAAAATGACGTTTTCCACATGTAGTGCATACCGGGACTTGCTCTTGACCTTGGTTTTCGGCAGGTTTAGGATTCTGCTGTTTTTGTTTCCATTGATTACCTTGGCGGTTATTATTTCTGTTGAATTGGGCTTTTCGATCACCTGTATGGTGTTTCTCGCTTGAAGATTGCCCAGAAGGTGCGGTATGGTGTCCTTCACGATTTCTCTTTCGACTCTCCTCAGCTTTAGCTAACCTCTTCTTGTTTTCCATGTCAAGTGTTTTCACGGCATCAGCTACTTCATTGATATTGTTAAACCTTTGAGTCACTATCCACCTCCGAGTCCTCTCATGAACAGCCCATTTCAACTTTTCTGCTTGGGCCTCTGGGCTACCTGCAGCTTCCCCAAGAAAACTAGCCAACCTACAGAATCTTGCCATGAATTCTTGCCAAGGTTCACCATCGCGTTGCTCAATAGATGCATATTCCCGTGCATACTCACTTCGTTCCACTTCAGAGAAATACTTTCGGAAGAATATTGTGCGGAAATCGGCCCAAGTAAGGGTAGCAGCATAACCTTCTCCACCATGTGCAAGTTTTACCCCTTCCCACCAAACTAGAGCATCATCCTCCAGTTTGTAAGAGGCCAACCTAGTTTTAAATATGTCATCGACTCCTAGTACTTCGAATATCTTTTCCACATGGGCTATCCAGTTCCGAGCATCCATCGGTGTAGCAGCATCACTAAAAGATCTTGGTCTTTGCTTCATAAAGCGTTCAAGCCAGATATGAATCTCAGCCACAGATGGTGTTGCATTTCCACCGGAAGATGGTCCAGTGTGGTTCCCGCCAGAAGGTGGCTCTGAGTTATTTCCACCGGGTGGAGGTCCTGTGTTGTTTCCCTCCGAATTTGTCTGTTGCATCTGCTGGATGACTGTTTGAGCAGTCTGAGTCATCAGATTAGGGAGTATTCCAGAAATAGCAGCGTTTACAGCATTAGCAACGAGGGTTTCAAGAGGAGTATCAGATGAGGGGCCACTCGATTTATTACGGTTGTTCACACGTCTCTTAGGGGCCATCTGAAATGAAAACATACGTGTGAACACTGGAATTTAGATTGGAAACAGAAATTAGATCCTAACCCAACGTCTACCCATAACCTCACAAGTTTATTATTAATGTTTAAGTTTTCTACAGGAAAGAGCCTTTGCTCTGATACCACAACTGTAACACCCCGGCCCGACTAGGGCTGACGTGTCACTAATACGGATATCAAATCAAAACGCATTCCCAATATTAAAAACTATTACAAGTTCAAATTCCAAACCTAATTAAGATGTTCAATACATTAATTAAAGTAACAGATAATCTTGGTCTTCAATTCACTCTTCACTGGTTTCCGGATTACCCTGCTGACCTGACGTGCATGAAAACAAAAGCACGCCTGAGCATAACGCTCAGTGAACGGAATAGCGGATAACAAAAATAAACAGACATGACGATAATCAAAGAATCAGCAGATATCAAAAATAAACAGACATGGTGATAATCAAAGAATCGACAGATATCAAAAATAAACAGACATGTGATAATCCAGGAATTGGCAGATATCAAAAATAAACAGACATGGTAATAATCAAGGAATCGGCAAAATTCAAAAATAAACATACGTCATAAGACATATATCAGATAGAACATACCCCGAGCTAATAATCATATCATATAATAACTGAACAGGGGGAACACAGGTAGCGAGCCCGTGAACCAACGTGAAATGGAGTATGGGCAGACATACAAACCATTCACCAGAGTCCTGAATGGAATGGTGTTTAACCATCCATCAGGAAATAACAGAACTAGCCTAGGATCGATCCATACGCCTCTGAGGAAATAATAATATAACAAGTCATAATTTCAGAGTCCTCTTTAGAGACGCCGTGATCTCAGCTCACCGCCACGGTTGGTGCCACGTTATCGATGCCGCAATAACGCGTCTTGGTCACCCCCAAGATAGGGAGAGCTCGGGTAACAAATTCAGAAATATATATAGTAGTCAAGCTACTTATAACAGAATCAAAAGCAAATTATCAGGAATCAAAACTAGAAATGAACGGAAATCAGATACGAGACAGAAATCAGGAATTTGTACTGCAAAGTAACGGAAAATATTAATTATACTAAGATATAAAGAATCAGGAATCCGTACCTTATACACGAATGACAATAATCAGAAACAAGGTCTAGGCTCGGTTAACGCCGCGAGAACCTACGATAACGTAACACAAATTATAGTTTGGATTTTCCTATTTTAAATTGGAAAAATTCCAGTTCTGCCCTTGTCTTTTCGTACTCGTTAAAAATACTAAACGACGTTTAAAAATTCTGAAAATCTCCAGTTTACTAGATTAGTGATTTCTAAACAACTTTCATTTAGAAATGTTTCTGATTTGGATTACCGAAATATGAGAAAAACGTGGATCTTTACAGCTGCGCAGAACTGCTAGCTGTTACGAAAACGACTATTTGGAGGTCTAAACGAATGAGTTTTTCTATGTTTTATATATCAACAGATTCGTTTTTCGACGAACTTCGTCGTGGACATAAGGTTTAACTGATTTGGATCTGTTATGATAAAGTTATGGCCTCCGTAAGTTGGCTGTAAAATACGTATAAATCAAGGTATTTTGGTAAACCGTAAAATTATTTCTAGTTAGAATAAGTCCGTTACGGGTCTGGAAATATTTTTATAAATGAGTATAAATCATGATTGACTTCTGAAAAATTTGCCTAATCATATTATTAATCCGTTTGTCATTTATAAAATCACATCCCAAAACATTCATAAAAACTAGTTAAACGCGTAACTTGTTTAAAATGCTCGGTTAAGGTCTAAATCTTAATTTGGTCAAAACACTTATATTTCCAGTAGCTAAAACAATGTCAAAATGGATTCCTATCAAGTTTACTAAGTTAAGCAAGGAAACTATGTTTAAAACGTAAACCGAATTAAACGAGTACTTATACAAACGGCAACCTATGATCAAGGGCAATGAACTAAAATACTAATTATGATATCTAAGATTCAAGGATAACGTAACGATTAACAACATCTTAATGATTCCCACTAATTAACGTTTATTTTTATAAAAATAAACTAATTATCACATTTGTTAATATTTATATATACGAATTATTACGGTGTTTAAATAAATAAATTTACAGGAAATAGTTGGATAACTTTTAAAATAATCAGGGTTTATAAAACTTGTTTTTATAATTTTTAGAAATTTTTAAAATTTTAAAAGGTCAAAAAGGCATAAAAAAAATAACAGGAGGTGTCCGGGGTCGAACCCGGGACCTCATCTAAGGCAAAGAGCGCAGGAACCGGTGAACCAAGGCCGCAGCCGCGGTAATGATCCGGTTTCCATTACTTTTAAACACAGGTTAACTTGTTTCCCCCAAATCCCAAATCCGTATAAACCCTAGAAACGATTTTGACCAAATCGAATCCCAAATCGATGTTATAATCGATTGAAAGCATAGGGCTTTCAATCCCCACATGAAATCAAGTGTATAGGTGGTTCGAATTACCTGAATTGAAGTGCAAAACGTCAAGAACACTCGGAGGATAAGTCGCGGCTTCTTAGCACCGGTTCGATACTCAAACGACTATGATAATCCAATTAATTGTACAGGTAGCTTCTAATGGCTTCGATGATGAAAAGCCCTCTATCAAATTCGAATCAAATTGGTCGGAGGATGGTGTTCGAGTATGTTGCAGGTTCGAGACGAAAGTGGCGATCGAAGGTGGTGTTTCTTTGAGTTTCAGATTAAATTGAGTGTACCAACATGTTAGAAATGATTAAGCATTTGATAGTGCGTGTTTAATTTAACTATTTTAAGTGTTTAGTGCGATTTTGTGGCGTGTAAAGAGCCGAAAATGGAAGCTCGTGGGGCGGTTCCAAATCGCATTAGGATTTAAAAATTGAAGTGGGTCATTTGTTCGAATCACCCATGTGGGAATGTCGGGCATTTAATTTGAGTAAAAGGTCGAGTGGTTTTGGCTGTGGAGGCTCGCCGGAGCCGCGGCCGGACTTGGCCGGAAAACTCCGCCGGAAAAGCGGGATAGGGAGAGAGAGACAGATCTGATTTTTTTTTTAAATTTTACATAACTAGTCCCTGTGGTTTGGTGTTTGTTTCAGTTTGTTCCCAAAGTTATTATTATATATATATATATATTTTTTTTATATGGGGGTATTATAGTGAAATGTATTTTTAACTCTTTAAGTGTTATCATATCAACTCTTAGCTCTTTGGTTTATCATTACTGATACCAACCTATACAACTGAAAGAAGTGTATGTGTTACAGGATTTCTCTACAATTTTGTCTTGTTTTTGGTTTCTTGAATGATTCTCTAAAAATTTTAAGAATGATTTCTTTTTTTCAGACTTTTCATAAGTTGATTGATTCTATCAGAAGCTTAAGAGTTTGCAAGTTGCTGAGCTTGTGGGGATCAATGAAAGATCTTTATGGCTTTTATTCCCGACTATAAACATGGCTTAAAATCAACTATAAAGACACTGTTTTTTTAAAACGAACTTTAAAGACACTAGCTTAGTTGGTGTCTATCCAGGTGAGTTTAGTTTCATGTTTTATTAGACACCATCTATGATGATTGCATATCCTTAAAAGTCATTACTATACTCGTTTACTTTTATGTAGCATTACGTATGGTAATGTTTGAGACTGTTAACCAAAAACTAATTCCAAAAAGATGTAGAATAGAAGCGAGGGAAACCTTAGAGAAGCCGTTTGCAGAATCTCGAAATTTGTTGACCATCCTTTGCTGTGAACACTAATCATTGCGCTAATTTAATTTTTAAGTTCGTTTCTTGTTTTCCTTTTGGTTGATTTGAAACTTCATTTGTTTTATATGTTTGAATTATTTATTAATTTGACCAAAGTTCCTAACAGTTTTGTAGCAAAATTAGATTCTGTGTTTACGGATTAGTTGTTTTCTGTACAGGGATATTTGGTGGTCTTGTTCACTGAAAAGGTATTTTTTTAGTTCCCAACAGTTCAGCTTTCATAGCAAAATTAAATTCAGCATCTATTGATTAGTTGTTTTCTGTACAGGGATACTTGGTGGTCTTGTTCATTGAAAAGGTATTTTTTTCACGTAACTTGTGATATCAGAATAGTAGCATCTTGGGACGCCTTAGAGAAGCCCTTTGCAGAAACATGGCAGTTGTCGACTCTCCTTTGCTGCAAACACTAATCATTCTCCAAAAGTAAGTTTGTTTCTAGTCTTCCTTTTTGGTTGAGTTGAAACCTATGTTGTCAAAAGCGCAAAAGGCGCTCGCCTAGGCGCCCAGGTGAGGCGAGGCGCAGCCACACTGCCTTGCGGCCACCAAGGCGCTCCGGCGAAGTTCCGGCAAGAATCCGGCCAAAACCTGCCAATTCCGGCCATTTCCCGGTCTAAACAGGTTTCAAACAGCCATAAATGGCTTGGAACCAGCGTAAACTAGCCTTAAACCACTCTAAAACATGTTTAAAACTGTAAGAACAAGTTGAAGAGATGGCATGAGCTGCAGAGTGAAAAACTTTAAGAAAAGAAAGTTGAAGATGAAATTTGAAGAAGATGCATCGTTTGTTTGTATTTATTCTAGTTTATTAGGTATCACCAACTTTCATTGGTTAAATAAGTGAATTAACAACTCAGCTTTAGCCTTTTCACGTTTGTGTGAAAGTTGACATCTGATGAATTATTGCAGGTCCTTGCTTTCAATGTTCTCAGAACCGGATCGGACGTCGAACCGGACGGCTTACTGGTTTGGTGGTCGGACCGGTCGGACCGGTCGGACCGATGGACCGGATTTAACTATATTTTAATTATATTTATATATGTAATTAAATATAAGTAATTTATATATGATTTATACATATATTTTATAGTTATATATAAACTTAACTATATTTGTATATACAAAGTACTAATTTATGGTTTAACACCCCGTTTTTACCCACTAAAATCAAAAAAAAAAAAAAAAAAAAAAAAAAAAAAAAATCAAATCCGGTCGGACCCGAACCGTCGGCCGTCAACCGCCGACTCGGTTCGAACCGGCCGTTCAAAGCTCCAAAAACGAACCTATATCGACCGACCGGACAGGCCTCCGATTCCCGGTTCGACCGGTCGGACCGGCCGGTCCGATCCGGTCCTAACAACATTGCTTGCTTTTACTTTTTTTATTTATATAGTTTAGTAGAAATTAACTTGTTCAAAAAGAATAAATTTAACTTCAGATTATTCGTTTTATTTGACCTTTTTATGTATATATTACTTAGCTTTAGCCTTTTCACGTTGTGTGAAAGTTGACATCTGATGAATATTGCAGGTCCTTGCTTTTACTTTTTTTATTTATATAGTTTAGTAGAAATTAACTTGTTCAAAAAGAATAAATTTAACTTCAGATTATTCGTTTTATTTGACCTTTTTATGTATATATTACTTGTCTGATTAGGTTAGATTTATTATTTAAAAAGTTTTTAGTTTTTTTTGTATTGGTTAGATGATTCAAATTGCTAATTATATTAGCTTTTTAATTAGAATTAGGGAGTAATTATAGTTTTATATATGTACTATATATATTCTTTTAATTTTCTTTGTTTTTGCGCTTTACTTGTCTCGGGCCTTCGCTTTTTTTGCGCCTTGCGCCTAGGCGAAAGGCGAGGCTTTTGCGCCTTGAGTGCGCCTAGCACCTTTGACAACATAGGTTGAAACTTATTTGTTTTATTTGTCTGAATAATTAATTAATCTGACCAAAATTCCCAACAGTTTGGCTTGTGTAGCGAAAATTAGATTTAGTATCTGCTGATTAGTTGTTTTCAGTATTGGGATACTTGGTGGTTGTCACACCCGGCCTCTCACACCAACAATATTGTCCGCTTCGCCCACGAGGAGCTCACGGATTTGCTTTTGGTTGCCCGAGTGAAAACTTCTCAGGGAGGTCACCCATCCCTGGATTGCTCCCACCTGAGCATACTTAACTGTTGAGGAAGTTGGGTTACAGCTTGAACAATGTTGAACAATGGGCAGTATGTGATCGGATTCGTAAGGCTATTATTCACTCCACTTTCAACAATGTTGAGGAAGCAGTTAGGGCTGCAAAAAGGGTGGACCTGGAGAGAAAAGAATTTTTGTTAAAATTTGAGGATAATAAGAAGCGCAGTAGAGATGGGACTCGTATTCAGGCTGGCGGTGAGTCATCTCAAGGATCTGACCGAAATGGAAATGATCGTCAGAAAAATCAAGGATCGGGGAAGAACACTAAGCCATGGCATGGTAAGACTCGAAGTCAAGGCAAATGATACCCTATCAACAACCAATTGCAGCTCAACCGGTGAATCAAAAAGGCAATCCTTCCAGACATCCGATGTGTACTCATTGTGGAAAGCATCATCCCGGAACTTGTCGTCGACTTACAGGAGCTTGTCTTGGTTGTGGAGATATGGGGCATAGGGTTAGTCAATGCCCAAAGGCGAGGAACCGACCAGAGAATGATGCTAAGGGAGCCAATGTGCCACCCACTACTGGAGGTCGAGTATTCGCACTAACTGCAGGGAAGCTGCTAATGCTCCAGGTACATCTTCCCGTACAAATTCATTCTGATAATCATAATCTACTTCCATTGATTCTAGTTTTACCGTCGTTAGTATCTCATTAGTTATCAATATATAGGTACGATTTGTGGTATACTTCGTTATGGTGACTATGATATTTCTGTATTGTTTGATACTGGCTCCACCCACTCGATAGTGTCTCATCTATTCACAAAGCACCTTACGATCATGCCTACCGCTCTAGAGCCTGCATTAGTGATTTCTACTCCTGTTGGATAATCGATTGTTATTTCACAAGTATACCAAAACTGTCCTATTCAGATCGAATCAATCATTAGAGAGGCTGACCTATTTCCTATGCACATGGGTGATTTCGATATTATTCTTGGCATGGATTGGTTAACACGACACCATGTTACCATAGAATGTCAAACTCGTCGTGTGCTATTTGGTGATCCTATGAATCCTGACTTAGTTTACCAAGGGAGCCTACCTCGGAAGCCTCTCAAAATTATCTCTGCTCTGAAAGCCCAAAAGCTTATATCTCGTGGATGTGAGGGATTCTTAGCTTCTATAAAAGATACATCAGTGGATACTCCTCGTATTGAAGACTTTCCTATTGTTCGGGAATTCTCTGATGTCTTTCCTGAAGAACTTCCAGGGTTACCACCTGAGCGTGAAGTCGAGTTTACTATTGATTTAATCCCCGGGGCGAAACCTATTTCTAAGGCACCTTATCGGATGGCTCCAGTAGAGTTAAAGGAATTGAAAGAACAACTGCAGGAGTTATTACAACTCGGATTCATTAGACCAAGTGTTTCACCATGGGGAGCACCGGTATTATTTGTGAAGAAGAAAGATGGTAGTATGCGTCTATGCATCGACTACCGAGAGCTTAATAAGATTACTATCCGGAACCGCTATCCGTTACCGCGTATTGACGATCTCTTCGATCAACTACAAGGGGCAAAGTTCTTCTCTAAGATCGACCTTAGATCAGGATACCATCAATTGAGGATCCGAGATCAAGATGTTCCTAAGACAGCATTCCGCACCCGTTACGGTCACTATGAGTTCCTAGTTATGCCTTTTGGCTTGACTAATGCTCCAGCTGTCTTTATGGACCTCATGAACAGAGTGTTCCATGAGTATTTGGACCGCTTTGTAATTGTTTTTATCGATGACATCTTGGTATTCTCTAAAAGTAGAGAGGAGCATGAAGACCACCTTCGCACAATTTTGGAGACCTTACGCCAAAAGAAGTTATATGCTAAATTTTCTAAGTGTGACTTTTGGCTTGAACAAGTGGCATTTTTAGGCCATGTTGTATCAGCTAAAGGTATCACTATGGATCCGGCAAAGGTGGAAGCTATTACTAAATGGCCTCGACCGACATCCGTCACTGAAGTTCGTAGTTTTCTTGGTTTAGCGGGCTATTACCGACGTTTTGTGGAAGGTTTCTCTCGTGTAGCATTACCTCTAACTCAACTTATGAGAAAGGGTGTAAAATTTACATGGGACGAGGATAGAGAAAAGAGTTTTGAGGAACTGAAGAAAAGACTGGTATCTGCCCCTATTCTTACGTTACCTTCGGGTTCTGGCGGATACCAAGTTTATAGTGATGCATCGAAGAAGGGACTCGGTTGTGTTCTTATGCAGCATGGTAAAGTTATTGCTTATGCTTCCCGACAACTTAAACCGTACGAAGTAAACTACCCAACACATGACTTAGAGCTTGCAGCTGTAGTGTTTGCATTAAAGATTTGGAGACACTATTTGTATGGAGAGACATGTGATATCTTTACTGATCATAAGAGCCTTAAGTATATTTTCACTCAAAAAGAACTCAACATGAGGCAGAGGAGATGGTTAGAACTACTCAAGGATTACGATGCCAACATCCAGTATCATCCGGGCAAGGCGAATGTCGTGGCAGATGCTCTCAGTCGAAAGAGTGCAGGTGGAGTAGCATGTCTTCAAATCCAACCACAGATTATCTCAGATCTGGATAGAATGGAAGTTGGGTTACAACTTGGTGAGTCTAACGGTTATCTAGCCAAGATGAGGATAGAATCTGATCTTATTACACGGATCAAGGAAGCTCAGAATCAAGATGGAGAACTTTGGGCGATATTACAAAATTTGAAGATAGGGAAACAATCTGAGTTTCGAGTTGATGAACAAGGAGTTATCTGGTGTGGAAATAGATTATGTGTGCCAAATGATTCAACCCTTCGTGACTCCTTATTAGCAGAGGCACACAGTTCACCATTCTCTATTCACCCGGGAGCCACTAAGATGTATAGAGATTTAAGGCAAAACTTTTGGTGGAGTGGTATGAAAGAAGACGTAGCTAAATACGTAAGTCATTGTTTAACTTGTCAGCAAGTAAAGATTGAGCATCAAAGAGCTAGTGGATTACTGCAACCATTAGATATTCCTGTGTGGAAATGGGATGATATTTCCATGGACTTTGTTACAGGCCTACCAAAAACATTCAAGAAGAACGACGCCATTTGGGTCGTAGTTGATAGACTCACAAAGTCGGCTCATTTCTTGCCCATCCAACAGGGTTACTCAGTTAGCAAATTATCAGAGATATTTCTGCAAGATATTATTCGACTTCATGGCACGCCATCATCGATTGTATGTGATAGAGATCCGCGTTTCACGTCACGCTTTTGGAAGGGTTTCCAAAATGCTTGGGGAACCAAGTTAAGATTTAGTACCGCCTTCCATCCTCAGACTGACGGACAATCTGAACGCACTATTCAGACTTTGGAAGATATGCTTAGAGCATGCGCACTCGAATGGACAGGCAATTGGGATGAGTACCTCTCGTTCATCCTCTTTCATACCACTCCACCAAAAGTTCTGTCTTAGATCTCTATACATCTTAGTGGCTCCCGGGTGAATAGAGAAAGGTGAACTGTGCGCCTCTGCTAATAAGGAGTCACGAAGGGTTGAATCATCTGGCACACATAATCTATTTCCACACCAGATAACTCCTTGTTCATCAACTCGAAACTCAGATTGTTTCCCTATCTTCAAATTTTGTAATATCGCCCAAAGTTCTCCATCTTGATTCTGAGCTTCCTTGATCCGTGTAATAAGATCAGATTCTATCCTCATCTTGGCTAGATAACCGTTAGACTCACCAAGCTGTAACCCAACTTCCATTCTATCCAGATCTGAGATAATCTGTGGTTGGATTTGAATACATGCTACTCCACCTGCACTCTTTCGACTGAGAGCATCTGCCACGACATTCGCCTTGCCCGGATGATACTGGATGTTAGTATCGTAATCCTTGAGTAGTTCTAACCATCTCCTCTGCCTCATATTGAGTTCTTTTTGAGTGAAAATATACTTAAGGCTCTTATGATCAGTAAAGATGTCACATGTCTCTCCATACAAATAATGTCTCCAAATCTTTAATGCAAACACTACAGCTGCAAGCTCTAAGTCATGTGTTGGGTAGTTTACTTCGTACGGTTTAAGCTGTCGGGAAGCATAGGCAATAACTTTACCATGCTGCATAAGAACACAACCGAGTCCCTTCTTCGATGCATCACTATAAACTTGGTATCCGCCAGAACCCGAAGGTAACGTAAGAATAGGGACAGATACTAGTCTTTTCTTCAGTTCCTCAAAAATCTTTTCTCTATCCTCGTTCCAAGTAAACTTTACACCCTTTCTCATAAGTTGAGTTAGAGGCAATGCTACACGAGAGAAACCTTCCACAAAACGTCGGTAATAGCCCGCTAAACCAAGAAAACTACGAACTTCAGTGACGGATGTCGGCGACATGGGAGACAGAAGAAATGATTCGTTCACAGTATCCATACTTATTCGACAACTAAGTGATTACTCTATTCGTAAGTGGTGTGTGCTTAGGAACGAATCAGTTGTCGAATAAGTATGGATACTGTGAACGAATCATTTCTTCTGTCTCCCATGTCGCCGACATCCGTCACTGAAGTTCGTAGTTTTCTTGGTTTAGCGGGCTATTACCGACGTTTTGTGGAAGGTTTCTCTCGTGTAGCATTGCCTCTAACTCAACTTATGAGAAGGGTGTAAAGTTTACTTGGAACGAGGATAGAGAAAAGAGTTTTGAGGAACTGAAGAAAAGACTAGTATCTGCCCCTATTCTTACGTTACCTTCGGGTTCTGGCGGATACCAAGTTTATAGTGATGCATCGAAGAAGGGACTCGGTTGTGTTCTTATGCAGCATGGTAAAGTTATTGCCTATGCTTCCCGACAGCTTAAACCGTACGAAGTAAACTACCCAACACATGACTTAGAGCTTGCAGCTGTAGTGTTTGCATTAAAGATTTGGAGACACTATTTGTATGGAGAGACATGTGACATCTTTACTGATCATAAGAGCCTTAAGTATATTTTCACTCAAAAAGAACTCAATATGAGGCAGAGGAGATGGTTAGAACTACTCAAGGATTACGATACCAACATCCAGTATCATCCGGGCAAGGCGAATGTCGTGGCAGATGCTCTCAGTCGAAAGAGTGCAGGTGGAGTAGCATGTCTTCAAATCCAACCACAGATTATCTCAGATCTGGATAGAATGGAAGTTGGGTTACAGCTTGGTGAGTCTAACGGTTATCTAGCCAAGATGAGGATAGAATCTGATATTATTACACGGATCAAGGAAGCTCAGAATCAAGATGGAGAACTTTGGGCGATATTACAAAATTTGAAGATAGGGAAACAATCTGAGTTTCGAGTTGATGAACAAGGAGTTATCTGGTGTGGAAATAGATTATGTGTGCCAGATGATTCAACCCTTCGTGACTCCTTATTAGCAGAGGCGCACAGTTCACCTTTCTCTATTCACCCGGGAGCCACTAAGATGTATAGAGATATAAGACAGAACTTTTGGTGGAGTGGTATGAAAGAGGATGTAGCTAAATATGTGAGTCATTGTTTAACTTGTCAGCAAGTAAAGATTGAGCATCAAAGAGCTAGTGGATTACTGCAACCATTAGATATTCCTGTATGGAAATGGGATGATATTTCCATGGACTTTGTTACAGGCCTACCAAAAACATTCAAGAAGAACGACACCATTTGGGTCGTAGTTGATAGACTCACAAAGTCGCTCATTTCTTGCCCATCCAACAGGGTTACTCAGTTAGCAAATTATCAGAGGTATTTCTGCAAGATATTATTCGACTTCATGGCACGCCATCATCGATTGTATGTGATAGAGATCCGCGTTTCACGTCACGCTTTTGGAAGGGTTTCCAAAATGCTTGGGGAACCAAGTTAAGATTTAGTACCGCTTTCCATCCGCAGACTGACGGACAATCTGAACGCACTATTCAGACTTTGGAGGATATGCTTAGAGCATGCGCACTCGAATGGACAGGAAATTGGGATGAGTATCTATGCTTAGTTGAGTTCGCGTATAATAATAGTTGGCAGGCTAGTATAAATATGGCCCCGTTTGAACTTTTATATGGTCGAAAATGTAGAGCACCGATATGTTGGAATGAGGTTGGAGAGAAGATAATCGAAGGACCGAAATTGTTAGAATTACTAATGACAAAGTTGCCATTGCAAGAGAAAAGTTGAAAGAAGCCCAAACTAGACAAAAGAGTTACGCCGATCAACACCGACGAGCGTTGGAATTTAGAATCGGAGATCATGTGTTTCTCAAAGTGTCACCTTGTCGTGGCATACGTCGATTTGGAATTAAAGGAAAGTTAAGTCCACGTTTTATCGGTCCGTTTGAGATTCTTGAAAGGGTTGGAGAAGTCTCGTATCGTTTAGCATTGCCACCGCAACTCTCTCATGTTCATAACGTTTTTCATGTCTCTTTGTTGAGGGGATACAACTATCATCCGTTGCATGTTATTAGTTACCCTCTTCACGCGATTCAAGAAGATCTTTCTTATAAAGAAGAACCTGAAGCTATTATTGATCGTCAAGAACGAGTTATGAGACGCAAGTCTATACCGTTCGTTAAAGTTTTATGGAAAAATCATTCTGAACGCGAGGCGACATGGGAGACAGAAGAAATGATTCGTTCACAGTATCCATACTTATTCGACAAATAAGTGTATGTTTTCTAAGCCTAACTGTTAGTGATTACTCTATTCGTAAGTGATGTGTGTTTAAAGAAGTATTATTTTACCGTATTGTATTTTCAGAAGGATTCATGCTACATTATTTAGAATTTCGAGGACGAAATTGTTTTAAGGGGGGTAGAATTATAATACCCGTAATAGATAATAATAAGAATAATAATAATAATAATAATAATAATAATAATAATAATAATAATAATAATAATAATAATAAGTACAGGGGGCATTTGTGCCATTTTTGAAACTTAAATTAACAAGTTTGAGCAGAAAGTAACAAGAGATTAAACCACAGGGACTGAATGTGTAATTTTGTTTTAACCCAACCCCCATCCCCGTTTTTCCGATGAATCTCGCCGGCCACTGTTCCGGCCAAAACCACGAACTCCGGCGACCCCAAACGAACGACTTTTAAACGATTTAAGCTCAATCATTTGTTCCCGACAACCTTTCGTGCATAATTCGAACCCATGACCCACTGTAATTTTTAAATTTGAATGCGTTTGGTACCGATCCACGATCTCTCTTTTTTTTCGGCCGACCACCCACTCATACTCGCACAATAAACATTAATAAAATCAAATTAAGCGTGCACTACTGAATGTTTAATCGTTTCCAACCTGTTTTATACTCGATTTCAATTGAAACTCAAAGAAATATCAAGTTTGATTCCTTCAAACTCGCGAACCTGCAACTCAATCAAAAGCACACCTACGATCGATTTTGAACAAAATTAACAAAGGGCTATTGTTCCTCATCATGAACCGAAGCTGTCTACAAGTTTAATTTGGGTACAATCATCGTTTGAGCTTGATTTGATCATCACCGTGACCGCGACCTGTTCTTCATCGTTTCTCTCGTTTTAACTTCACATCAGGTAAATTAAACATACATACACACTCGATTTCATTCAAGGAACAAAAACCCTATGAATTTAAGCATCATCGAAATCGAATTGGGGTTCAATTGGGACTGATTCGAACTAGGGTTCTTGGGGATTTGGGAATTTGCTTTGGCTTGTGTTTAAAAGAAAAGAAAACCAACAACTAATGCGGCCTTGTGCCTTCGGTTTAGTGGTTTGGGTGTGGGATTATGGGGAGGAGGTCACGGGTTCGAACCCGGCCCTCTCCCAATATTTTTTTAGGCCTTTTTAATACTTTTAAAAATACAGAAAATTTCCTAAAAATTATAAAAATAATTTTTATAAACTCTGTTATTCTAAAGATTATTAAATTAATTTCTGGAAAATTATTTCTTTTAAAACCTTTATAAAACAATATAACGAAGGAATTTAGTTTAATTATTTTTTATGGAATTCTTTTAATAAATGGTAAAAATATGAGTAAACATAAAACTTATTATATGAAAGTACCCAATTAATCTCCTGTAAATTAATTTGTTAGAAACCTTAACAAGTTATATATAATATTAACAAACATTATAAATAGTTCATTTTGTTTAAAAATAAGTTTTAAATAGTTGATTAGTTCCGTATTTTTACAGCTAACTTACGGAGGCCATAACTTTATCATAACAGATCCAAATCAGTTAAATCTTATGTCCGTGACGAAGTTCGTCGAAAGACGAATCTGTTGGTATATAAAACATCGAAAAACTCATTCGTTTAGACCTCCAAACAGTCGTTTTCGTAACAGCTAGCAGTTCTGCGCAGCTGTAAAGATCCACGTTTTTCTCATATTTCGGTAATCCAAATCAGAAACTTTTCTAAATGAAAGTTGTTCAGAACTCACTAATCTAGTAAACTGGAGAGTTTCAGAATTTTTAGACGTCGTTTAGTATTTTTAACGAGTGCGAAAAGACAGAGACAGAACTGGAATTTTTCAAACTATAATTTGCGTTACGTTATCGTAGGTTCTCACGACGTTAACCGAGCCTAGACTTTGTTTCTGAATATTGTCATTCGTGTATAAGGTACGGATTCCGACCTTTCCCTCTCGTAGCATGAATACCTCTCGT
Source organism: Flaveria linearis (assembly GCA_024085815.1). Taxonomy (NCBI): domain Eukaryota; kingdom Viridiplantae; phylum Streptophyta; class Magnoliopsida; order Asterales; family Asteraceae; genus Flaveria; species Flaveria linearis. The sequence continues at coordinate 15,396,842 of CM044002.1, forward strand.
TCTTGATCGGTATTTTGAATTCTTAACTTGACTTGTTGGTTATTAAATCCATAAGATTATTGTTATAAGTGTTTATTGTATAATTGATATTGTTTGCATGTGATAGCCTTTATTTGCTTTGTACTCATTGTCACATGCTCCCTAAATGATTGATTATAGCTAGTAACCTTGATTAAGGGTTATGAGCACTAGTGTAACTTATTGTGTTATATTGACTTGATTGTATTATTGACCTCTATACCCGAGCACATCCACCTATGGGGACATAGGGCGTCATTGTGGCACAAGTGACGTGCTCTATCTGTGGCAGAGCGATTAGACCACAGCGTCTCTACATTATTATTATGTGCTAAGTTGTGACACATATTGATTATTGTTAAAGGAGGCGTATGGATCGATCCTAGGATATCATTGTTATTGTTATTGGTGAGATGGTTAGGTGTGTGTGCCCACATTCCTATCTCACATATTGGTGCATTAGAACTGCAGCTAATGTACACATTGTTAATTGTTATTGTTATTGGCTCATATGGGTATTCCTTTTAGATGATCATTATCATTTGATTTTCAACTTGATCATCTCATTGTTATCAGTATTGATCATTGTATTGCTATTGTTTATTTCCGTTACTGAGCATTCTTTGGCTCAGCCGTATTTTCTTTTGTTGTTTTCTCTTATTTTTATAGCAGGTACTCAAGGGGCTCAGGGGAACGAGTGAAGAGTGTTAACTCAAGAAGTTAGGATGAGAATAATTGGATCAAAAAAGACTTAATAGTATTTTGATTTTAAGACTTTATTTAAGTTATTTGGATTTATGTAAGGATTTGTGTGTTTCTTAGTACTTTAATCTTATCGTTATGAACCTCTGATTTACTGTTTGTGTGACACGTCAGAGCATAACTGTAACACCCCAACCCGGGTAGGGCTGACGTGTCACATAAACAGTAAATCAGAGTTTCACAATGATAAGATTAAAGTTGCTAAGGAACACACAAATTCTTACATAGATCCAAATAACTTAAATAAAGTCTTAAAATCAAAATACTATTAAGTTTTTTTTTATCCAATTATTCTCATCCTAACTTCTTGAGTTAACACTCTTCACTCGTTCCCCTGAGCCCCTTGAGTACCTGCTATAAAAATAAGAGAAAACAACAAAAGAAAATACGGCTGAGCCAAAGAATGCTCAGTAACGGAAATAAACGATAGCAATACAATGATCAATAATGATAACAATGAGATGATCAAGTTGAAAATCAAACAATAATGATCATCCAAAAGGAATACCCATATGAGCCAATAACAATAACAATTAACAATGTGTACATTAGCTGCAGTTCTAATGCACCAATATGTGAGATAGGAATGTGGGCACACACACCTAACCATCTCACCAATAAACAATAACAATGATATCCTAGGATCGATCCATACGCCTCCTTTAACAATAATCAATATGTGTAACAACTTTAGCACATAATAATAATGTAGAGACGCTGTGGTCTAATCGCTCTGCCACAGATAGAGCACGTCACTTGTGCCACAATGACGCCCTATGTCCCCATAGGTGGATGTGCTCGGGTATGGAGGTCAATGATACAATCAATCAAGCCAATATAACACAATAAGTTACACTAGTGCTCATAACACTTAATCAAGGCCACTAGCTATAATCAATCATTTAGGAAGCATGTGACAATGAGTACAAAGCAGATAAAGGCTATCACATGCAAACAATATCAACTATACAATAAACACTTATAACAATAATCTTATGGATTTAATAACCAACAAGTCAAGTTAAGAATTCAAAATACCGATCAAGAACGAGAGGTATTCATGCTACGAGAGGGAAAGGTCGGGATCCGTACCTTATACACGAATGACAATAATCAGAAACAAAGTCTAGGCTCGGTTAACGCCGTGAGAACCTACGATAACGTAACGCAAATTACAGTTTGAAAAATTCCAGTTCTGCCTCTGTCTTTTCGCACTCGTTAAAAATACTAAACGACGTCTAAAAATTCTGAAAATCTCCAGTTTACTAGATTAGTGAGTTCTGAACAACTTTCATTTAGAAAAGTTTCTGATTTGAATTACCGAAATATGAGAAAAACGTGGATCTTTACAGCTGCGCAGAACTGCTAGCTGTTACGAAAACGACTGTTTGGAGGTCTAAACGAATGAGTTTTTCAATGTTTTATATACCAACAGATTAGTCTTTCGACGAACTTCGTCACGGACATAAGGTTTAACTGATTTGGATCTGTTATGATAAAGTTATGGCCTCCGTAAGTTACCAAATTTATAGTGATGCATCAAAGAAGGGACTTGGATGTGTTCTTATGCAACATGGTAAAGTTATTGCCTATGCTTCCCGACAGCTTAAACCGTACGAAGTAAACTACCCAACACATGACTTAGAGCTTGCAGCTGTAGTGTTTGCATTAAAGATTTGGAGACACTATTTGTATGGAGAGACATGTGATATCTTTACTGATCATAAGAGCCTTAAGTATATTTTCACTTAAAAAGAACTCAATATGAGGCAGAGGAGATGGTTAGAACTACTCAAGGATTACGATGCCAACATCCAGTATCATCCGGGCAAGGCGAATGTCGTGGCAGATGCTCTCAGTCGAAAGAGTGCAGGTGGAGTGGCATGTCTTCAAATCCAACCACAGATTATCTCAGATCTGGATAGAATGGAAGTTGGGTTACAGCTTGGTGAGTCTAACGGTTATCTAGCCAAGATGAGGATAGAATCTGATCTTATTACACGGATCAAGGAAGCTCAGAATCAAGATGGAGAACTTTGGGCGATATTACAAAATTGAAGATAGGAAAACAATCTGAGTTTCGAGTTGATGAACAAGGAGTTATCTGGTGTGGAAATAGATTATGTGTGCCAAATGATTCAACCCTTCGTGACTCCTTATTAGCAGAGGCACACAGTTCACCATTCTCTATTCACCCGGGAGCCACTAAGATGTATAGAGATTTAAGGCAAAACTTTTGGTGGAGTGGTATGAAAGAAGACGTAGCTAAATACGTGAGTCATTGTTTAACTTGTCAGCAAGTAAAGATTGAGCATCAAAGAGCTAGTGGATTACTGCAACCATTAGATATTCCTGTGTGGAAATGGGATGATATTTCCATGGACTTTGTTACAGGCCTACCAAAAACATTCAAGAAGAACGACGCCATTTGGGTCGTAGTTGATAGACTCACAAAGTCGGCTCATTTCTTGCCTATCCAACAGGGTTACTCAGTTAGCAAATTATCAGAGGTATTTCTGCAAGATATTATTCGACTTCATGGCACGCCATCATCGATTGTATGTGATAGAGATCCGCGTTTCACGTCACGCTTTTGGAAGGGTTTCCAAAATGCTTGGGGAACCAAGTTAAGATTTAGTACCGCCTTCCATCCGCAGACTGACGGACAATTTGAACGCACTATTCAGACCTTGGAGGATATGCTTAGAGCATGCGCACTCGAATGGACGGGCAATTGGGATGAGTATCTATGCTTAGTTGAGTTCGCGTATAATAATAGTTGGCAGGCTAGTATAAACATGGCCCGTTTGAACTTCTATATGGTCGGAAATGTAGAGCACCGATATGTTGGAATGAGGTTGGAGAAAAGATAATCGAAGGACCGGAATTGGTTAGAATTACTAATGACAAAGTTGCCATTGCCAGAGAGAAGTTGAAAGAAGCCCAAACTAGACAAAAGAGTTACGCCGATCAACACCGACGAGCGTTGGAATTTAGAGTCGGAGATCATGTGTTTCTCAAAGTGTCACCTTGTCGTGGCATACGTCGATTTGGAATTAAAGGAAAGCTAAGTCCACGTTTTATCGGTCCGTTTGAGATTCTTGAAAGGGTTGGAGAAGTCTCGTATCGTTTAGCATTGCCACCGCAACTCTCTCATGTTCATAATGTTTTTCATGTCTCTTTGTTGAGGGGATACAACTATCATCCGTTACACGTTATTAGTTACCCTCTTCACGCGATTCAGGAAGATCTTTCTTATGAAGAAGAACCTGAAGCTATTATTGATCGTCAAGAACGAGTTATGAGACGCAAGTCTATACCGTTCGTTAAAGTTTTATGGAAAAATCATTCTGAACGCGAGGCGACATGGGAGACAGAAGAAATGATTCGTTCACAGTATCCATATTTATTCGACAACTAAGTGTAAGTTTTTCTAAGCCTAACTGTTAGTGATTACTCTATTCGTAAGTGGAGTGTGCTTAAAGAAGTATTATTTCACCGTATTGTATTTTCAGAAGGATTCATGCTACATTAATTAGAATTTCGTGGACGAAATTGTTTTAAGGGGGGTAGAATTATAATACCCGTAAAAGTAATAGATAAAATAATAATAATAATAATAATAATAATAATAATAATAAATAAGAAGAATAATAATAATAATAATAATATAATAATAATAATAATAATAATAATAATAATAGTTCAGGGGGTATTGTGCCATTTTTTAAACTTAAATTAATAAGTTTAAGCCTCAAATGAAAGAAATAGTAAACCACAGGGACTATTCTGTAAATTTTTTTAAAAACCAGCTCTATCTCTCTCCACCCCTCCCGCATTTCCGGCGGGCTTCGGCCGGAATCCGGTCGGCTCCGGCGACCCCAAACGACCAACATTTAAACGATTTAAGCTCAATCAATTGTTCCCGACAACCTTTCGTGCATAATTCGAACCTGTGAACCACTATAATTAATATTTGAGTGCAATTGGAACCGCCACACGATCTCTCAACTTTTCGGCCGACCATCACCACTATCGTACACTAAAACCGCAATAAGAATTAAATTAAACACGCACTATCGAAGGTGTAATCATTTCCAACCTGTTAAAACACTCAATTTCAATTGAAACTCAAAGAAATACCTCGTTCGAGCCTCCCCTCATCGCGGACCTGCAACTCACTTTTAGGACAACCTCCGATCGATTTCAATCGCGTTTGATAAGGGGCTATTGCTCTTGATCATCATCCGAAGCTGTCTACAAGTTTAATTTGGGTACAATCATCGTTTGAGCTTGATTTGATCATCACCGTGACCGCGACCTGTTCTTCATCGTTTCTCTCGTTTTAACTTCACATCAGGTAAATTAAACATACATACACACTCGATTTCATTCAAGGAACAAAAACCCTATGAATTTAAGCATCATCGAAATCGAATCGGGGTTCAATTGGGACTCATTCGAACTAGGGTTCTTGGGGATTTGGGAATTGCTTTGGCTTGTGTTTAAAAGAAAAGAAAACCAACAACTAATGCGGCCTTGTGCCTTTGGTTTAGTGGTTTGGGTGTGGGATTATGGGGAGGAGGTCACGGGTTCGAACCCGGCCCTCTCCCAATATTTTTTTAGGCCTTTTTAATACTTTTAAAAATACAGAAAATTTCCTAAAAATTATAAAAATAATTTTTATAAACTCTGTTATTCTAAAGATTATTAAATTAATTTCTGGAAAATTATTTCTTTTAAAACCTTTATAAACAATATAACGAAGGAATTTAGTTTAATTATTTTTTATGGAATTCTTTTAATAAATGATAAAAATATGAGTAAACATAAAACTTATTATATGAAAGTACCCAATTAATCTCCTGTAAATTAATTTGTTAGAAACCTTAACAAGTTATATATAATATTAACAAACATTATAAATAGTTCATTTTGTTTAAAAATAAGTTTTAAATAGTTGATTAGTTCCGTATTTTTACAGCTAACTTACGGAGGCCATAACTTTATCATAACAGATCCAAATCAGTTAAATCTTATGTCCGTGACGAAGTTCGTCGAAAGACGAATCTGTTGGTATATAAAACATCGAAAAACTCATTCGTTTAGGCCTCCAAACAGTCGTTTTCGTAACAGCTAGCAGTTCTGCGCAGCTGTAAAGATCCACGTTTTTCTCATATTTCGGTAATCCAAATCAGAAACTTTTCTAAATGAAAGTTGTTCAGAACTCACTAATCTAGTAGACTGGAGATTTTCAGAATTTTTAGACGTCGTTTAGTATTTTTAACGAGTGCGAAAAGACAGAGGCAGAACTGGAATTTTTCAAACTATAATTTGCGTTATGTTATCGTAGGTTCTCACGGCGTTAACCGAACCTAGACTTTGTTACTGATTATTGTCATTCGTGTATAAGGTACGGATTCCGACCTTTCCCTCTCGTAGCATGAATACCTCTCGTTCTTGATCGGTATTTTGAATTCTTAACTTGACTTGTGGTTATTAAATCCATAAGATTATTGTTATAAGTGTTTATTGTATAGTTGATATTGTTTGCAAGTGATAGCCTTTATCTGCTTTGTACTCATTGTCACATGCTTCCTAAATGATTGATTATAGCTAGTAACCTTGATTAAGGGTTATGAGCACTAGTGTAAATTATTGTGTTATATGGGCTTGATTGATTGTATCATTGACCTACATACCCGAGCACATCCACCTATGGGGACATAGGGCGTCATTGTGGCACAAGTGACGTGCTCTATCTGTGGCAGAGCGATTAGACCACAGCGTCTCTACATTATTATTATGTGCTAAGTTGTGACACATATTGATTATTGTTAAAGGAGACGTATGGATCGATCCTAGGATATCATTGTTATTGTTTATTGGTGAGATGGTTAGGTGTGTGTGCCCACATTCCTATCTCACATATTGGTGCATTAGAACTGCAGTTAATGTACACATTGTTAATTGTTATTGTTATTGGCTCACATGGGTATTCCTTTTGATGATCATTATCATTTGATTTTCGACTTGATCATCTCATTGTTATCATGATTGATCATTGTATTGCTATTGTTTATTCCGTTACTGAGCATTCTTTGGCTCAGCCGTATTTTCTTTTGTTGTTTTCTCTTATTTTTATAGCAGGTACTCAAGGGGCTCAGGGGAACGAGTGAAGAGTGTTAACTCAAGAAGTTAGGATGAGAACATTTGGATTAATAAGATTTAATAGTATTTGATGTTAAGACTTTATTTAAATTATTTGGGCCTATGTAAGGATTTGAGTGTTTCTTAGCACTTTAATCTTATCGGCATGAACCTCTGATTTACTGTTTGTGTGACACGTCAGCCCTACCCGGGTTGGGGTGTTACAGTTATTCGTATGCAAGATTCGAACCAATATACACTTTAATCAATCGGGTTACAGCTCACAAATCCACTCACTGACCCACGATTTCATCCACATTTTTTTCGCCGACCACCCACTCATACTCGCACAATAAACATTAATAAAATCAAATTAAGCGTGCACTACTGAATGTTTAATCGTTTCCAACCTGTTTTATACTCGATTTCAATTGAAACTCAAAGAAATATCAAGTTTGATTCCTTCAAACTCGCGAACCTGCAACTCAATCAAAAGCACACCTACGATCGATTTGAACAAAATTAACAAAGGGCTATTGTTCCTCATCATGAACCGAAGCTGTCTACAAGTTTAATTTGGGTACAATCATCGTTTGAGCTTGATTTGATCATCACCGTGACCGCGACCTGTTCTTCATCGTTTCTCTCGTTTTAACTTCACATCAGGTAAATTAAACATAGATACACACTCGATTTCATTCAAGGAACAAAACCCTATGAATTTAAGCATCATCGAAATCGAATCGGGGTTCAATTGGGACTGATTCGAACTAGGGTTCTTGGGGATTTGGGAATTTGCTTTGGCTTGTGTTTAAAAGAAAAGAAAACCAACAACTAATGCGGCCTTGTGCCTTCGTTTAGTGGTTTGGGTGTGGGATTATGGGGAGGAGGTCACGGGTTCGAACCCGGCCCTCTCCCAATATTTTTTTAGGCCTTTTAATACTTTTAAAAATACAGAAAATTTCCTAAAAATTATAAAAATAATTTTTATAAACTCTGTTATTCTAAAGATTATTAAATTAATTTCTGGAAAATTATTTCTTTTAAAACCTTTATAAAACAATATAACGAAGGAATTTAGTTTAATTATTTTTTATGGAATTCTTTTAATAAATGGTAAAAATATGAGTAAACATAAAACTTATTATATGAAAGTACCCAATTAATCTCCTGTAAATAATTTGTTAGAAATCTTAACAAGTATATATAATATTAACAAACATTATAAATAGTTCATTTTGTTTAAAAATAAGTTTTAAATAGTTGATTAGTTCCGTATTTTTACAGCTAACTTACGGAGGCCATAACTTTATCATAACAGATCCAAATCAGTTAAATCTTATGTCCGTGACGAAGTTCGTCGAAAGACGAATCTGTTGGTATATAAAAACATCGAAAAACTCATTCGTTTAGGCCTCCAAACAGTCGTTTTCGTAACAGCTAGCAGTTCTGCGCAGCTGTAAAGATCCACGTTTTTCTCATATTCGGTAATCCAAATCAGAAACTTTCTAAATGAAAGTTGTTCAGAACTCACTAATCTAGTAGACTGGAGATTTCATTATTTTTAGACGTCGTTTAGTATTTTTAACGAGTGCGAAAAGACAGAGGCAGAACTGGAATTTTTCAAACTATAATTTGCGTTATGTTATCGTAGGTTCTCACGGCGTTAACCGAACCTAGACTTTGTTACTGATTATTGTCATTCGTGTATAAGGTACGGATTCCGACCTTTCCCTCTCGTAGCATGAATACCTCTCGTTCTTGATCGGTATTTTGAATTCTTAACTTGACTTGTGGTTATTAAATCCATAAGATTATTGTTATAAGTGTTTATTGTATAGTTGATATTGTTTGCATGTGATAGCCTTTATCTGCTTTGTACTCATTGTCACATGCTTCCTAAATGATTGATTATAGCTAGTAACCTTGATTAAGGGTTATGAGCACTAGCGTAAATTATTGTGTTATATGGGCTTGATTGATTGTATCATTGACCTCCATACCCGAGCACATCCACCTATGGGGACATAGGGCGTCATTGTGGCACAAGTGACGTGCTCTATCTGTGGCAGAGCGATTAGACCACAGCGTCTCTACATTATTATTATGTGCTAAGTTGTGACACATATTGATTATTGTTAAAGGAGGCGTATGGATCGATCCTAGGATATCATTGTTATTGTTTATTGGTGAGATGGTTAGGTGTGTGTGCCCACATTCCTATCTCACATATTGGTGCATTAGAACTGCAGCTAATGTACACATTGTTAATTGTTATTGTTATTGGCTCACATGGGTATTCCTTTTTGATGATCATTATCATTGATTTTCGACTTGATCATCTCATTGTTATCATGATTGATCATTGTATTGCTATTGTTTATTCCGTTACTGAGCATTCTTTGGCTCAGCCGTATTTTCTTTTGTTGTTTTCTCTTATTTTATAGCAGGTACTCAAGGGGCTCAGGGGAACGAGTGAAGAGTGTTAACTCAAGAAGTTAGGATGAGAACATTTGGATTAATAAGATTTAATAGTATTTGATGTTAAGACTTTATTTAAATTATTTGGGCCTATGTAAGGATTTGAGTGTTTCTTAGCACTTTAATCTTATCGGCATGAACCTCTGATTTACTGTTTGTGTGACACGTCAGCCCTACCCGGGTTGGGGTGTTACAGTTATGGTATCAGAGCTTAGGCTCCTTCCTGTAGAAAACTTAAACTAAAGAATTAAGACATGTGAGGATTGGGTAGACATTGGGTTAGGTTCTCTATATATTATAGGGCTACTTTCTAATTCACGTTGTTCTGATTAAGGTGAAATGTTTTCATTTTAGATGCCTCCCAGCCGTAATTCACGAAATTCTAGCGGGTCGAATGGACCTGATCCAAACCTTGTTGGTGCTATGACCCAAGCACTTACTGCTATACTACCGACTTTGATTGATGCGGTACGAAATCAGAATCCGAATCCAAATCCAAACCCAAATCCAAATCCTAACCCAAATCCAAACCCAAATCCGGATCCGAATCCAAACCCAAATCCAAACCCGAATCCAAACCCAACTGGTGCAGATGTTTGGCTAGCGAGATTTCAAAAGCAAAAACCACGAGCATTCACTAAGGCGGCTACACCTGCAGTGGCCAAAGACTGGATCGCTCATATTGAGAAAATTTTTACCGTGCTTAGAGTTGATCAGCAGTACAGGGCGAGTTTAGCTGCTTATAAGCTGGAGGAAGATGCTCAAGTATGGTGGGAGAATGTGGTAGCTGAAAGAGGAGGCGAACAGTTCGTGGAGACTCTATCTTGGAATGATTTTCGTTCCATATTCTTCGACAAGTATTTACGAATGTGGATAAAGCAGCATACAGGCGGGAGTATGATAACATCCGTCAACGAAACGATGAATCACTCACTGATTTTACAGACCGGTTTTATCGACTGTTGGGATTTCTAGGTTCTTCTGCTGGACCACCTGAGGAACGGGCTGAAAAGTATCAATGGGCAGTATGTGATCGGATTCGTAAGGCTATTATTCACTCCACTTTCAACAATGTTGAGGAAGCTGTTAGGGCTGCAAAAAGGGTGGACCTGGAGAGAAAAGAATTTTTGTTAAAATTTGAGGATAATAAGAAGCGCAGTAGAGATGGGACTCGTATTCAGGCTGGCGGTGAGTCATCTCAAGGATCTGACCGAAATGGAAATGATCGTCAGGAAAATCAAGGATCGGGGAAGAACACTAAGCCATGGCATGGTAAGACTCGAAGTCAAGGTCAAATGATACCCTATCAACAACCAATTGCAGCTCAACCGGTGAATCAAAAAGGCAATCCTTCCAGACATCCGATGTGTACTCATTGTGGAAAGCATCATCCCGGAACTTGTCGTCGACTTACAGGAGCTTGTCTGGTTGTGGAGATATGGGGCATAGGGTTAGTCAATGCCCAAAGGCGAGGAACCGACCAGAGAATGATGCTAAGGGAGCCAATGTGCCACCCACTACTGGAGGTCGAGTATTCGCACTAACTGCAGGGGAAGCTGCTAATGCTCCAGGTACATCTTCCCGTACTAATTCATTCTAATAATCATAATCTACTTCCATTGATTCTAGTTTTACCGTCGTTAGTATTCATTAGTTATCAATACATAGGTACGATTTGTGGTATACTTCGTCATGGTGACTATGATGTTTATGTATTGTTTGATACTGGCTCCACACACTCGATAGTATCTCATCTATTCACAAAGCGCCTTACGATCATGCCTACCGCTCTAGAGCCTGCATTAGTGATTTCTACTCCTGTTGGAGAATCAATTGTTATTTCCCAAGTGTACCAAAACTGTCCTATTCAGATCGAATCAATCATTAGAGAGGCTGACCTATTTCCTATGCACATGGGTGATTTCGATATTATTCTTGGCATGGATTGGTTAACACGACACCATGTTACCATAGAATGTCAAACTCGTCGTGTGCTATTTGGTGATCCTATGAATCCTGACTTAGTTTACCAAGGGAGCCTACCTCGGAAGCCTCTCAAAATTATCTCTGCTCTGAAAGCCCAAAAGCTTATATCTCGTGGATGTGAGGGATTCTTAGCTTCTATAAAAAATACATCAGTGGATACTCCTCGTATTGAAGACTTTCCTATTGTTCGGGAATTCTCTGATGTCTTTCCTGAAGAACTTCCAGGGTTACCACCTGAGCGTGAAGTCGAGTTTACTATTGATTTAATCCCCGGGGCGGAACCTATTTCTAAGGCACCTTATCGGATGGCTCCAGTAGAGTTAAAGGAATTGAAAGAACAACTGCAGGAGTTATTACAACTCGGATTCATTAGACCAAGTGTTTCACCATGGGGAGCACCGGTATTATTTGTGAAGAAGAAAGATGGTAGTATGCGTCTATGCATCGACTACCGAGAGCTTAATAAGATTACTATCCGGAACCGCTATCCGTTACCGCGTATTGACGATCTCTTCGATCAACTACAAGGGGCAAAGTTCTTCTCTAAGATCGACCTCAGATCAGGATACCATCAATTGAGGATCCGAGATCAAGATGTTCCTAAGACAGCATTCCGCACCCGTTATGGTCACTATGAGTTCTTAGTTATGCCTTTTGGTTTGACTAATGCTCCAGCTGTCTTTATGGACCTCATGAACAGAGTGTTCCATGAGTATTTGGACCGCTTTGTAATTGTTTTTATCGATGACATCTTGGTATTCTCTAAAAGTAGAGAGGAGCATGAAGACCATCTTCGCACGATTTTGGAGACCTTACGCCAAAAGAAGTTATATGCTAAATTTTCTAAGTGTGACTTTTGGCTTGAACAAGTGGCATTTTTAGGCCATGTTGTATCAGCTAAAGGTATCACTATGGATCCGGCAAAGGTGGAAGCTATTACTAAATGGCCTCGACCGACATCCGTCACTGAAGTTCATAGTTTTCTTGGTTTAGCGGGCTATTACCGACGTTTTGTGGAAGGTTTCTCTCGTGTAGCATTGCCTCTAACTCAACTTATGAGAAAGGGTGTAAAGTTTACTTGGAACGAGGATAGAGAAAAGAGTTTTGAGGAACTGAAGAAAAGACTAGTATCTGCCCCTATTCTTACGTTACCTTCGGGTTCTGGCGGATACCAAGTTTATAGTGATGCATCGAAGAAGGGACTCGGTTGTGTTCTTATGCAGCATGGTAAAGTTATTGCCTATGCTTCCCGACAGCTTAAACCGTACGAAGTAAACTACCCAACACATGACTTAGAGCTTGCAGCTGTAGTGTTTGCATTAAAGATTTGGAGACATTATTTGTATGGAGAGACATGTGACATCTTTACTGATCATAAGAGCCTTAAGTATATTTTCACTCAAAAAGAACTCAATATGAGGCAGAGGAGATGGTTAGAACTACTCAAGGATTACGATACCAACATCCAGTATCATCCGGGCAAGGCGAATGTCGTGGCAGATGCTCTCAGTCGAAAGAGTGCAGGTGGAGTAGCATGTCTTCAAATCCAACCACAGATTATCTCAGATCTGGATAGAATGGAAGTTGGGTTACAGCTTGGTGAGTCTAACGGTTATCTAGCCAAGATGAGGATAGAATCTGATCTTATTACACGGATCAAGGAAGCTCAGAATCAAGATGGAGAACTTTGGGCGATATTACAAAATTTGAAGATAGGAAACAATCTGAGTTTCGAGTTGATGAATAAGGAGTTATCTGGTATGGAAATAGATTATGTGTGCCAAATGATTCAACCCTTCGTGACTCCTTATTAGCAGAGGCACACAGTTCACCATTCTCTATTCACCCGGGAGCCACTAAGATGTATAGAGATTTAAGGCAAAACTTTTGGTGGAGTGGTATGAAAGAAGACGTAGCTAAATACGTGAGTCATTGTTTAACTTGTCAGCAAGTAAAGATTGAGCATCAAAGAGCTAGTGGATTACTGCAACCATTAGATATTCCTGTGTGGAAATGGGATGATATTTCCATGGACTTTGTTACAGGCCTACCAAAAACATTCAAGAAGAACGACGCCATTTGGGTCGTAGTTGATAGACTCACAAAGTCGGCTCATTTCTTGCCCATCCAACAGGGTTACTCAGTTAGCAAATTATCAGAGATATTTCTGCAAGATATTATTCGACTTCATGGCACGCCATCATCGATTGTATGTGATAGAGATCCGCGTTTCACGTCACGCTTTTGGAAGGGTTTCCAAAATGCTTGGGGAACCAAATTAAGATTTAGTACCGCCTTCCATCCGCAGACTGACGGACAATCTGAACGCACTATTCAGACTTTGGAGGATATGCTTAGAGCATGCGCACTCGAATGGACAGGAAATTGGGATGAGTATCTATGCTTAGTTGAGTTCGCGTATAATAATAGTTGGCAGGCTAGTATAAATATGGCCCCGTTTGAACTTCTATATGGTCGAAAATGTAGAGCACCGATATGTTGGAATGAGGTTGGAGAGAAGATAATCGAAGGACCGGAATTGGTTAGAATTACTAATGACAAAGTTGCCATTGCCAGAGAGAAGTTGAAAGAAGCCCAAACTAGACAAAAAAGTTACGCCGATCAACACCGACGAGCGTTGGAATTTAGAGTCGGAGATCGTGTGTTTCTCAAAGTGTCACCTTGTCGTGGCATACGTCGATTTGGAATTAAAGGAAAGCTAAGTCCACGTTTTATCGGTCCGTTTGAGATTCTTGAAAGGGTTGGAGAAGTCTCGTATCGTTTAGCATTGCCACCGCAACTCTCTCATGTTCATAATGTTTTTCATGTCTCTTTGTTGAGGGGATACAACTATCATCCGTTACACGTTATTAGTTACCCTCTTCACGCGATTCAGGAAGATCTTTCTTATGAAGAAGAACCTGAAGCTATTATTGATCGTCAAGAACGAGTTATGAGACGCAAGTCTATACCGTTCGTTAAAGTTTTATGGAAAAATCATTCTGAACGCGAGGCGACATGGGAGACAGAAGAAATGATTCGTTCACAGTATCCATATTTATTCGACAACTAAGTGTAAGTTTTTCTAAGCCTAACTGTTAGTGATTACTCTATTCGTAAGTGGAGTGTGCTTAAAGAAGTATTATTTTCACCGTATTGTATTTTCAGAAGGATTCATGCTACATTATTTAGAATTTCGAGGACGAAATTGTTTTAAGGGGGGTAGAATTATAATACCCGTAATAGATAATAATAATAATAATAATAATAATAATAATAATAATAATAATAATAATAATAATAATAATAATAAGAATAATAATAATATTAATAATAAGTACAGGGGCATTTGTGCCATTTTTGAAACTTAAATTAACAAGTTTGAGCAGAAAGTAACAAGAGATTAAACCACAGGGACTGAAGGTGTAATTTTGTTTTAACCCAACCCCCATCCCCGTTTTTCCGATGAATCTCGCCGGCCACTGTTCCGGCCAAAACCACGAACTCCGGCGACCCCCGAACCCACTCAAAAACTCGATTTTTAAATGCCAAAATATACCAAATCGTTCGTATGCAAGATTCGAACCAATATACACTTTAATCAATCGGGTTACAGCTCACAAATCCACTCACCGACCCACGATTTCATCCACATTTTTTTTCGGCCGACCACCCACTCATACTCGCACAATAAACATTAATAAAATCAAATTAAGCGTGCACTACTGAATGTTTAATCGTTTCCAACCTGTTTTATACTCAATTTCAATTGAAACTCAAAGAAATATCAAGTTTGATTCCTTCAAACTCGCGAACCTGCAACTCAATCAAAAGCACACCTACGATCGATTTGAACAAAATTAACAAAGGGCTATTGTTCCTCATCATGAACCGAAGCTGTCTACAAGTTTAATTTGGGTACAATCATCGTTTGAGCTTGATTTGATCATCACCGTGACCGCGACCTGTTCTTCATCATTTCTCTCGTTTTAACTTCACATCAGGTAAATTAAACATACATACACACTCGATTTCATTCAAGGAACAAAAACCCTATGAATTTAAGCATCATCGAAATCGAATCGGGGTTCAATTGGGACTGATTCGAACTAGGGTTCTTGGGGATTTGGGAATTTGCTTTGGCTTGTGTTTAAAAGAAAAGAAAACCAACAACTAATGCGGCCTTGTGCCTTTGGTTTAGTGGTTTGGGTGTGGGATTATGGGGAGGAGGTCACGGGTTCGAACCCGGCCCTCTCCCAATATTTTTTTAGGCCTTTTTAATACTTTTAAAAATACAGAAAATTTCCTAAAAATTATAAAATAATTTTTATAAACTCTGTTATTCTAAAGATTATTAAATTAATTTCTGGAAAATTATTTCTTTTAAAACCTTTATAAAACAATATAACGAAGGAATTTAGTTTAATTATTTTTTATGGAATTCTTTTAATAAATGGTAAAAATATGAGTAAACATAAAACTTATTATATGAAAGTACCCAATTAATCTCCTGTAAATTAATTTGTTAGAAACCTTAACAAGTTATATATAATATTAACAAACATTATAAATAGTTCATTTTGTTTAAAAATAAGTTTTAAATAGTTGATTAGTTCCGTATTTTTACAGCTAACTTACGGAGGCCATAACTTATCATAACAGATCCAAATCAGTTAAATCTTATGTCCGTGACGAAGTTCGTCGAAAGACGAATCTGTTGGTATATAAAACATCGAAAAACTCATTCGTTTAGGCCTCCAAACAGTCGTTTTCGTAACAGCTAGCAGTTCTGCGCAGCTGTAAAGATCCACGTTTTTCTCATATTTCGGTAATCCAAATCAGAAACTTTTCTAAATGAAAGTTGTTCAGAACTCACTAATCTAGTAGACTGGAGATTTTCAGAATTTGTAGACGTCGTTTAGTATTTTTAACGAGTGCGAAAAGACAGAGGCAGAACTGGAATTTTTCAAACTATAATTTGCGTTATGTTATCGTAGGTTCTCACGGCGTTAACCGAACCTAGACTTTGTTACTGATTATTGTCATTCGTGTATAAGGTACGGATTCCGACCTTTCCCTCTCGTAGCATGAATACCTCTCGTTCTTGATCGGTATTTGAATTCTTAACTTGACTTGTGGTTATTAAATCCATAAGATTATTGTTATAAGTGTTTATTGTATAGTTGATATTGTTTGCATGTGATAGCCTTTATCTGCTTTGTACTCATTGTCACATGCTTCCTAAATGATTGATTATAGCTAGTAACCTTGATTAAGGGTTATGAGCACTAGTGTAAATTATTGTGTTATATGGGCTTGACTGATTGTATCATTGACCTCCATACCCGAGCACATCCACCTATGGGGACATAGGGCGTCATTGTGGCACAAGTGACGTGCTCTATCTGTGGGAGAGCGATTAGACCACAGCGTCTCTACATTATTATTATGTGCTAAGTTGTGACACATATTGATTATTGTTAAAGGAGGCGTATGGATCGATCCTAGGATATCATTGTTATTGTTTATTGGTGAGATGGTTAGGTGTGTGTGCCCACATTCCTATCTCACATATTGGTGCATTAGAACTGCAGCTAATGTACACATTGTTAATTGTTATTGTTATTGGCTCATATGGGTATTCCTTTTGGATGATCATTATTGTTTGATTTTCAACTTGATCATCTCATTGTTATCATTATTGATCATTGTATTGCTATCGTTTATTTCCGTTACTGAGCATTCTTTGGCTCAGCCGTATTTTCTTTTGTTGTTTTCTCTTATTTTTATAGCAGGTACTCAAGGGGCTCAGGGGAACGAGTGAAGAGTGTTAACTCAAGAAGTTAGGATGAGAATAATTGGATCAAAAAAGACTTAATAGTATTTTGATTTTAAGACTTTATTTAAATTATTTGGATCTATGTAAGGATTTGTGTGTTCCTTAGCAACTTTAATCTTATCATTGTGAAACTCTGATTTACTGTTTATGTGACACGTCAGCCCTACCCGGGTTGGGGTGTTACAGTTATGGTATCAGAGCTTAGGCTCTTTCCCGTAGAAAACTTAAACTAAATAATTAAGACATGTGAGGATTGGGTAGACATTGGGTTAGGTTCTCTATATATTATAGGGCTACTTTCTAATTCACGTTGTTCTGATTAATGTGAAATGTTTTCATTTTAGATGCCTCCCAGCCGTAATTCACGAAATTCTAGCGGGTCGAATGGACCTGATCCAAACCTTGTTGGTGCTATGACCCAAGCACTTACTGCTATACTACCGACTTTGATTGATGCGGTACGTAATCCAAACCCAAATCCTAATCCAAATCCAAACCCAAATCCGAATCCGAATCCAAACCCAAATCCAAACCCGAACCCAAACCCAACTGGTGCAGATGTTTGGCTAGCGCGATTTCAAAAGCAAAAACCACGAGCATTCACTAAGGCGGCTACACCTGCAGTGGCCAAAGACTGGATCGCTCATATTGAGAAAATTTTTACCGTGCTTAGAGTTGATCAGCAGTACAGGGCGGGTTTAGCTGCCTATAAGCTGGAGGAAGATGCTCAAGTATGGTGGGAGAATGTGGTAGCTGAAAGAGGAGGCGAACAGTTCTTGGAGACTCTATCTTGGAATGATTTTCGTACCATATTCTTCGACAAGTATTTTACAAATGTGGATAAAGCAGCATACAGGCGGGAGTATGATAACATCCGTCAACGAAACGATGAATCACTCACTGATTTTACAGACCGGTTTTATCGACTGTTGGGATTTCTAGGTTCTTCTGCTGGACCACCTGAGCGTGAAGTCGAGTTTACTATTGATTTAATTCCCGGGGCGGAACCCATTTCTAAGGCACCTTATCGGATGGCTCCAGTAGAGTTAAAGGAATTGAAAGAACAACTGCAGGAGCTATTACAACTCGGATTCATTAGACCAAGTGTTTCACCATGGGGAGCACCGGTATTATTTGTGAAGAAGAAAGATGGTAGTATGCGTCTATGCATCGACTACCGAGAGCTTAATAAGATTACTATCCGAAACCGCTATCCGTTACCGCGTATTGACGATCTCTTCGATCAACTACAAGGGGCAAAGTTCTTCTCTAAGATCGACCTTAGATCAGGATACCATCAATTGAGGATCCGAGATCAAGATGTTCCTAAGACAGCATTCCGCACCCGTTACGGTCACTATGAGTTCCTAGTTATGCCTTTTGGCTTGACTAATGCTCCAGCTGTCTTTATGGACCTCATGAACAGAGTGTTCCATGAGTATTTGGACGCTTTGTAATTGTTTTTATCGATGACATCTTGGTATTCTCTAAAAGTAGAGAGGAGCATGAAGACCACCTTCGCACAATTTTGGAGACCTTACGCCAAAAGAAGTTGTATGCTAAATTTTCAAAGTGTGACTTGTGACAACCTGAGTTTTCGGTAAATACTATTAAACAAATTTTCACCGTTTATCATAAATTGAACCAATTTATTTTTATTTAAGAATAATAATATAATAATAATAATAATAATAATAATAATAATAATAATAATAATAATAATAATAATAATAATAATAATAATAAAGTTGAGGGGTTGTATTGTTATTTTTGAAACTTTAAAAATGAGTTTTGGCATAAAATAAATACAAGTTCAAACCACAGGGACCATTTCTATAATTAACCAAAACCCAACCCATTTCCCCCCCGTCGACCCTCTCGCCGTCCGGCCACCCCCCGGCCAACTCCGGCGACCTTTCAACACCCAAATGGACGCGGTTTTTACCTAATTAAAGTTCCCGACACCTCTCAGTGGATTATTCGAACGTGGGACAACTTCCAATTCAATAATACGAGTGCGAATTCCACTGAAACCGACCCTCCCCATTGTCGGCCAAACAGTCGGGCCACGAGTCACCACTAACACCAATAATCGACGAATTAACTGACTATAAATGGACCATCATCTGTTATGAATCGATTGTACCAATCAATTAAGATAAAACTAACACAAACACCTTATTCGATTACCACATTACCCGCGACCTGCAACCTTATCGAAACCCAACATCCGAGTTATTTACAACCAAATTAACATAGGGCTTTGAAACTAGAGCATCACACGAATCTTCACACGAAGTTAATTTGATTTACATAAACGTTTGCACACGAATTGGATTCAAACCACGGTCGCGACTGCTCACTGTGTGTTCATCGTTCATACAACTTCAAAACAGGTAATTAAATACATCTACATGCTCGGTTTCTCATAGGGATCGAAAGCCCTATGATTAATTGCATTAACAGTAGCGATTATTGCTTCAATTTGATCCATGATCGATTTAGGGTTCTTGATTTGGGGATTGATTTGGGTTTGTGTTTAAAGGAATTAAAAGCTATGTCTTAACGCCGCCTTGAGCCTTGGTTTACTGGTATGCGAGTGGGTGTGCGGGTTGGAGGTCCCGGGTTCGAACCCGGGCACCTTCTTTTATTTTTTTAAAGCCCTTTAAAGCTTTTTAAAATTTCAGAAAAATTATAAAAATTATAAAAATAATTTTTATAAACCTAGTTTATATTTTTTGAACACCAAATAATTTCCTGGATTTTTCTTAGTTAAATAATTGTTTTAAAAATATGTTAATAAATATTATTCTTGTTTAAACCTTACTAAAAATGAGTTTCAACTAAGAAAATAATTTCGGTTCAAACAATTATTATTTTAAAATCGTGGTTGCCTAAAATAATTGTTTAAAATTTATATTTAACGCTGTCATTATAAATTATTTCTTTTTAGATAATAATGGGACTCGAAAACAATAAACCTTTATAAAAGTAAAGAACGTTATATTAATTAAAGGTTTTGTCATAATAATTATAGAAATCATATTATCTCGCCAAGATATTTACAAATATTATTACTTATAACAAATTACCATCACAATTGGTTTAGATTAATATTATTGATATTAATCTATATGTTATTCTAAAATATTTAAACATACGTGTATAATCCTTCTAATGGAATCAAAATACAAATAAATACTTTGTAAACTTAATACCTAATAAAAACCCCATAATCCTAATCCTTGATTTAACGTTAATTTCAAACTTAAATCTTGCAACATATATACACCTATTTGTGTACGTGTCACGTGTTAAACCAAACCAACCCGAACCTTACAAATATATTGATTCACAGTGAACACATATTAAAGACTCGATTACAATCAATAATAGGTATTGATCGTGTTTGATCGTGCATTGCCTTATTCTTTGAAGTTCTCGTTCATATCATTATATCAATTCAAGGTGAGTTTACAGCCCCACTTTTACTTTATACCATTTTTGGGGGAGAGAAACATGTGGTTTTCATAAACATTACATTACATTGGATTGTTGTGATACTGCATATACATGATACTATGTTTGTATGCTTTGCCCTTCGGACCGTTAATACGAAGTAGCGAGGTGATTGTTAGTAGTACTACTGGGATTGACATACCCCACTCGGGCTAGTCGCGCTAGCTGGTTAAACGGGTGAACGGTTATCCTATCTTACTGTGGTGTGTGATCCATGGCTTGGGCCTACTTTACTTACTTTATTGCATGTCAGCTCGGTCGCGACTTTGTACACATAGTGATCATTATGGACTAGCTACCCATGATATGCTTTGATTACACATCCGGGAATTTCTTTACTGATACTTACTGTTTTCTGATAAACCTGTGAACTCACCAGTCTTGTACTGACTTTTACATGTTTTCTCTCAGGACAATGATATGGCACATTTAGGAGCACAGCATCCACCACGTATCATTCCGCATTTATCACAAACTATTTTCAAGACATAAATTCATGTATTTTACATAAATTGAATTCGAACGCGTGTTTACGTGTTCCAAAACTGTTGTCAAATGTTTATCTGTTCTTGCTTCCGCAATACTTAAATATATTTGGTTTGTTTCATTAAAATATAAACAACTTATATGATTTGTGATTATTGAGTCGTTTGGTGTAACTGATGCTTAACTGAGATCCTGGTTATGTCACACGCCTAACGGTAAAACCCCGTTCGTGGAAAATTGAGGGTGTGACAGATTGGTATCAGAGCATTAGTTATAGCGAACTAAAATGGACTTGCATCTCAATTGCATTGCATTTTAGACTATAGCTGGATTAGCATTAGTTACACACACATAGATTTCTAAGCTATGTTTACTTAATTTAGTTGCCTGAAAACTTTTGCCTTAACATATCTCTGTGCTGTGAGTCACGGGAGGGTTTGAGTGCCTAATTCAAGTGATTTCAAACTCCAAAACCTCGATTGTTATTAATGGTTTCAAAGTCTCGTCAAAGTCTGTGTCTTACAACTTGAATACATGCAATGCTGGAAGAGTAAGATGCCTGTATCTCGGGGTGTTCTGTCTAGGCAAGGTATTCGCATATATCCAAATCAACCGATGGACCTGTTTACCTTACCTGGGAACCCTTGGGA
Source organism: Flaveria linearis (assembly GCA_024085815.1). Taxonomy (NCBI): domain Eukaryota; kingdom Viridiplantae; phylum Streptophyta; class Magnoliopsida; order Asterales; family Asteraceae; genus Flaveria; species Flaveria linearis. The sequence continues at coordinate 15,418,733 of CM044002.1, forward strand.
TGAGTATCTGCTTATAGGTACGCATGTCTTCAACAAAGTTGTGATTGACCCAATACTTTGATTAGTCAACGTACTCGCTTTGATTCATGAATCAAACGAATACACTCCGAACATCTCATTATCGTGTGAATAATTCTTGTCCTTGATTTCGCTTCCCGAAAATAAACTATCTAATATTTGAACACCACAGCAAACTCTATCGTACTCGTTTCTACTTCCAACATACTCTATCATCTTTGCTAGTCCTAACAGACAGCACTCGGTACTTGACAAAGTGTGTTATCATGAATGGGAGGAATCATGAATGACCATGCAAAGCAAATTAGAATTACGGGTGCACACGTAATTGTAATTTGTCGTGCATGAGAATTCTGGTAACTCTATTAGGTGATAACAGTCATAGTCAGTACAAATTTTCGTTTCTATACTTGGAGACATAAAGTCTCGGTTCTCATGGAACCTCACTATCGATATGCAAACAAATCCTTCATTTCTACTAGTATGAAACAAATTATTGTTATCAATAGTTATTATTCGATAGTGACTGTCATGTATTGTGAATACGTAGAATCATGTCTGGACGAAGAATTGGACGCCCACGTAGACAAGAAAACATTAATCTAACACAAACTGAACTCGATGCCATCATAAATGAGCGCGTTGCTGAAGCGCTCGAGGCGTTCGAACAGACCAGGAACCAAAATCAAAACAACAATATCAACCAGAACCAAAACCAAGGAGGTAAACCTCTATCAAATAGATCATTTGGATCAAATCCTTGATATTCTACGTAACAATCCTTAAATCATTGATACGTATCCACTCACTCCAGGTCAAGCAGTCTGCACTTTCAAGATGTTTATGGACTGCAAACCTCATTCCTTCAAAGGCTCCGAAGGTGTTGTTACCCTCCTTCGTTGGATTGAGAAGCTGGAATCCGCCTTTGCAATGTGTAACTGTCCAGCAGAAAACCGTGTCAATTATGCTTCCGGCACTTTGGAAGGACCAGCTTTGACATGGTGGAACTCACAGGTCCAAACCTTAGGACTTGATGCTGCTAACAGTATGCCTTGGGAGGACTTCAAGATTTTAATGAAAGAAGAGTACTGCCCCAGGAGCGAAGTCCAGAAACTGGAGGCAGAATTTTGGAATTTGAAGATGGTTGGTTCAGACATTGAGGAGTACACGACTCGTTCGCACGAGTTGGCTGCATTATGTCCTCAGATGGTGACTCCGGCCTACAAACGAATCGAAAAGTACATTGATGGCCTGGCTCCTCAAATCCAGGCTAGTATGATGGCTGCTGATCCTGTCACTATCCAGCAGGCCATCCGACTGGCTCATAAACTCACCGACCAGGCAGTGGCACAGGGCACCTTGCCTAAACGTGGCGCTGCTTCTGGTTCATCAGATCACAAAAGGAAATGGGAACCATCTACCAACGGAAAGCAATCTTCATCCTCCGCTTATCAACCTCAACATAAGAAGTTTAATCCGTCCCAACCTTCTCATTCGGGTGGCTATCATGGGAATCTCCCAAAGTGCAACAAATGTCAGCGCCATCATACTGGGCAGTGCACAAGGAGCACGTGTGAGAGGTGTGGGAAGTTCGGACATGTTGCCAAGTATTGCCGGGTGAATCTCTCGGGGAAGGCACCTCAACAACAGCAGAACCCCAATCAGACTGTTTGTTTTGAATGTGGTCAACCCGGACATTTTAAAAAGGAATGTCCGAAACTAAAAAGAAACGGTAACACTGGTGCTGCTGATAAGCCTAAAGACAACAACAGTGGTGGTGGCGGTGGCAGAGGCAGAGTCTTCATCATGGGCTCAGGTGAGGCTCGAAACGACCCTACTGTAGTATCTGGCAGATTCTCAATTAATGGGTGTTATGCCTCTGTTTTATTTGACTCTGGTGCTGATAAGAGTTATGTGTCCCCAAAGTTTAGTAAAACACTAGGGATGGTGCCTACTGATTTGAGTTCTAATTATGCCATAGAAATAGCCGATGGTAGAACGATAACAGCAACACAAGTGTTTAAAAACTGTAAGCTAGGCTTATCCGGACACACTTTTAGCATAGACCTTATTCCTATCACACTAGGGAGCTTCGATGTAGTCGTCGGGATGGATTGGTTATCCCAGAATAGTGCTGAGATCGTTTGCAAGGAGAAGCTGATCAAGTTACCTATTTCGGATGATGAAATTCTTATTGTGGAAGGTGAAAAGATGGGTGCGGTGGTCGGCATCATATCATATTTGAAGGCTCAAAAATGTCTTAGAAAAGGACACCTTGCCTTGTTGGCACTTGTTACTGAACCGAAGGCGGATGAAAGGCGAGTTGAAGATATTCCTGTTGTTAGAGACTTTCCTGAGGTATTTCCCGAAGACCTACCTGGCCTTCCTCCACACAGACAGGTAGAATTTCAAATTGAACTAGCACCAGGAGCAACTCCGATCGCTCGGGCGCCGTACCGTCTAGCACCGAACGAACTACAAGAGCTGTCTAAGCAATTGCAAGAGTTGTTAGACAAAGGATTCATACGTCCCAGCTCTTCACCTTGGGGAGCTCCAGTGCTTTTCGTTAAAAAGAAAGATGGAACCTTCAGGATGTGTATTGACTACCGCGAACTGAACAAGGTGACGATCAAGAATAGGTATCCACTTCCACGCATTGATGATTTGTTTGACCAGTTGCAAGGATCTAGCTACTATTCCAAGATTGACTTGAGATCAGGTTATCATCAGTTAAGGGTTCGAGAGGAAGACATCTCCAAGACTGCGTTTCGAACACGCTATGGGCACTACGAGTTCACCGTAATGCCTTTTGGGCTGACCAATGCCCCAGCAGTTTTCATGGACCTCATGAACCGTGTCTGCAAACCTTATCTGGATAAGTTTGTCATTGTCTTCATTGATGACATACTAATCTACTCCCGTAATAAGGAAGATCATGAGGGACATTTGAGAACCATACTGGGATTGCTAAGAGATGAACAGCTTTACGCAAAGTTCTCAAAATGTGACTTCTGGATGCGTGAAGTGCAATTCCTTGGGCACGTGGTGAATGAAAAGGGTATACATGTTGATCCTTCAAAGATTAAAGCAATCAAAGATTGGCCGGCACCAAAGACGCCTACTGAGGTGCGACAATTTCTTGGTTTGGCAGGCTATTACCGAAGGTTTATTGAAGGATTTTCTAAATTGGCGCAACCTTTGACTACCCTGACTCATAAAGGAATAATTTATAAGTGGGGTAACAAAGAGGAAACAGCGTTTCAGGCGCTTAAAGACAAACTCTGCAGCGCACCAATCCTAGCCTTACCAGAAGGAACTGATGACTTTGTTGTTTACTGTGATGCATCCATCCAGGGTTTGGGGTGTGTATTGATGCAACGTGACAAAGTCATAGCTTATGCATCTAGACAGCTCAAGGTGCATGAGAAGAACTATACAACGCATGATCTGGAACTAGGAGCTGTAGTGTTTGCCTTGAAGATCTGGAGGCACTATCTATACGGAACCAGGTGCACGATCTATACGGATCATAAGAGCCTCCAGCACATATTTAACCAGAAGGAACTAAATATGCGGCAACGACGATGGTTAGAGTTACTCAATGATTATGACTGTGTGATCAAGTACCATCCGGGTAAGGCTAATGTGGTAGCTGATGCCCTTAGTCGTAAGGAAACCCTAAAGCCTCGTCGGGTGCGTGCATTACAAATGACTATCCACTCTGACCTACCAATGCAAATTAAAGCTGCTCAATCTGAGGCCTTGAAGACAGAGAATCTCAAAGCAGAATCCATGCGAGGCATGGAGAAACAATTGGAGGTTAAAGCTGATGGAATCCGTTATTTTATGAAACGGATCTGGGTACCACAGCATGGGAATCTGCGAGAGCTGATAATGGATGAAGCCCATAAGTCCCGTTACTCGATCCATCCAGGTTCAGACAAGATGTATCAGGACCTGAAAGAATTTTACTGGTGGCCGAGAATGAAAGCGGAGATAGCCACATACGTAAGCAAATGCCTAACTTGTTCCAAGGTTAAGGTAGAATACCAGAGACCATCTGGATTACTCCAACAACCAGAAATTCCAGTATGGAAATGGGAGCAGATCTCCATGGACTTCATCACGAAGTTACCAAGAACTCCCAGCGGATGCGATACCATTTGGGTTATAGTAGATCGCTTAACGAAATCCGCACACTTTCTGGCAATCCGAGAGACTGATCGGATGGAGAAGCTTACCCGTATCTATTTAAGGGAAATAGTCTCTCGGCATGGCGTACCGATATCTATCATTTCTGACCGGGATGCTCGGTTCACTTCTCACTTTTGGCAATCATTACAACGATCATTTGGAACGCGGCTGGATATGAGTACTGCATATCACCCGCAGACTGATGGTCAAAGTGAGCGTACAATCCAAACACTGGAAGACATGTTGCGTGCCTGTGTGATCGATTTTGGCAGCAGTTGGGAAACTCATCTACCATTAGTTGAGTTCTCCTATAATAACAGTTATCACACTTCGATCAAAGCAGCTCCATTTGAGGCATTGTATGGACGAAAGTGCCGATCACCTATCTGTTAGGCAGAAGTAGGAGAAAGCCAACTTACAGGACCTGAAATTGTGCACGAAACGACTGAGAAGATCGTGCAAATTCGTAACCGTATGGCGGCAGCACGTGATCGACAAAAGAGTTACGCCGACAAGCGTCGAAAGCCATTGGAGTTTCAGGTTGGTGACAAAGTACTACTGAAAGTCTCACCCTGGAAAGGTGTAATACGCTTTGGAAAACGGGGGAAACTAAACCCTAGGTACGTGGGACCCTTCGAGATCGTCAAACGGATTGGCCCGGTGGCTTATCAACTGAACCTAACTGAAGAACTCAGGGGGATACATGATGTGTTTCACGTATCCAATCTGAGGAAATGCCTGTCTGATGAATCATTGATCGTGCCTTTGGAAGAAATAAAGATAGATGATCAACTACATTTCATCGAAGAACCAGTGGAGATCATGGATCGAGAGGTCAAGACACTAAAGCGTAGCAAAATTCCCATTGTGCGCGTAAGATGGAACTCTAAACGGGGACCAGAATTTACATGGGAACGGGAGGATCAGATGAAGTCTAAATATCCGCACTTATTCGTGGATACACTTTCAGAACCTAACACCAACTGAATTTTAGAATGAAATTTTCTCAACTAAGGGATACTGTGATATCTCACGATATCAAGCAAAGAACATTGTGGGTCTATTTTCACATTTGTTCTACCTCATAAAGTTTCACGTTTGTGTGATAGCTCAGATAATACAGATGGTTTCATGGTCACCTTCGGATAAACAAAAGTACTAGAAACATTCAAGATATTTCCAAATCAGAAAGGAAACCTAAGATTCTTCTTGTTGAAGATCATGTGGTAAATGTGATGGTGTATGACATCTGTCACTAACTAGTATGTCAGTTAGCATTAAGCTCATTAACTCATTGTGCGTATTAACTGTTCTCATATATTTTCATAGTCCATTTATCAGTTTAATCGAATTCTCCGTATACATGTTTGTTAACCCCGGTGTTTCAATTTTCGGGACGAAAATTCCTGCAACAAGGGGATAATGTGACTACCTGAGTTTTCGGTAAATACTATTAAACAAATTTTCACCGTTTATCATAAATTGAACCAATTTATTTTTATTTAAGAATAATAATAATAATAATAATAATAATAATAATAATAATAATAATAATAATAATAATAATAAAGTTGAGGGGTTGTATTGTTATTTTTGAAACTTTAAAAATGAGTTTTGGCATAAAATAAATACAAGTTCAAACCACAGGGACCATTTCTGTAATTAACCAAAACCCAACCCATTTCCCCCCCGTCGACCCTCTCGCCGTCCGGCCACCCCCCCGGCCAACTCCGGCGACCTTTCAACACCCAAATGGACGCGGTTTTTACCTAATTAAAGTTCCCGACACCTCTCAGTGGATTATTCGAACGTGGGACAACTTCCAATTCAATAATACGAGTGCGAATTCCACTGAAACCGACCCTCCCCATTGTCGGCCAAACAGTCGGGCCACGAGTCACCACTAACACCAATAATCGACGAATTAACTGACTATAAATGGACCATCATCTGTTATGAATCGATTGTACCAATCAATTTAAGATAAAACTAACACAAACACCTTATTCGATTACCACATTACCCGCGACCTGCAACCTTATCGAAACCCAACATCCGAGTTATTTACAACCAAATTAACATAGGGCTTTGAAACTAGAGCATCACACGAATCTTCACACGAAGTTAATTTGATTTACATAAACGTTTGCACACGAATTGGATTCAAACCACGGTCGCGACTGCTCACTGTGTGTTCATCGTTCATACAACTTCAAAACAGGTAATTAAATACATCTACATGCTCGGTTTCTCATAGGGATCGAAAGCCCTATGATTAATTGCATTAACAGTAGCGATTATTGCTTCAATTTGATCCATGATCGATTTAGGGTTCTTGATTTGGGGATTGATTTGGGTTTGTGTTTAAAGGAATTAAAAGCTATGTCTTAACGCGGCCTTGAGCCTTGGTTTACTGGTATGCGAGTGGGTGTGCGGGTTGGAGGTCCCGGGTTCGAACCCGGGCACCTTCTTTTATTTTTTTAAAGCCCTTTAAAGCTTTTAAAATTTCAGAAAAATTATAAAAATTATAAAAATAATTTTTATAAACCTAGTTTATATTTTTTGAACACCAAATAATTTCCTGGATTTTTCTTAGTTAAATAATTGTTTTAAAAATATGTTAATAAATATTATTCTTGTTTAAACCTTACTAAAAATGAGTTTCAACTAAGAAAATAATTTCGGTTCAAACAATTATTATTTTAAAATCGTGGTTGCCTAAAATAATTGTTTAAAATTTATATTTAACGCTGTCATTATAAATTATTTCTTTTTAGATAATAATGGGACTCGAAAACAATAAACCTTTATAAAAGTAAAGAACGTTATATTAATTAAAGGTTTTGTCATAATAATTATAGAAATCATATTATCTCGCCAAGATATTTACAAATATTATTACTTATAACAAATTACCATCACAATTGGTTTAGATTAATATTATTGATATTAATCTATATGTTATTCTAAAATATTTAAACATACGTGTATAATCCTTCTAATGGAATCAAAATACAAATAAATACTTTGTAAACTTAATACCTAATAAAAACCCCATAATCCTAATCCTTGATTTAACGTTAATTTCAAACTTAAATCTTGCAACATATATACACCTATTTGTGTACGTGTCACGTGTTAAACCAAACCAACCCGAACCTTACAAATATATTGATTCACAGTGAACACATATTAAAGACTCGATTACAATCAATAATAGGTATTGATCGTGTTTGATCGTGCATTGCCTTATTCTTTGAAGTTCTCGTTCATATCATTATATCAATTCAAGGTGAGTTTACAGCCCCACTTTTACTTTATACCATTTTTGGGGGAGAGAAACATGTGGTTTTCATAAACATTACATTACATTGGATTGTTGTGATACTGCATATACATGATACTATGTTTGTATGCTTTGCCCTTCGGACCGTTAATACGAAGTAGCGAGGTGATTGTTAGTAGTACTACTGGGATTGACATACCCCACTCGGGCTAGTCGCGCTAGCTGGTTAAACGGGTGAACGGTTATCCTATCTTACTGTGGTGTGTGATCCACGGCTTGGGCCTACTTTACTTACTTTATTGCATGTCAGCTCGGTCGCGACTTTGTACACATAGTGATCATTATGGACTAGCTACCCATGATATGCTTTGATTACACATCCGGGAATTTCTTTACTGATACTTACTGTTTTCTGATAAACCTGTGAACTCACCAGTCTTGTACTGACTTTTACATGTTTTCTCTCAGGACAATGATATGGCACATTTAGGAGCACAGCATCCACCACGTATCATTCCGCATTTATCACAAACTATTTTCAAGACATAAATTCATGTATTTTACATAAATTGAATTCGAACGCGTGTTTACGTGTTCCAAAACTGTTGTCAAATGTTTATCTGTTCTTGCTTCCGCAATACTTAAATATATTTGGTTTGTTTCATTAAAATATAAACAACTTATATGATTTGTGATTATTGAGTCGTTTGGTGTAACTGATGCTTAACTGAGATCCTGGTTATGTCACACGCCTAACGGTAAAACCCCGTTCGTGGAAAATTGAGGGTGTGACGTGACTTTTGGCTTGAACAAGTGGCATTTTTAGGCCATGTTGTATCAGCTAAAGGTATCACTATGGATCCGGCAAAGGTGGAAGCTATTACTAAATGGCCTCGACCGACATCCGTCACTGAAGTTCGTAGTTTTCTTGGTTTAGCGGGCTATTACCGACGTTTTGTGGAAGGTTTCTCTCGTGTAGCATTACCTCTAACTCAACTATTGAGAAAGGGTGTAAGATTTACTTGGAACGAGGATAGAGAAAAGAGTTTTGAGGAACTGAAGAAAAGACTAGTATCTGCCCCTATTCTTACGTTACCTTCGGGTTCTGGCGGATACCAAATTTATAGTGATGCATCAAAGAAGGGACTCGGTTGTGTTCTTATGCAGCACGGTAAAGTTATTGCCTATGCTTCCCGACAGCTTAAACCGTACGAAGTAAACTACCCAACACATGACTTAGAGCTTGCAGCTGTAGTGTTTGCATTAAAGATTTGGAGACATTATTTGTATGGAGAGACATGTGACATCTTTACTGATCATAAGAGCCTTAAGTATATTTTCACTCAAAAAGAACTCAATATGAGGCAGAGGAGATGGTTAGAACTACTCAAGGATTACGATGCCAACATCCAGTATCATCCGGGCAAGGCGAACGTTGTGGCAGATGCTCTCAGTCGAAAGAGTGCAGGTGGAGTAGCATGTCTTCAAATCCAACCACAGATTATCTCAGATCTGGATAGAATGGAAGTTGGGTTACAGCTTGGTGAGTCTAACGGTTATCTAGCCAAGATGAGGATAGAATCTGATCTTATTACACGGATCAAGGAAGCTCAGAATCAAGATGGAGAACTTTGGGCGATATTACAAAATTTGAAGATAGGGAAACAATCTGAGTTTCGAGTTGATGAACAAGGAGTTATCTGGTGTGGAAATAGATTATGTGTGCCAAATGACTCAACCCTTCGTGACTCCTTATTAGCAGAGGCACACAGTTCACCATTCTCTATTCACCCGGGAGCCACTAAGATGTATAGAGATTTAAGGCAGAACTTTTGTGGAGTGGTATGAAAGAAGACGTAGCTAAATATGTGAGTCATTGTTTAACTTGTCAGCAAGTAAAGATTGAGCATCAAAGAGCTAGTGGATTACTGCAACCATTAGATATTCCTGTGTGGAAATGGGATGATATTTCCATGGACTTTGTTACAGGCCTACCAAAAACATTCAAGAAGAACGACGCCATTTGGGTCGTAGTTGATAGACTCACAAAGTCGGCTCATTTCTTGCCTATCCAACAGGGTTACTCAGTTAGCAAATTATCAGAGGTATTTCTGCAAGATATTATTCGACTTCATGGCACGCCATCATCGATTGTATGTGATAGAGATCCGCGTTTCACGTCACGCTTTTGGAAGGGTTTCCAAAATGCTTGGGGAACCAAGTTAAGATTTAGTACCGCCTTCCATCCGCAGACTGACGGACAATCTGAACGCACTATTCAGACCTTGGAGGATATGCTTAGAACATGCGCACTCGAATGGACGGGCAATTGGGATGAGTATCTATGCTTAGTTGAGTTCGCGTATAATAATAGTTGGCAGGCTAGTATAAACATGGCCCCGTTTGAACTTCTATATGGTCGGAAATGTAGAGCACCGATATGTTGGAATGAGGTTGGAGAAAAGATAATCGAAGGACCGGAATTGGTTAGAATTACTAATGACAAAGTTGCCATTGCCAGAGAGAAGTTGAAAGAAGCCCAAACTAGACAAAAGAGTTACGCCAATCAACACCGACGAGCGTTGGAATTTAGAGTCGGAGATCATGTGTTTCTCAAAGTGTCACCTTGTCGTGGCATACGTCGATTTGGAATTAAAGGAAAGTTAAGTCCACGTTTTATCGGTCCGTTTGAGATTCTTGAAAGGGTTGGAGAAGTCTCGTATCGTTTAGCATTGCCACCGCAACTCTCTCATGTTCATAATGTTTTCCATGTATCCTTGTTGAGGGGATACAACTATTATCCGTTGCACGTTATTAGTTACCCTCTTCACGCGATTCAAGAAGATCTTTCTTATGAAGAAGAACCTGAAGCTATTATTGATCGTCAAGAACGAGTTATGAGACGCAAGTCTATACCGTTCGTTAAAGTTTTATGGAAAAATCATTCTGAACGCGAGGCGACATGGGAGACAGAAGAAATGATTCGTTCACAGTATCCATACTTATTCGACAACTAAGTGTATGTTTTCTAAACCTAACTGTTAGTGATTACTCTATTCGTAAGTGGTGTGTGCTTAAAGAAGTATTATTTTCACCGTATTGTATTTTCAGAAGGATTCATGCTACATTAATTAGAATTTCGTGGACGAAATTGTTTTAAGGGGTGTAGAATTATAATACCCGTAAAAGTAATAGATAATAATAATAATAATAATAATAATAATAATAATAATAATAATATAATAATAATAATAATAATAATAATAATAATAATAATAATAATAATAGTTCAGGGGGTATTGTGCCATTTTTTAAACTTAAATTAATAAGTTTCAGCCTCAAATGAAAGAAATAGTAAACCACAGGGACTATTCTGTAAATTTTTTTAAAAACCAGCTCTTTCTCTCTCCACCCCTCCCGCATTTCCGGCGGGCTTCCGGCCGGAATCCGGTCGGCTCCGGCGACCCCAAACGACCAACATTTAAACGATTTAAGCTCAATCAATTGTTCCCGACAACCTTTCGTGCATAATTCGAACCTGTGAACCACTATAATTTAATATTTGAGTGCAATTGGAACCGCCACACGATCTCTCAACTTTTCGGCCGACCATCACCACTATCGTACACTAAAACCGCAATAAGAATTAAATTAAACACGCACTATCGAAGGTGTAATCATTTCCAACCTGTTAAAACACTCAATTTCAATTGAAACTCAAAGAAATACCTCGTTCGAGCCTCCCCTCATCGCGGACCTGCAACTCACTTTTAGGACAACCTCCGATCGATTTCAATCGCGTTTGATAAGGGGCTATTGCTCTTGATCATCATCCGAAGCTGTCTACAAGTTTAATTTGGGTACAATCATCGTTTGAGCTTGATTTGATCATCACCGTGACCGCGACCTGTTCTTCATCGTTTCTCTCGTTTTAACTTCACATCAGGTAAATTAAACATACATACACACTCGATTTCATTCAAGGAACAAAAACCCTATGAATTTAAGCATCATCGAAATCGAATCGGGGTTCAATTGGGACTCATTCGAACTAGGGTTCTTGGGGATTTGGGAATTGCTTTGGCTTGTGTTTAAAAGAAAAGAAAACCAACAACTAATGCGGCCTTGTGCCTTTGGTTTAGTGGTTTGGGTGTGGGATTATGGGGAGGAGGTCACGGGTTCGAACCCGGCCCTCTCCCAATATTTTTTTTAGGCCTTTTTAATACTTTTAAAAATACAAAAAATTTCCTAAAAATTATAAAAATAATTTTTATAAACTCTGTTATTCTAAAGATTGTTAAATTAATTTCTGGAAATTTATTTCTTTTAAAACCTTTATAAAACAATATAACGAAGGAATTTAGTTTAATTATTTTTATGGATTCGTTTAAATAAATAGTAAAATTATGATTAACCATAAAACTTCATTTATAGAAGTACCTAATTAATTCCTGTAAGTTAGCTTATTAAAACCTTATATATATATTGTTAACGAACGTTGTAAATAGTTATATTTGTTTAAAAATAAGCTTCAAATAGTCGATATAGTCCCGTATTTTACAGCCAACTTACGGAGGCCATAACTTTATCATAACAGATCCAAATCAGTTAAACCTTATGTCCGTGACGAAGTTCGTCGAAAGACGAATCTGTTCGTATATAAAACATCGAAAAACTCATTCGTTTAGACCTCCAAACAGTCGTTTTCGTAACAGCTAGCAGTTCTGCGCAGCTGTAAAGATCCACGTTTTTCTCATATTTCGGTAATTCAAATCAGAAACTTTTCTAAATGAAAGTTGTTCAGAACTCACTAATCTAGTAAACTGGAGATTTTCAGAATTTTTAGACGTCTTTTAGTATTTTTAACGAGTGCGAAAAGACAGAGGCAGAACTGGAATTTTTCAAACTGTAATTTGCGTTACGTTATCGTAGGTTCTCACGGCGTTAACCGAGCCTAGACTTTGTTTCTGATTATTGTCATTCGTGTATAAGGTACGGATTCCGACCTTTCCCTCTCGTAGCATGAATACCTCTCGTTCTTGATCTGTATTTTGAATTCGTAACTTGACTTGTTGGTTATTAAATCTATAAGGTTATGGTTATAAGTGTTTATTGTATAATTGATATTGTTTGCATGTGATAGCCTTTATCTGCTTTGTACTCATTGTCACATGCTTCCTAAATGATTGATTATAGCTAGTAACCTTGATTAAGGGTTATGAGCTCTAGTGTAACTTATTGTGTTATATTGACTTGATTGTATTATTGACCTCCATACCCGAGCACATCCACCTATGGGGACATAGGGCGTCATCGTGGCACAAGTGACGTGCTCTATCTGTGGCAGAGCGATTAGACCACAGCGTCTCTACATTATTATTATGTGCTAAGTTGTGACACATATTGATTATTGTTAAAGGAGGCGTATGGATCGATCCTAGGATATCATTGTTATTGTTTATTGGTGAGATGGTTAGGTGTGTGTGCCCACATTCCTATCTCACATATTGGTGCATTAGAACTGCAGCTAATGTACACATTGTTAATTGTTATTGTTATTGGCTCATATGGGTATTCCTTTTGGATGATCATTATTGTTTGATTTTCAACTTGATCATCTCATTGTTATCATTATTGATCATTGTATTGCTATCGTTTATTTCCGTTACTGAGCATTCTTTAGCTCAGCCGTATTTTCTTTTGTTGTTTTCTCTTATTTTTATAGCAGGTACTCAAGGGGCTCAGGGGAACGAGTGAAGAGTGTTAACTCAAGAAGTTAGGATGAGAATAATTGGATCAAAAAAGACTTAATAGTATTTTGATTTTAAGACTTTATTTAAGTTATTTGGATCTATGTAAGGATTTGTGTGTTCCTTAGCAACTTTAATCTTATCATTGTGAAACTCTGATTTACTGTTTATGTGACATGTCAGCCCTACCCGGGTTGGGGTGTTACACTTAACTGTGGAGTTCTCTCATCCACAGCCAATATGCCCAAAACGCGTTGTTGATATTAGAGGCCAGACATTCCTTATGAACCAGGAATCTCTCCTGTCCACGCTGATGTGGGATATGTGCAGGGTGTCACAAGCACCCCCTGTTTGGACTCATCGTCCTCGATGAGCCCGAGAAGTCACCATCCTTGGTGAGGTATGTCCCACACCCCGAACGGCACAGGAGTGGCTCTGATACCATTCTGTCACACCCGGCCTCTCACACCAACAATATTGTCCGCTTTGCCCACGAGGAGCTCACGGATTTGCTTTTGGTTGCCCGAGTGAAAACTTCCCAGGGAGGTCACCCATCCCTGGATTACTCTCACCTGAGCACGTTTAACTGTGGAGTTCTCCTCTCATCCACAGCCAATATGCCCAAAACGCGTTGTTGATATTGGAGACCAGACATTCCTTATGAACCAGGAATCTCTCCTGTCCACGCTGATGTGGGATATGTGTAGGGGTGTCACAGTGGTCTTAATCACTAAAAATTATACTCCTTATCATATCAAACAAAGTTGTGTGTGTGGGTTTGAAAGTGATTGTATGATATGGAAAAATAAATTTCATATAATACAACGTGCTAAAGAAGTTAGTATTGTTTGATGTGGCAAATACTAATTGTTTTAGAAACTAATAACTTATTAAGGGTATGAGTAATTTTACTATACCCTTTGACAGTTAGGTTTCTTAAAGATGGTATTGAAATCATTATTGATTCTTACATGATCATATAACTTTTATAACTAGTTTCTTATGTTTATGGCTTTTTTTGTAAGATGGGTATCATTTTTTTGTAACTTGGTTTTCGCGAAATAGAAGAAAATCTTGGAAAGGTCAAGGAAAAAACTTGTTCTTCCGTACGAACATCTTTTATCCATACCGAATCCAAGATTGGATTCCCGGACCCAATGATTGCTTCAAGGTCCACCTCTTAATAGAAGACCCGAGCATGTTGCCACCTAGAGAATCTCCTAATTTCTTATTTGATCCCTTTGAATTCCATATTGTAAGCGGGCCTAGCCATCATCAGGTAATTAAAGGCATACTTGCTATCTAGATTTGGCTCAAGATTTGAATACACTTTGTAATGAAACCTAAAAGAATTCAAATATAGTTTTGTGGTAATAGTTCATTCTTTTCATGTTCCACATCTAACAAACGTTACAAACTGAAAGAATTACAAATCTCATGCAGCAAGGTCAGAAAACACGTTGTCACATCTCACTCTAGTGTTGATTTTTTTTCATCAGACTTAAATGTTTATTTTTCAGGTTTACACAAGCTAGCATTGTTGAATATGGAAAGGTGTCCTATAACTGCTGCATAGTAGGATTTACTATCAGGTTTATTATATTGCCTTTTCCGTTACAGGTCAACTTTTTTAATTGTAGGGAATTTTACACTATTATTCCCCATGAATTCTGTTTTAAAAAGATGCGGGACTTGTAATTCATGATGCCCCCAAAAGTTAAAACGCAAGCTGGAATTGGTAAATTCTCTTCATTTTTCAAAGGTGCTTCTCATGTATCTATGATGACTTGTATTTTGATTGATTAAAGTTTGAATCTTTGGTGAAGCATCTGGTGGGGGTACCTTGGAGAAACCCTTTGCAAATGGCAGCAGTTTGCGCCTTCATGTCTCACCCTCTGCTTCTGGACCCATCACCACACTAATCCTGCCTGCAGTTTCCAACCCTCTTTTTGTTGAGCACACTGATCACGGCTCCACTTCAATTTGTAAGTTTGTTCCTTGTTTCCTTTTTTAATTAGTCGAAATTTTATCGATTATATTTGTTTAAATTATTTATTTGTTTGTATGAGGTGAGGTGAGGTGAGGTGAGGTTTAAGACGTGAAACTTGGTCAATTATCTATGATTCAAATCGGTTAACCGCTGAAATTTGGGGTTGTGGGTTTGTTTAACTTGAAAACTAATTCGGGCCTTGTTTTACGGGGTTTTTTTGCACAATTTAGCAAAAAGACTAGCTTGCCTAAAAAGTTGACCAAAAATACCAAAACTTGTGTTTTCATAGTAGAATTAGGTACAGTATATATATATTTCTTTTTTCTTTGAGATACTCTAATCGGGTCTACGCATCAAAGATTCACTGGTTTTATCTGAGATACTCTAATCGGGTGTACGCATCAAAGATTCACTGGTTTTATCTCTTAATTCCCATAACTTCTCGCCTTATTTTTATTATTAACAACTTTATAGTTGTGTAAATCATTTCTTATCATACTTTGCTTTTTCTTAGGTTTATTGAAGCGAAATGCTTTGGTCCGGTCATCATTTTCTTACATATTATATATCTATTTTCTCTCCTATCCCTACAAACTTTTAAAGTATCATATACACTCAAACAAAATTCAAAATATCATATATACTCTTAGAAAATTCCTAAATATCATATTATATTCCTAAAAAAATTCCAAATGTCATATATATCCATATTAACATTATAATATCATATATACCATTGAAAAATATCTTAAAGATCAAATGTACCCATAGATAACTTTACAAATATCATATATGCCCAAACTAAATTGAAAATATAAAAATACCACTAGAATCTTGCTAATATCATATATGTCCAAACTAAAAAACAAAATATCATATATACCTTTAATAATTATAATAGTATATTTTTTAATTCTTTTTTTAGTTTATTTCATTAAAAGATTAATAAAAAATGATTCAGTCTTTTATTTTTATCAATACATCAAAATTTCAATTCACTATATTTATTTTTATTCACTATAATACTAATACTATATTTATCATTTTTTATTCGTAAACATTTACGATAACAATCATAATTTTTTTAGTAAATATTATTCTTTTTAAATTTATGAAAATCTGTATTACAAACCAATAACCTAGTTAATCATCATAATAATATATTTACTATATAAATATAATTGTTTTTATATTAAACTATCATGTTTCATCTTGAAATTTTACTAATATTTCTTAATTTATTGTAATTAAAAATTTTATGTAAGATATTTAAAAAATTTTGAAAGTGAATAAATTTAATATTTTTAAATAAATTTTTGATTATGTGCAGACCTCATAAATATGTAAAGTTTATGGGAATAAAAATGAAAAAATTGCCAAGTATGAAATAAGTTTGGAGAAAATAATAAGTAGAAAGACATGTATTCTTAATTTATTAAATAGAAATATGATATTTTATTTTATAAAAAAGAGTATATGTAATATTGTAAATTGGGTTTGGGCATATATGATATTTGAAAATTTATGAGGGTATCTATGATATTTTTAGTTTAACTTGGGCATATATGATATTTCAAAAGTTTTCTAAAGGTATATATATGATATTTATGAAGCTTTCCACGAGTATATATGATATTTTAATCTTTTTTTGGGTATATATAATATTTTGAATGTTTATAGGGGTATATATGAAATTCTCCTTTAAAAAAATTCTGATAACTACTATATACTATTAACAACAATAAAAGATTTAAATAAAGGAAAATCTATGAAGCATATAAATGAAGATAAGAAATAAGAAATCAAACCCGTAAATCCTCTAACATGATGCGTAGGCCCTAAAAGAGAATTAGCCCAACAACTTATTTTATAAAATCTTATGTTCATTTATATGCTTCATAGCTTTTCCTTTATTTAAATCTTTTATTTTTGTTAATAGTATATAGTAGTTAATCAGAAATTTTTTTAATGACCCATAGGCTCAATACAGGTTTCCCTAGGGTCATTACTTGTATGTATTGGGGGTTCCCGCTCATTGTAGATATTAAGATATTTCTTATCTACTTTTTCATGATAATAGAGCTAAGGCTCTCGTTACAAACCTTAGCTCCCACTACTTTCAAGAACTGGATCTTTGTTCCGGTTTTCGTCTGGACGCTGTTTTGAGTATGACAAACACTAGCCAACTGTGGTGTCCTTGTTCATGTTCAAGAATCAATGTCCACATATGACATAGAATATTGTTCATGTTGATTGTTGGAGCTATTGTTCATGCTATAAATTACTCTCCACACACGGAAGTTGATCATGGTTGAAATTACTAATCACCGGTAAATTCCAATTGCACTTGAATTCTTGAGTTTTATTCTCAGATTGGTGTTGAGATTGCTAATTTTGTCCTTACCTATTGCAATGGGAGACGCCAAGAGCTTTGAGACTACTATTGCTCGTACTTACATATTCACCCATGGGAGTATTGCTTTGCTTTTCGCTTGCTCAGTTTGCAATGATCTGCATGTGGTGTATATATAAATATGCATGTTTGGATTTTCCCACACTATTTTGCTTTAAATTTCTATAAATGTAGAGGCGTTGCCTCTTAGAGAGGAAGTTTTGGGTTCAAATACAAGTAAGATGTAAAATAGTTTGTAGTAATTTAGAATTAGGAGTAGGGTAGATTTGCGGTTCAAAAAAAAAAAGAGATCGAGTAGACTACACACACTTAGGCAAATATACCTATCGTGATATTTGTATAGTGTTGGTAAGAATTGAAATCTGTCCCCGGACTTGACAACGGACAACTCCTAATAGTTCACTTTACATGAGAATTTGGTTTTTGGTTTTTGAATCTTTTCTGTTAACATTGGACAACATATATGAGAATTTGACAAACTCATCTTAAATATAAGCAGGCAGTGCTTCCGCTAGGGAGGTCAAAGTCATATGACTATATGGACCATGTGTTGACGAGAGGTAAGGTATGTGACAAAGGTTATCATGATCATTGGCTTACACGTACGAACGTGACAGTGTTCATGAGTTGGTTTGATATTGATAAAATTTATGAAGTTTTATTAATAAATGATTGTATGATGTGTTATCTGGTGTGTATGAATGATGTGATGACCTTTAAGTGAATGTTTATTTGTTTTGAAGTTTTATTATAAACGTTTTAGGATGGTGTGTTATTTTATGATACGATAAAGTGTTGGCTTTTGAAAGAGTTTAAACTATATTCTCCTAAGCCTTTTATTGATGTTTTGAACATGTGTTTGTTAGCAGGGGATGTTTTTAACATCCTATTTAATTTTATAACTTTATTGTATAGCTAAGGATTGTAAGTTTGATTTAGTTTTTGTAGGTGTTTCGCGTTGTGATGTACAAGTATAACAAAAGCCGTGTGGCCGGGTTTTGCTCCTGACAAATGGGCGAGTTGTGTGACATAGGACCTCGAGATCTCTATTTCATCATTTAAGTTCCATTATTATTATTGTTATTTTCGCTACATGTTCTATTCTATTAATATCTAGTGGTTCACATGAGATCTCTATTTCATCGTATTGCATCCTTACTTTGATCTTAGGAAGCTCAAGGTACGATCTTGATTTTTCATAATACCATCCGTTGATATATAAAAGAAGTGAAATTTACCATAGGTTGGTTCGAGAGACACCCGGGTCAAAAAACAAAAGGAATATACAAGCCAAAAAGAAATGCATACCAAAATTTCATCGATAGCATCACATGAAGGCATACACAATCATACAAAATCTAAAAACAAATTGTATCATACATTTCACATGCCACTTATGGTTGCATGCATCCTTAAAGCTTAGAGCACACCTATAATCTAAAACAATCGTTCTAGAAATCCCTGCATGTCATGCGTCACCAGGGTAACAGATAGCTACCATTACAGAACCAAAGTTAAAGCACACTCGAAGATACTATCCCATGGCCGTACCAAATTTATATTCCCTTCTAGAAATCCCTGCATGTCATGCGTCACATCGTTGTTATTGTCCCCGTCACACTAATGAACAATCACATACTTCAACTCGGTTGCTTGATGTAAAATACTCCACAAATCTTTATCTAGATTTCCTTCTCATAGTTGACCCCACTAAAGTTACAACCAAAATATTCGGTTTTAGACTAGCGTAATCCTTACTCTAAGACTCCCCTCCACTTCTCAAGCCTCTCATTTGGGCTTGTTTAGTTCTAAAAAAAGAATGAAATAAGAATGTAACAAAATAGATTTAAAAAGGAATTAAACGAAATAGGGTTTTAACTTCAAATTTGGAAGACTTAATTACACGGGTGATCCCTGTGGTATGTCCTGATTTCACTTTTGGTCCCTAACTCTTCGAAATTACAAGCTTAATCCAATACTTTGCACAAACGTAACAAAGACGGTCCCTGAAGTGGATGTCCGTTAATTTTGACTGTTAAATACATGTGAAATGACTGAATTACCCTCTCATATAATATTTTGTTATAAAAGATGAAAAACACAAATAATAATACATGGGCCCCATTGTCTGTTTCTTTACCCCAACCCACCCCCATCCCAACCCCCCCCCCACCCCACTTCATCTTCCTCGTCCCTTAGATGACCACCGCCATCTTCTCGCCGGAAAACGGCTACTGCCACCTTCTCGCCATAAAACGGTTACCGCCACATCATTGTTTCCCGTTTTTCTTTATTCGCGACGCACCATTAACCACCACGACACCACCACACCATGAAAACCAGTCAAACTCGTTTCCCCTTTGCCTCTCGTTCTTTAGGGTCCGACCGTTGCAAAAAAACGACACCGACAATAACCAGAATCGATAGTGGGAAAAATTCCATCCAGATCAAGCTAACCATTTTCCCGTTGTTCAAGATAGAACCAATCTAGATCTGGCAAGAGGTAAAGGGCTGATGGAGATGAAAGAAACAAGTTGGCGTGGAGATGGCGACGACGACATGAATCGGACACCGGCCATCAATGCCGTCGGCCACTCCTGCCAGTGGGTGGCGCGTAGGTTCCCTCGCCAGAGAGAGTACCATTTGTTGTGGAGGGAGGCGACGGGACACCAGTGGGTGGGCGGCGATTGTTGCTCTTATGAGGAAGATGGTCAATTGAAGCTCGCCATAGCTACGGTAGTGACGGTGCTGGCAGTGGTGGTGTGATGGGAATAGGGTGTTGTGGTGGGGGAGATAAAGGTGGAGGGGGAAGCGTTTGAAATGGGGATCTAGCAATGAGGTGGTGGTATGGCTAGCCTCCGACGAAGTCGTCCACCGTCCATGGTAGCGACGGTGGTGGCGAAGTGTTCTCCGACAATGGCCATTGTGGTGGCGTTTGGGTGGGGTGGAGGTGAGGGTGAGGTTGAGGTGGGTGAGAGTGATTGTGTTTGATTTAATAGGTTTTATGTTGACTTTTAATCTAGTGGGTATACAAGGGTATTTTAGTCATTTTTAAAAAATTAACAGAAAAACTTAACAGACATCCACTTTAGGGACCATCTTTGTTACATTTGTGCAAAGTATTGGACCAACCATGTAGTTTTTAAGACTTAGGGACCAAAAGTGAAATCAGGCCTAACCACAGGGACCACCCGTGTAATTAAGTCAATTTGGAAAGAGTTGCATGCTATTTTTAGGTTTTAACTTCAAACTCATAAATCAAATCAAAACATCTCAACAAAAATAAAATCATCTTAAAAATAACCCCAGATCTACTACTCGATCTGATGATATTTTGTTGACAAAAAAGTTCTTTGACCTGAACTAGTTAAAATCCTCTGGACATTTGAGTAGCTCAATAGTTTTAACCCCATGCAAAAATTTATCGATGCGCCAGAAGTCTTTTCCTAGTCATTGACCTTTAGTTACATCAGTAGATTACGTAATGACTTACTAAAGTCACAAAAGGGTTTGTTTGAAAGTCTAAGAATTTGTTTTTTTAGTGTTTCACAAATATATTCAGGTTGTTATGTGTGTGTTACTACATGACCCCCCTCGAATAGTTACAATGCTTCGTTATTAACAACCATCAGAGGCAATATGTAATTGTCCATCTTAAGGGTTCAAACTGACTAAATAGACACACACCATGCGCAATCATACCAATTAAATCTATTAGAGTATTAGACAGTTGTGCTAAACTGTAACATTTGTTATTATATATGTATATCAATGAGAAGGGGAGAGGGCATCGAACCCTATTCTGTTATGGTATCAGAGCACCGGGCTCTATACCTAAAACCCTAAATCTGCCGTCGACCTCCCGATTGCCGTCGACCTCCCCTCTCCTGCTCTTCTTCTTCTGTCGTCGCCTATCACCATTCATCACCTCTTCTTCTCTCATCTCTTCTCAATAAACATACACCATGCCAAAACCCAGCGGCGATAAACCCACCGCCACCTCCCCTCTCCACCCCGCGACAACCGTCTCCAACATACATAATCACGTGCAACTCATCCTTGGATCCGACACCTGCCACTACAATTCTTGGGTTGAATTATTCACTGTTCACTGTACCGCCCATAATGTTCTTGCTCACATCCTCCCACCCAATGATGAACCTTCTGAACGTGATGCTGAATGGAAACGTTTAGATGCCATTGTTAAACAATGGATCTATGGAACCATCACCAGTGATCTACTGCTAACCATTGTCAACAAAGGCGTTACCGCTGCTGATGCATGGAACAGTCTCAAAATATCTACATTGACAACAAACCTACCCGTGCTCTTTACTTGATGAGCAAGTTTTCAAACACGAAACTTGAATCCTTCAACAACATTACTGCTTATTGTCAAGAATTGAAGTCCCTCTCCGATGAACTCTCTAGCGTTGATGCACCAATCACGGACCATTAATTGGTGTTACAACTCATAGCCGGCCTCCCCACCGACTATGAAAGCTTTGCCACCGTACTTCAACAAACTGTCCCTTTTCCAAACTTCACCTTTGCCCGCTCTCGCCTCATTATGAAAGAAAACAGGAAGGCCAATCAACAACCCTCCACAGCTCTTCTATCTTCTCACTCATTGGACAACAATAACAACCCCACGGCTGCTCCAATTACACCACCCCACACCACCCGAGACCAATCCCAACAACACCAACAGCCTCGTAACTTTAACAATGGGGCTGATTTCACCGGCTTTCGTGGTGGTCGTGGTGGACGTAGTGGTTGTGGTGGCCGAGGCAGGGGCCGAGGCAAGGGCCGCAGTCGCGGCCGTGGTTGAGGTATCTATGGTTCCTTCTCTCCTTTCCTTGGTTTCTATCCTAATCCATGGATGCAATGTACCAACTGGCCATATTCTCCTACTCATTGGAATACACCACCTTGTCCCTACCCTACTGCACCAACTGGACCACACTCCCGCCCTGTGAATAGAGCACCAGGTATTCTTGGACCAGCTTCATCCGCTTCTTATGCAGCCTCAGATTATGCTTCCATTCCAACCAACATCTAGCAGGCGCTGCACACTATGACTTTGAACCCGGATCAGCAGTGGTATCTTGACACATGGGCTACAAATCATATGACGAATACGACAGGTACACTCTCACATTATGTTAATGATAGTAATTTAAACAAAATTGTTGTTGGCAATGGATACCACATCCCTATTTTAGGGACTGGATCAACAACCCTTAAACCGCCCTTTTCACCTATTAAGCTTAATAATGTCTTTCATCCACTAAACCTAATCAAAAACCTCTTATCTGTACGCCAACTTACCACTAACAACAATTTACGTATTGAATTTGACCCATTTGGATTTCTTGTGAAGGATTACCAGACCCGGATTCCTATCCTCCGATGTAACAGTACCGGCGACCTCTATCCTCTCACTTCACCATCTTCGAAGCTCATGCCGCCTTCTGCCTTTACTGCTTTCTCACAGGATCTTTGGCACAAACGCCTTGGATATCCAGGTTTATCTTTACTACGTATTTTAAATAAAACTCGCTCTATTTCTGTTGGTCCTTTGAACAATAAACATTTATGTCAGTCATGTGTGTTTGGCAAGCAAATAAAACTTCCTTTTGTTGATTCTTTATCTGTTACTTATTCTCCATTTGATATTGTGCATAACGATTTGTGGACCTCACCGACTCTAAGTTCGGGTAGTCATCGATATTATGTCTTGTTCTTAGATAATTATACTAACTATCTTTGGACATATCCCCTAGCTAACAAATCCTCGGTTTTCACTATTTTCAATAATTTTCATACTATGATAAAAACACAATGTCAAAAACCAATTAAAACCTTCAATGAGATAACGGAAAAGAATACAATAACACTCAATTTCACGATTTTTGCACCAAACACGGTATGCTTTTTAGGTTCTCATGTCCTTACACTTCGGCCCAAAATGGCAAAGCCGGGCGAAAAATTCGTTCAATTAATAACATCATTCGTACCCTTCTCACCCATGCCTCCCTTCCACCAAGCTTTTGGCACCATGTTCTCCAAATGGCTACCTATCTTCTTAATATTTTGCCTTCCAAAACCAAAAATAATCATACACCAACCCTTCTCCTCTATCACAAACAACCCACTTATGAACACCTTCGCACCTTTGGATGTCTCTGCTACCCTCTTCTCCCCTCCACATCTATCAACAAACTTCAAGACCGTTCTTTCCCATGTGTTTTTCTCGGGTACCCCTCCAATCATAGGGGGTACAAATGTCTTGACCTTTCCACACAGAAAATCATCACTGCTAAGCATGTGGTCTTTGATGAGCATGTGTTCCCTTTTTGCAAACAAATCCACTCATCCACCTTCTTATGATTTCTTACACTCCCAATCAAACTCTTCCTTACATCCGAGTATCTGGGATCACCTTCACAACACGTCCAACAACCCTTCCTCTACCACCACTAATACCACACCACTACCTCGCCACCCTCCCACTTTCACCCAAACATACACCCGACACCCCAAAACTACCCAACCACCCACCCATCTCCCTCCCAATACTAATCCTACAGAACCCAACCCCAACACCGACACATCTAACCCCACTCCTCCTCAACCACCCGTTACCCCTCACACTCAACCAAACATCACTGTCGCCCCTCCATCCCAAACCATCCAAACCCGCAGTATGACCGGTCATTCTAAACCAAAAGTTCCCCTCAATCTCCATACCTCCACTCTCCAACCACTTCCCAAAAACCCATCCGACGCCCTCTAAACTCCAGTTTGGTACCATGCCATGCACGATGAGTTTAATGCTCTTATTAACAATAATACATGGGAACTTGTACCTCGTACTCCGAATATGAATATAATTCGCTGCATGTGGTTATTTAAACACAAACTTAAGTCGGATGGCTCACTTGAGCGCTATAAAGCGCGTTTGGTTTGTGATGGCAAGTCTCAACAGGTGGGAATAGATTGTGATGACACATTTAGTCCGGTGGTTAAACCGGCCACCATTCGTACCGTGCTATCCATTGAATTGACAAATAATTGGGACATCCATCAATTGGACGTCAAGAATGCTTTCCTTCACAGGTATTTGAATGAGACAGTTTACATGCATCAGCCCCCTGGCTTTCGAGATCACAGATTCCCTCATCATATTTGTCGATTGCGCAAGTCACTTTATGGTCTCAAACAAGCGTCGCGCGCGTGGTATCAAAGATTCACAGATTATGTTACCACCGTTGGTTTCAAACAAAGTACTTCCGACACCTCAATTTTCATCTATCGTCGTGGCACGCATACGACTTACCTGCTTTTATACGTGGATGACATAATTCTTACAACTTCTTCGCCTACCCTCCGACACCATCTCATGAAAAAGTTGTCCACAGAGTTTGCCATGAAAGATCTCGGTCCCCTTAGTTATTTTCTGGGTATTGCGGTTAAAGGAACAGGAATCAAGTTATTTCTCTCTCAAAAGAAATATGCTCAATAAATAATCCAGCGTGCAGATATGGCGACTTGCAATCCAGTTCAGACTCCCGTTGACACCACAGGTAAACTTTCCAAAGATGCGGGGGACCTGATCTCGGATCCTACGACCTACCGACGTTTGGCAGGGGCTTTACAATACTTGACTTTTACATGTCCTGATATTTCTTATGCTGTCCAGCAAGTTTATATGTACATGCATGCCCCTCGTACTACCCACTTCAATGCTCTCAAACGAATCATTCGTTACATCAAAGGTACAATGGATATGGGCCTACAATAACAATCTGGTTCACTCTCATCTCTTATTTCCTACACTGATGCGGACGGGGCTGGGTGTCCAGATACTCGTCGGAGTCGTCGCTCCACCTCTGGTTATTGCATCTATCTTGGCAACAACCTTCTATCCTGGTCCTCCAAGCGACAAAGTACCATCTCTTGCTCTAGTGCCGAGGCGGAATATAGGGGGGTTGCAATATGGTGGTTGAAATTTGCTGGATCAGAAACCTTCTCCTTGAATTGGGATCACCGCCAAAGCGAACATCCATTGTGTATTGTGATAACATCAGTGCAGTTTACATGGTCGGGAATCCTGTTCATCATCACCGTACAAAGCATATTGAGATTGACATCCACTTCGTCCGCGAGAAGGTTCACCGTGGCCAAATCCGAGTGCTTCACGTTCCATCCCGCTACAACTTTGCAGATATCTTCACCAAGGGTTTGCCACGGGTTTTGTTCAATGATTTTAGATCTAGTCTAAGCACCCGTCATCCTCCTCCTTAGACTGAGGGGGTATATTAGAGTATTAGACAATTGTGTTAATTGTCATTATTAGAGGTGCTAAACTGTAACATTTGTTATTATATATGCATATCAATGAGAAGGGGAGAGGGCATTGAACCTTATTCTGTTAAAATCAAATAACTAACCCACAAACCCAACGTTGCATTATAGGCCGTAACTATAAACCTAGACAAATGCTTTAATTTCTGCTATGTGAGTTGATGCAAGCGTTGCATTAAACTATTGTCAACCATCCCTCTAAATTGAACTTTTATCTTTCTTTTTAAACACAACTAGTTGATATCCGGATCGCGTGTTGCGCGAAATTAATTTTCGTTCAGATTGTACATGTACTAACGTTCAAGACTCGGAAAGAAATACAAACACAAAGCTAGTACCTATGCTTTAAACAAAAAAGCCAGCAAAATATAGTAGCTTCTCAGACGATGATACTATCATCATCATCGAACGTACGAAAATCACAAACAGCCAACAGGTTCTTAGATGACAGCCTCATTGTCATCAAACAAAAAAACTATGCTCGAAACATTCAAAAGCAAAACCCAAAATAACAGAAATGACAACAGACTGAGTAACTTGGGTTCTCAGATGAGGCATTCTCATCATCACAAAACCAAACAGGATTTAGATCTGAAAATTTCATAACAAATCCCTGAGAAACAGGTTAATCAGATTCAATCTGTTCTCAGGTGAGGCGTTCCTCATCATCATCGAACAAAGCAACAAAACCCCAACAGAACAGATATAACAGGTTTCTAAGGTAAAGAAATCCTCATCTTTACCGAATAAAATTTGTGTTTCAGATTTGAAACATTGATAAACGAACCAAACCAACTATTGATCACCTTCGTTTATTCATATATAGGAGAAGAATGATCAACAGATTTGGTCATTTCATCACAATCAAGTCCACCACCATCAAAAGACCCACCATCAAGAGCACCACGGTGAAGACCCCCACCATCAACACCACTACCGCGAAGACCCCCACCGTCAACACCACCACCGTCAAGACCCCCACCGCCAACACCATCATCGTCAAAACCCTCACCATTAACACCACCAATGTGAAGGCCACCGCCGGGAAATGGTTGATGCATGTTGTAGATTGGGAAAGAAGGAGGTGCCCGGAGTGCAAACCCACCGCCACCATGGCTAACCTTTTTGGGTATCGCTGATAGTGGTGGCGAGCACTAACGACGGGGTTGTAGCAGCGGTGATGGGTCACAGCGGAGGTAACATGGTTGCGGTCATCGTGCGACGGAGGTACCGGTGCCGCTGACCATGAGATCAAGAATATCACCCCCTCCATAAACCCTAACCCCTCCCCCCCCACGCGCGGCCGCCGCCTTTGGTTCGGCCGGCAACAAGACCACCGTCACAACAACCGTATGACGGAGAAGAGGCGGAGCGGTAGTAGAGGTCCAACAACCCCCAACACACTCACACCGCCATCACCTAACATCTGCTCAAGTTTAAAGACAAAGTACGGTACTCGTCGAGGAAGGGAAATACTGAAACTACCCCAATTATTGTTCATTGAAAGGAGGGACAAAAATGAAAAACCTCAAAACTCATGTGACCAAATAAACACACTCCACAAACCCACTATTTATTCAACTTGGTTTTTAAATATTATATAATCTTAAATACCCATTTTAGAGCAACGAGTCAGGTTTCTATTTTATAACTTCAAGATAAGTTTAAGTTGTGTGAAATAATTTCTTGCACATGTGTACATTACATCTAGAAATATTGTTGGAATCTAAATATTACCTAAAGTCTTAGACTAAGCGTATTTACAACACGTTCCTTAATTGATATTTTTTATATTATATGATATGTTATAAGTGATTGTGAGTGAAGAATAAATTAAATTTACAGTTTAATATGTATTTTTAGAAAATACTATTCAAAATCCTATAATATTTTTAATATATTTTAAGTGGTAGTGAGTGGATGATAGATAAAAAGTAATGATAAATATATAAAAATATTATTTAATTAAAAATAAGAAAAAAAATAATGATTGTTAGTGTAATTATATCGGATGATTATACGGATGAGCAAAGAGAAATAGATTTAGAGAAATAGATTTTGAATGCTCTGAAAGAGTGAAAGCTACAAACGAACAAAAGAACATTAGCGTTTCATGTATATACACCGATTGTGACCCTCGTTTACCCTCAGCGCCCTGTTTCCCCTTAACGAAACTCTGTTGAACGACTGCAAGATGCCTGCTTTCTCCTCTACATTCACGAATCCATCAATCTTCATCCTACACACCAGGTGTCATCACTCCTCAACAACTCCCAACTTCTTCTGCACACCATCCACCACTTCTTTCCCCCTTCTTTCCCTTCGTACACGACGCCATCGCTTCAATTCTACAATCACACCATCTCTTAAAGTACACTGATGACGTTTTCTTTTGATCTTGATCTTTTCTTCGTGCAAATTGGTTGAATACCCATATGCCCACCAACTGTTTGATGAAATGTTTCAATGGGTTTAATTTTTCAGGAAGGGTTTGGCCGCGTTACGAAGACATGGGGTGATTTTACAAGCTTGAATTACTGGGTTGTTCGGGATTATTATCGACTTGTGGAGTTTGTTAATTCCTTTGAGCCTCGAATTCAGAAGCTTTCTGATGAACAGGTTTCAGTGTTGTCATTGTTTTCATTCGCATGATGGTTTTTTTCTGTATCAAGAACCTTAACCTTTTAAATGGTTAATTAGCTAACTGCAAAAACTGCTGAGTTTCGCCGTCGCTTGGGGAAAGGAGAGACACTTGCGGATATTCAAGCTGGTTCTTAAATAGCTTCTCTCATGTTTAGTTGTTTACAACATTAAAGTTTTTTTCTTTTTGTATTTAATGATTGAATATAGGCACTTAATTTACATAATTGTAATACAGAGGCATTTGCTGTTGTTCGTGAAGCTGCCAAGAGGAAGCTGGGCATGCGTCATTTTGATGTGCAGGTGTCTCTATATCTCTCTCTGTATATGCTTGTTTAAATTGGAGTATGTTAACTTAATTATAGTTAGATAAAGTGTAATGAGTATAATATGTAACGCAATGCTTATTTTGGTTAATGGTCTTGATTAGAGTTTGGTCTTGCAATTGCTAGATTATTGGTGGTGCAGTGCTTCATGACGGTTCTATTGCTGAGATGAAAACTGGAGAGGGAAAAACACTGGTTTCAACGTTGGCTGCATATCTTAATGCCTTGACTGGCGAGGGTGTTCATGGTATGTGTGTTATATTTGTTGTTCTTCGGCTTCAAAATTTGTTCTAGGTGTAAGCAAAATTACAGTGCAAGCATGTTGCATCTGCAAATATAATATATAATACGAATATATGATGGGCATAATTTTTTGATTTACAGTGGTTACTGTTAATGATTATCTTGCTCAACGTGACGCTGAGTGGATGGGTCGTGTTCATCGCTTTTTAGGTCTTTCTGTTGGTCTTATTCAAGTAATTTACTAACTCATGTGCCCATACTTAATAATAACATCCATAAAATACTCCTTTAAACTTTCTCTTCGCCTCTTTCCTTTTATATTACCGCACAGAGAGGGATGAAATCTGAGGAAAGGAGGTCTAACTATAGATGTGATATTACATACACCAATAATTCAGTAAGTCCCTCTATGTTGTTTTTACTGCAATATTTGTCACCTGTACTTCCTCATAGATGTAAAATTATTTATCTAGGAACTTGGTTTTGACTATTTGAGAGACAATCTTGCTGGAAGCAGCGGACAACTGGTTATGAGATGGTATTACCGTATTCTTTGCGGTGCATATTTGATTTAAAATTCTCCAGGACTAATAGCAAATCAAACTTTGGTAATTATATTGTATATTGTGTGGATTAAGGGATGATTACATTTAGTATTTATAACCTAACTATTTACATAAAGCACCCTCTATTATAAACACTATTAGATACTGAATCCTAGTTGTCTAATATTCCCCCGCAAGCTAAGGCCGGGTATCGACCTGTAGCTTGGACCGCAGGAGCATAAAACGTTGTGAGGGAAGTGCCTTGGTAAGCACATCTGCGATTTGATCATGTGTAGAAATAAACTGAACAGTTAACTTCCCTTGAGCAACCTTTTCTCGAACAAAATGAAAATCGACCTCAACATGCTTTGTTCGTGCATGAAACACTGGATTGGCTGACAAGTATGTAGCACCTAGGTTATCACACCAAAGTGTTGGAGCGCTAGTCACAGGAACACGTAGTTCTCGTAGGAGTGTTTCAAGCCAGGCGAGTTCAGCAACAGTATCTGCCAATGCTTTGTATTCAGACTCTGTGGATGACCGAGATACAGTCTTTTGTTTACGAGCAGCCCAAGAAACGAGGTTGCGACCCAAATATATTGCAAATCCCCCGGTGGATCGACGGTCATCAGGGCAACCAGCCCAGTCCGCATCCGAAAAGGCGGTGAGGGAAGCATCTGTGTACGCATGAAGCCGAGAGCCAGAGTCATGTCGAAACCAGAGACCATAATCAGACGTACCTTGAAGATAGCGGAGGATGCGTTTAACAGCAGACCAATGATTAATTGTAGGGGAATGCATGAACTGGCAGACTTTGTTGACTGCAAACGTAATGTCAGGCCGAGACAGAGTTACATATTGAAGAGCCCCAACAACTTGTCTGTACTTAACGGGATTGTCAAATGGGGAACTGTCACCCAGTGTAAGACTGACTGAGGTAGTGACGGGAGAGGGAACCGACTTGGCTTGAGATAGTCCGGCCCGGTTGATGAGATCCAAGATATATTTCTTTTGAGAGAGTAGCAGATCCTTTCCACGAGGGATTATTTCAATGCCTAAGAAGTAGGATAAATTCCCCATATCTTGAACCGCAAAGGTGGTGCTCAAACTTTTGATGACCCGTTCAATACTAGCTGAATTGTTGCCCGTGAGAATAATATCATCTACATAAATTAGCATATAAAGAAGAGTTGTACCAGCCGAGTAAATAAATAATGAAGGATCAGTCTTGGACCCTTTAAAACCGAGAACACCCAAGGCTGTAGACAGGCGATGAAACCACGCCCGTGGGGCTTGTTTCAGCCCATAGAGAGACTTATGTAGCAAGCAAACATGATCAGGTTTTTGAGGATCAATAAAGCCGGGTGGTTGTTGCAAGTAGACAGTCTCTTTTAAATCCCCGTGCAAAAAGGCATTCTGAACATCTAATTGTCGAAGAGACCACCCATGTGTAACTGCAAGAGAAAGAACAACACGAATTGTAGTAGGTTTGACAACCGGACTAAAAGTATCATGATAATCTATGCCCGGTTGCTGATGAAAGCCTTTGGCAACCAAACGCGCTTTATAACGCGTAACCTCCCCTGTTTGATTCCGTTTAATTTTGTATACCCACTTGCAATCAACAATATTTGTATTAGGGACACGTGGAACTAAGGACCAAGTGCCGTTCCTCAAAAGAGCCGAGTATTCTTCGGCCATAGCATTCCTCCAGTGAGGATCCTGGTTGGCAATTTTAAAGGAAGATGGTTCAGATACGGACGAAGTGGAGGTATGAAAAGAGGAAGGAGTATAACGGGCTGGTTGTTTTGGGTTTTGGCGGAGGTTTGGTGGTCTGGTACGGATAGGGGGTGGAGGGGGAGGTGTGGGAATAGTGACGGCAGGGTGAGTGTGTGTCACAGAGGAGGAATCTGTGAGATTTTGGGCTGTAAAATTTGTGGCGGTTGAGGGGGAGGTCTGGGCAGCAGATGTGGAGTCTGCAGGAGGTGTTTGGGGTGATGTGGTAAAGGTAGGAGAGTGGGCGGAGGTGGATGAAGGTGTGTGGCTGTGGGCTGATCGGTTTTGGGCTGTTGCAGAGGGTGTGTGGGTCATAGTAGGATGTGTAGGAGGAATTGTAGAGGTGGGAAATGGGGGATAAGTGAGGATATGA
Source organism: Flaveria linearis (assembly GCA_024085815.1). Classification (NCBI taxonomy): domain Eukaryota; kingdom Viridiplantae; phylum Streptophyta; class Magnoliopsida; order Asterales; family Asteraceae; genus Flaveria; species Flaveria linearis. Next base: position 15,450,657 of record CM044002.1, read on the forward strand.
GGAGTAGTAAGGTGTTTGGCTCGGAATGGGGGGGGGGAGAGATTATGAGATGAATGGAAGGGAAAGTGTTGTTCACTGAATCTGACATGTCGGGCGACATAGAGACGATCAGTGTGGAGGTCAAGACACCTATATCCATGATGAGAAGGGCTATAACCAAGAAAGACGCAAGGAATGGAACGAAAGTCCATCTTGTGTGAGTTATATGCCCGAAGATGAGGATAGCATTAGCATCCGAAAACCCGAAGAAAAGTGAAATCAGGTTTGTGATGAAACACGTGCTCAAAGGGAGATATGCTAGAATTGGATCGAGATGGCATCCGATTTATGAGATAGACAGCGGTGTCAAAAGCAAAGTGCCAAAATTTTTGTGGGACATGGGATTGAGCAAGCAGTGTGAGCCCCGTTTCGACGACGTGCCAATGACGACGCTCGACAAGACCGTTCTGTTCACTTGTGTGTGGACAGGAGAGTATGTATTATGCCAAGGTCAGAAAAAAATGGGGATGATTTTCTGAATTCACCCCCCCAATCGGTTTGAACGGATTTTAGTTGTGTTTGAAATTGTCGCTCTACCATAGTTAAGAACCGTTTGAATGTGCCATACACATCAGATTTCAATTGTAAAGGAAAAAACCACATATATTTTGAATAATCATCCACACACAATAAAAAATAATTATGGCCATCACAAGAAGAAACGGGTGCTGGACCCCATACATCACAAAATACCAGGTCCAATATATGAGAACTTTTGGAATTCGATAAAGGTAAAGACAATTTTGAGGATTTGCCAATCAAACAAGAATCACAAACGGAACTAGAGTGTTTATTCAAAACAGGTAAACAATACTTAGAAAACATAGAACTTAAAAGTTGTGGGTGCGGATGACCAAGTCTTTGATGCCACGTTTGGGAAGAAGCACGAACGGTTGAAAAAACAACTTTGGGAACATTCCGAATCCGAGGAAGACAGAATGAGTAAAGCCCATCATTGCTTGGACCCGTGAGGAGGGTAGTGTGTGAATACTTGTCCTTCACAGAAAAAAAAGTAGAGTGAATTCAAAGAAAACATTATTGTCATGGCAGAATTTTTGAACAGAAAGCAAATTACGTTTAATGGCAGGAACATGCAGAACGTTTGTAAGAGAGAAAGTTTTGTTAGGAGAGAAAAAACGAGAGGAACCGATATGCAAGATAGGAAGAGCCTTACCATTGCCAACACGAAGATTATCCTCACCTAGGTATGGTTCAGAATGCTCGAAACTGGAGAGGTCAGGAGCCACATGGTTAGTAGAACCGGTGTCCGGGAGCCAGGCAGATGAGGAAGCTTGAGAGCGGTAATCGGCATAATTTGCTGAAGGGGATTGTCCTCGAGTAGTAGCAGGATCCCGATTAGGACACTGAGAGGGGATGTGACCTATACCACAACGATTGCAAGTGCCAAATACGGTATTCTGAGTTGAAGCCCAGGGAAATTGGTTACGAGTGCCACCACCTGAATTACGATTGTTGTTAAAGTTACCTCTTCCACGACGGTTGTTTTGTCCACGACCACGAGTGGAACCAGAACGATTAGTGTAAAATGCTTGGGAGTGGGACGGTGGTTTAGTAAGGGGCTGAACTTGTAGACCCAGTTGACCCATCAGCTGTTGTAGGGCCTGTAAAGTTGCTGTTTGATTGGATCCGAGGGGTGCAGAGACGGGATGAATAGTGTTAGAAACTGCAGTAAAAGCTTGAGCAGGAGGTATTGAAGGCACTGATGTTCGGATCATGTATTCGTGATCAGACAGCAAAGCATGAAGTTCAACAAATGCAGTGGGAAATTGGCGTGTAAGTAGAGTACTTTTGAGACCATTGTATTCATCTCGAAGACCTGAAACAGTAATCATAACAAGATCTTTGTCCTTGACAGGCTCACCTATGTTTGCAAGGGCATCGGCATACTCTTTAGCACGATCAAGATATGCTGAAGATGTCTCGTCACCTTTCATCGCAATCTTCAAAAGCTGCTGTTTGAGAGTGAATTCTCGTGAGGAGGTGTTAGGGGCATAGGCCCGTTCAATGGCTGACCAAAGATCACGGGAGGTGTTGCAGTTTTGAGCATGTCCAAACGATGCTTCAGAGATAGTGGAGACAATAAGCATACGAACATGGGCATCGTTTGATATCCAGGCTGTGTAGTTAGGGTTGGGTTGCGGTGGGGGTTTTGGTGTTGCCTCAGAGGGAGATGGAGGCTGGATTGTGGGTGGAGGGCACGGGATAGTACCATCAACGTATCCAAACAGGTTATTGGTGATCAAAAACGGTTGGATCATAGCTTTCCAATATCCAAAATTAGTGGGAGAAAGCTTGAAGCCAAACTTGTGTGAGTTGTGAGTTGTTTTATCTGCGTTTGTAAAGGCTTGGAGGAGGGCCATGGTTAACGAATGAGATGAATAGAGGGTGGTGGTGATTGTAAGTGGTGGCTGTAATCGGTGGCTGCAGGAAGGAAGAGGGATGGCGGCTGTGGTCGTGAAATAGGGATGGCGGCAGTCCAATTAGGGTTATCAGAAAATAGGGATGGCGGCAGTCCAATTAGGGTTATCAGAAAATACGCTCTGATACCAAATCAAACTTTGGTAATTATATTGTATATTGTGGGATTAAGGGATGATTACAATTAGTATTTATAACCTAACTATTTACATAAAGCACCCTCTATTATAAACACTATTAGATACTGAATCCTAGTTGTCTAATATAGCACATTGTTTATCAGGCCAAAACCGTTTCATTTTGCAATAGTTGATGAAGTTGATTCTGTCCTAATTGATGAGGGGAGAAACCCATTACTCATTAGTGGCGAGGTATATGTTCTCATTTTAAGTTGTGACCCTAATGTATCTTTTGGCTACACAGTTGAAGTAGTAGCTTGGTATTTTTAAACCTTTATCCGCATCTCAGGCTAGTAAGGATGCTGCACGTTATCCGGTTGCTGCCAAAGTAGCTGAGCTTCTCATACGTGGCCTTGTAATCTTGTTTCTTGTTTTTCTATTTCTTTTTCGTTTTTATTTTTTTGTATTGACATCTAGTGTGCCTAATTGTTTTTTTCACTACACAGCATTACAATATAGAGCTTAAAGATAATTCAGTGGAGTTGACAGAAGAAGGAATTAACCTAGCTGAGATGGCTTTGGAAACAAATGATCTATGGGATGAGAACGACCCTTGGGCAAGGTAACATTTAATTTTATTTTTTTTATGTTCGTATATTAATAGTTAATTTTGTCATTCAGTTTCAGTCTCTTAGCAATAAACTTTTGCAGATTTGTCATGAATGCTTTGAAAGCCAAGGAGTTTTACCGCCAAGATGTTCAATACATTGTTAAAAATGGGAAGGCTCTCATAATAAACGAGGTAATAAACGTATTCACTCATTCTATTGGTTTTCTTTTGTTTGGGCCAAGTTACTTTTTAGCTGTTTTTTTTCATTTAAATATTTTATGTCCTTATTGTTTTTTTCCAATACTTAATATCCCACAAAGAATAAATGACAAACACATATAATTACTTGAAGTTGACGGGGAGAGTAGAAGAAAAACGACGATGGTCAGAAGGGATTCATCAAGCTGTGGAGGCCAAAGAAGGTCTACAAATCCAGGTATATACAGTGATGTTTCACGTTTATCAGTTGTCATATGTTTCACATCTTATTTTTTCTTGGTAGCTTTATTCTCTTGTACTTCTTAGGCGGATTCGGTTGTAGTGGCGCAAATCACGTACCAATCGCTGTTTAAGCTATATCCGAAGCTCTCCGGGATGACTGGGACTGCAAAAACTGAGGTACTGACATTTTGTGAATCTACATATTGCCATCAATATAAGTCTACTGCTATAATTTTTTGTTTATTTACACTGTTACAGGAAAAGGAGTTCTTGAAAATGTTCCAGATGCCTGTTATTGAAGTGCCCACAAATATGCCAAATATTCGCAATGATTTACCCATCCAAGCTTTTGCAGTAAGACATTAAATTTCATGACGTTTCTACCATAAATTTTCTTATGAAAATACTTCTATTTTAAAATTGTTGACTATACTTTTAATTGTTTTGATACATAGACTGCTCGTGGTAAATGGGAATATGTCCGTAAAGAAATTATAAACATGTTCAGAGTTGGTCGACCTGTTTTAGTTGGAACTACTAGGTACTAAAATTATATTATCTCAAAATTTCATTCTTTATCTGTGTATATTTTTGTTAATCCATTTAATAAAAGTTGCTTCTATTTGTGGATGTAGTGTTGAGAATTCAGAATATCTGTCTTCGTTGCTAAGGGAAAGCAGGATCCCTCACAATGTTCTCAATGCACGACCAAAGGTTTATTTTATTAGGAAGCAATGCAGTTAAATTCTTACTTTTATGGACCTGATTTACATTCTAAGAATTTATATTTGTTTTTTTCTTTCAGTATGCTGCCAGAGAGGCTCAAACCGTGGCCCAAGCTGGACGAAAGTATGCCATCACCATATCTACAAATATGGCTGGTAGAGGTACGGACATTATATTGGGAGGTAATCCAAAGGTGTGTTGGTCTTTCCAGTACTTGTGGATGTCATTTGTTCCAAGTCACAGATAATGTGTATTATCAATATGTTATTTATGATTTTTGGAAATTTCAGATGCTTGCAAAAGAAGTTATAGAGGACAACATACTTTCACATTTGAGTCATGATACTCTAGATGTTGACTTTGAAGAGCCAAAGTCACAAAAGGTAATTCAATCAATATCATGATTATACTATCATCTGTCCTATTAGTCAGTTCCTTATCATCAGTTCCTTATCATCTTTTGATGATGTAGGTATTATCAAAAATGAAAATTGGACCATCATCCTTAGCTTTGCTAGCTAAGGCGGCCCTAATGGGTTAGCGATCTTGACCTTTGACCTTTTACTTCAGTTCATTGATTGTGAACCACTTATCTTTATAGATATCCCATGTTAATGTTCTTGGTACTGTTTATATTAATGCAGCTAAATATGTGTCCAAAAGTGAGAACAAAAATTGGACATATGAGAAGGCAAAGTCTATAATTTCAGAGTCAGTTGAGATGAGCCAATCAGTGGGTTTCAATGAGCTGGAAAGACTTGTAGAGGAACAGTCAGAGATGTACCCTCTTGGTCCTTGCATTGCACTTGCTTATTTGTCAGTGCTTAAAGACTGTGAAGCTCACTGTTTCAATGAAGGAATGGAAGTCAAACGACTTGGTGGGCTCCACGTGATTGGCACATCTTTGCATGAGTCTCGGAGAATTGATAATCAGGTAAGTCAACCCGACTTTGACATTTTCAGGACTTACAATTTTTGTTCTTATTTGTATAACCAGAAACTTGATAGCCAGTTTACATATATCTTTTGTGCTTTACAAAGCTTCGTGGCAGAGCAGGAAGGCAAGGAGATCCTGGATCAACACGGTTCATGGTTAGGTAACTTCTAATAATGATCTTTAAAGCTAAAACTCAAATACTGACTTGATTCTTCATGTTTAATTTCTATAAAAGGTGTTTTTCATCTTCCTTGTGCTTTGTGACTTCCATTAAAGTCTGTAATTTTAGACCTATCAATGATACAGTTTGCAGGATGAAATGTTCCAAAAGTTCAACTTTGACACCGAGTGGGCTGTGAATCTGATATCAAGGATTACAAATGATGAGGATGTGCCAATTGAAGGCGAGGCAATTGTTCGACAGGTATGATTCAATTCTTTATATGATAATTTTATTATATGAATCTTTGATGTGGTTCTCCCCTAGTATGATCACATTCTATCGACCTAGGCATGTATATATTTGTTTCTTGTTAGCTTGCATATATTTCATTCATTATAGCATGTTCTATATCGTATTCTAACCAGTTGTTCTAATCATAACAAATTTCAGCTTCTGTCTCTCCAAGTTTCGGCAGAAAAGTATTTCTTCAACATAAGAAAGAGCCTTGTAGAGTTTGATGAAGTGTTAGAGGTACATAGTCTATCGTATAGATGACCATGTATATTGTTTTAATATTTTTGATCGTCCATTAATCTGGAGTTTGGGGATGATTTTTTATTCTTATATTATATGTTTTCCTAGTTCATATATATGTTTAGTATGTTTCAGTTTCCATTTATATTATTCAAGGTTGCTATTATCCTTGGCATTCGTGTTTCGGAGTAATATCATACCTTCTTTTTGCTGTTGCATTACTGAATACATAATTTTCTGGTTCCAGGTGCAAAGGAAGCATGTTTATGATCTTCGTCAGTTAATTATAACTGGTGACTCTGAGAGTTGTTCACATCACATATTCCAGTTAGTGTTTTCTTACTAAGATGTATTATTTTGAAAGTTATTAACCATCCAAAAAAGTAGACCTTAAAACAACTAATAAATATATTTTTCATAAAAAGCTTGTATTTTTGTTCATGTTACTATTTTAGTCTGAACATTTCATGCATGGATATAAGGTACATGCAAGCAGTTGTAGATGAAATTGTTCTGGGAAATGTTAACCCATTAAAGGTATTAAATATCTTTACCCTAGATTCAAGTTCTATTCACTTAGCATAGTTCTGATCTCAATAATGATATATACAATAGCATCCAAAAAGCTGGAACTTAAACAAACTCTTAAGAGACTTCTTTGCAATTTCTTGGAAGATTTTAGATGGTGAGTTTTATTTTCAGTCCCAACTCAACTGGATCATCTTAATTGGTGCGTAATATTTTTATTTTCTAAAATTCAGAACTGATAGTCATATCTGTGGTTTCTCCAGAATCATGTACAGGAATTACAGTGGAATCTTTATTGCAGTCTCTTGTTAATGTTCATGAAATGAGTGATGTAGATATTAACGATTTCAAGTTTTCAAATTTACCTCAACCTCCAAATGCGTTCAGAGGCATCCGTAAGAAGGCTTCTTCACTGAAACGCTGGCTAGCTATATGCTCTGATGATTCGCTCAAGTGTGTACAATAAACGTTTTTGATGGATTTGGTTTCACTTTTTTTAGTAGTTTAAATAGAGGCGGCAATTTTGGCCTATTTATTTTCAAATAGTTCAATTTGGGCTGTATGTTATTTCAAATGGGCCAAGTTTAGCTAAAATGGAACAGGTCAAATGTAGTGAAATTACCCAAGTTTAGCTTTAGAATTTTTTTATCAGAATTGTTGAGATATGGAAAAAAGGTATATGCTAGTTAACCCAACCTAACTCATACTAAAATTTATATGTTTCGACCAAATGCATGTTGGTCCATTACCCAACCCACCTGTCTTGCCACCTCTAATTTGAATGCAAGGTTCTTATTTGGGGATGTTAACTGCAGAGATGGAAGATATCGAATTACTGTTAATCTTCTGCGCAAGTACCTTGGTGATTTATTAATTACTTCATACATGAATGCTGTTCAAGAGTCTGGTTATACAGAAGAATACGTGAAAGAAATCGAGGTAATTATGATCTAATGCTAATACTTATCACATTCTTGTTTCTTCTTTCCATAATATATTAAATTTTCAATCTTGAATACAGAGAACTGTTCTTGTGAAATCCCTAGATAGTTTCTGGAGGGACCATCTTGTCAACATGAACAGACTAAATTCAGCGGTATGTTATTATCATAATTCTGTTCATTCCAAGATTAAGAAGTTTCATTTTGAATTTTACTTATTTTCCCTGATTGTAATCACTCAACAATGTGTAAATGAGGTTTTTAACCATCATGTTTGTCACCGAGTTGTATAAGAACAAATAAACTATGCACTTGATAAATTGAGTTTAAACATTGTACTTGTCTTAGGTATTAATTTCAGTTTTGCCACTGAATTAATGTTTCTTTAACCAATATATGGTTATTTTGATGCAGGTGAATGTGAGGAGTTTTGGTCATAGGGACCCATTGGAGGAATACAAAATTGATGGTTGTCGATTTTTCATCTCGATGCTTAGTGCAACTAGAAGGTTGACCGTGGAAGCACTTTTAAACCACTGGTCAACTCCCATGGAGTCCCAAGAAGTATATGCAGGATGATTATAGGAAAGATGTTATGTGTGCATATATAAACTACACATGCATGCATGATGTATCATTGTACAGGTAATCTGTTACAGTCTAGGGAGTTAGGTTTGATCTTTAGGTGATTCTTAATGGTATAAAATCTTTTAAATCCATATTGTATTGTGAATAACTTAATTGAGAAATTACACGACTATTTCTTAGCATCATGTGTTTTTTTTATGCGGTCACTAGTAGCATCATGTCAGGAAGAACCATGGAAAGTGAGTGTTTAATGCCTTTAAGAAGAGGAATCAAGAAGCAATTGAAATTAAATGGTTTAAAACATTATAATAATCATTTAATTGTGTAGAAGTCACTATTCAGCATCGTAGAAGCAAGGAAATCATCTCGTTTATTTGTATTATGTATGGTTTGGATCCAAAAGATCTAGACATGAAATTATACTAATGTTATGTGATAGTCTAATATATCGGTTCTTTTCGTCTTTCTTTCTGTTTCACCTAAACACAAAATAAATAACTTTTTTTGTCTCTTCTAAACTTTTTTGTTTATTTGTTTCAGTTTAAACTCTTGAGCGTAGTGACTTGATATATAAATCTGTATAAATTGACACTTTAAATGAGGATGGTCAAATATATCATTTCTGTTGATTTGTTTCATTTTAATATAGACATACATATGGAGCCTCATAAACTCCTAGGCTCGTAAACACCACGTCAATGTGTTCAATGTGCTCTCCCTCGTATATGCCAAGTGTCGAATGCTTTGGTACGCGTATGCGTATAAAATTTCGTACATCCGTATATACGTAGATCAATTGGTTTGAGAATAGACAAATCATGACTTTATAATATAGAGGTCATGAGGTCAAGTCTAAGTCTAGGTGCAATATGTTTTAGGTGGACCAAAAGTTTTATCATATTGGGGATTTTGGACGATGAGTTTCCTCTAAAATAATAGTCAGGCCAGGTTATTAGCATTGTTCGTGTTTACAGGGTATAAGTGACGCTAATAGATTTATTCGAGTTATCAGGCTTAAAAGTATTTTTGCCGACTCCTTTTTACATGTATCATAAATGATACTCTAAAATGATACTTGCAAATGTCGTTTGTTGATAAGTTGAAAGTTGTTAGGCGGTCCCTTGTCTGTTTGTCACCATCGAAGAAGAAGCAATAGAAATGGAGAGAACTCAAAAATCTACAATCAAACGTCAAAGAACCACAACGCAACAAAACCCTAATCGAACCCACCACCTTGATATCATCCACAATTCCTAATTTTCTCAATCCACACACACACACACACACATACACTACACCTCATTGCTTTCCCCAATTCTATGGTGCTGCAATGGCGTCATGGTCATGCCACTCGGCGATCGTCGACGTCAATCGAACTGCTTCGATGATACAGATATTAACCCCCAAACACCATCTGTTCGGCCTTCATCGATCGAGAGAATCCGGTGATTTCAACACCAAGTGGCGGTTGCCTGAACGGCGTCGTATCAGTGTGGTTGTTGCTGCTGGGGCTGAGCTTTCTAATCCTTTCTCCGTCAACATTGGCTTGGATTCTCAGGTGCGTTGTTTGTCGATTTAGCTAGTTTTATCTGTCATTGAACAAATTGATTGAGTGAATGATTTAGATCTGTAATTCGTTGGTTATTGTGTTTTGGAAGAGTTGATTCTTTGGATGCTGAAATGGATCGAGATTTTGATTAGAAACAAGGGGCTGTTATTGGATATTGAATTTTTGAAATTATTATTATGATGTGAATATCATGACCTAGATCAAATAAGTTGGGTTGTCAACATTGATTACAATAATCAGTTTTCTCATGGAAACTTCTAAAATCTTGGCTGCTTCTTTAAGTTAGTTATGATTTATGAACCTAAATGAAAATCATAATCAGTTTTCGTCAAGCATTCTGTACATTGTACAACCCCTTAGTTGAGTTATGCTTGTGCATGTTAATATATTTTTTGGAAATGGAAAACGTCTTGGATGTTTACGGTTAGTTCTTTTTGATAGGTTGAGTGTGATTTAAGTTTAAAACATGGGAAATATTTGCTGGAACTCAGCATTATGACACTCTTATCTGTTGCATTTTTGGCATAGTTGCATACTGTTGTGAGACCTCATTGATGACGTAGATGACTAATTCCTTTGTTTTTGTTGTAATTACTAGACATACCAATCACACAATTTGACACAATTACCTTGGGTGGGTCCACTTCCAGGAGATATAGCCGAAGTTGAAGCGTATTGTAGAATCTTTAGAGCTGCTGAAAGCCTTCATAACGCATTAATGGACACTTTTTGTAATCCACTCACGGGAGAATGCAGTGTTTCTTATGTTTTCCCTTCAGAAGACAAACCTTTACTTGAAGATAAGATAGTCTCTGTTCTTGGTTGCATGATATGCCTACTGAATAAAGGACGTGAAGATCTACTATCTGGCCGATCAACAATCATGAAATCATTTAGTGTTTCAGATGTAGATATAATGGAAGATAAGCTTCCGCCACTTGCTACTTTCAGGCGTGAAATGAAAAGATATTGTGAAAGCTTACACATTGCTCTTGAAATATACTTAACACAGGATGATTCTAGAAGCCGGGTTGTCTGGAGAAAACTTCAAAGGCTGAAAAATGTTTGTTACGATTCTGGTCTTCCCCGGGGGGATGATTATCCACCTCACTCATTATTTGCTAACTGGAATCCTGTTTATTTATCTACTTCAAAACAAGATATTGAACCTAGTGATTCTGAGGTTGCTTTCTGGAGGGGTAGCCAATTGACGGAAGAAAGTTTGAAGTGGTTACTTGAAAAAGGGTTTAAAACGATTGTAGATCTTAGAGCTGAGAATGTGAATGATATATTCTATGAAACTGCATTGCAAGATGCACTTTCATCTGGGAAAATTGACCTGGTCAAACTTCCTGTTGAGGTGGGGAATGCACCATCAATGGAGCAGGTTGAGATATTTACAACCTTGGTAACGAATCCGATGAAAAAACCGATTTATCTTCATAGTAAAGAAGGTGTTTGGAGAACATCGGCAATGGTTTCTAGATGGAGACAATATATGTCTCGTTACAGTTCCCCTGATAACATTCAAATTCAAGATAATGAAGAGTCTTCAGCCACAAGTAACAAGTATAAAAGCAGTAATGGGGCCTACACAGAAAAGTTGAATAAAATTGATGATGATCAAAATGAGGTTCTTGTTGATTTCTGTGTAAATCCAATTGAATCCCAGTTACCACCTAGCAATGTTTTCTCCCGAAAAGAAATGTCAATGTTTTTAAAAAGTAGAACCATTTCCCCTTCGACTTATTTTACTTTCGAACGCAATAGATTGGAGAAACAAATAAAATCAAGTAAGAAACCTGATTATAATGGGTCATTTTTAAGCATCAGCAATCCTGATTCAACAAATGGTTCAGCAACCAGTGGGAATTTATCTAACTATAATGGGAATAGTGTCCTTCACAATCAAGATAATTCTCGTTCCAGTTTGAAAGAATTCAATGATGCAGATAGGCAGGCAACACGTGTCACACGAACAGATAATTTAGAGGAATTAAGCAATGAAGATGTAGAAATGATTGAGGGAAATATGTGTGCTTCAACAACTGGTGTTGTAAGAATCCAATCAAGAAAGAAGGCAGAGATGTTTCTCGTGAGAACAGATGGAATTTCTTGCACTCGAGAGAAAGTAACAGAATCTTCATTAGCTTTTACTCATCCGAGCACCCAACAGCAGATGCTTATGTGGAAATCATCGCCCAAAACTGTGTTACTGTTGAAGAAGCTTGGCCAAGAATTAATGGAACAAGCTAAAGAGGTACTTCTATCACAATATTAGTCAGAAGATGATTATTGTCACATAGTATTTCATTTAAATAGGTGCTCTTCTGCTTAAAACACAGGTTGCATCGTACTTGTATCACCAAGAAAATATGAATATTCTCGTAGAACCTGAGGTTCATGACGTTTTTGCAAGAATACCCGGTTTTGGGTTTGTACAAACTTTCTACAGTCAAGATACGAGGTATTGTGTACATATAATTTGTGGGGGGGGGGGGGGATTTTGACTTCCATTTATGTTTATTTCTAATAAGTCAAACATGTAAAATCTACATAGGTAAGCTAAGAGAAAATTAAGTCGAAAATCGCTCAATGTGTAAATCTAGTGCATAAACCTCCTAAATTTTTTTATTCAATAAATTAAATTATTATTATAAAAAATGTAATGTTGTAACTTAAAGTTAACCCATTTTTAGTTGAACCCGATACCAAACTTGCCACTTTGTCACCTTCATATAGTGATCTTCATGAGAGGGTAGATCTGATTGCCTGTTTGGGGGGAGACGGAGTTATTCTGCATGCATCAAACTTGTTTAGAGGTGCTGTTCCCCCTGTGGTATCATTCAATCTTGGTTCTCTTGGTTTTCTCACTTCACATGCTGTAAGCATCTTACCCAACTTACTGTAGTCATGCGTTAGATTATATACCATATTTTAAATAAAATTTATTCGTCATTAAATTTATGTGCTACAGTTTGAAGACTATAAGCAGGATTTGAAACGCGTCATCCATGGAAACAACACATTGGAAGGTGTTTATATAACTCTTAGAATGCGTCTTCGTTGTGAGATATTCAGAAATGGGAAAGCCATGCCTGGAAAAGTTTTTGATGTTCTGAATGAAGTTGTGGTGGACCGGGGTTCTAACCCATATCTTTCCAAAGTTGAGTGCTATGAACATGACCGTCTTATTACTAAGGTTGGTTATTGAGTTAGTTGACTCATGGTGTGATGATGACCTTTTTGTTTATGTTTGTTTTTAAGATGTAAAATCGGCACATTATATGAAATAAGGTGCAAATATCAACATCTTGCCTCTATGCTTAAGTTTACCTGGAGGTGGCTAGATGGGTTTGTCAGGCGGGGTACAGGCAGGGGGGATTTGGATCTAAACAGGTAATTTTGGCATATATCAACATGGGTTGGGTGGACCTGTTAACATTTGTTGTCTTTTTTTTCTTGAATTTTTTTGAATAATTTGATGTATAAAAATGATTTTGTATACCTAGAAAAATACTTAAATCTAATTTGTTCCAGAAAAGAACAATTTAGATGGTTAGTTGCAAGGATTTATGTACACCTTAGGTCACTTTGACATGTTTAACTCGACCCGTTAGCGATACAATGTAAACCAATGCAACACATTGTTAGGTAAACAATGGATGATGGTTGTGTACTTGTTAAGGGTATATTACAATAAATAGCTGCATGCTTTATCCTCATTTTTTCTCTAATATGGGCAATGGACTTAGAACTTAGAAGATCATATCAAAGCTCCAATTACCTTTGAAAATTATTTGGGTTAATTTGACAAACAAAACTTGTGACATGCTGACAGAGTTGAATGATTTTCATAATACTTTCCAAAAGTGGGATGATTCTTTTTGTAACATTATTCTGAAAGTTGAATGTGTATACCATTGTTTACTAAAGTTGGATGGTGTTCGCAAGGGCAAAGCGCACAAAATTGCAACATTTATCATTTATAGCAATTTAATTTTTTTTTCTTGAACAAACTAACATCCTTCAATGTTATTACCATTTACAGTGATCAGCCTTCATTTACCTGTAAAATTGCTGACATGGCACCAACACTATTGACCAAATTAGAATACTAGATATGAAGTCAAAATGTGTTGCTATTTATTTCATCTTTCCTTTTCATAAACTCTCATATCATTTGACCTAAAATTATAGGTGCAGGGAGATGGAGTCATAGTAGCAACACCAACAGGAAGTACTGCTTACTCTACAGCCGCAGGTGGTTCAATGGTATGCTAAAACAAATAAAAATAAAACAGTAATATGGTAGGTTTGCAGGAGAGATATACTTTAAGGGCATCTTATGATTTATGAATGCAGGTACATCCAAATGTTCCGTGCATGCTTTTTACCCCGATTTGTCCACATTCGCTCTCGTTCAGACCTGTTATACTTCCTGATTCTGCACGTCTTGAATTAAAGGTGATTTGACCTGATACAAATGTTCTGCTTATAGTACTGAATAAAGTCACTCAGAAAAGAGTTAAAATGTTCCCTGTCATTAATATCTTATGATTCATACAGATTCTGTGGGACTTATTCGTTGTTGATCAAATTATTTCTGTAAAAATTACGAGACAATTGAACAGCATTTGTTTTGATGGCAGATACCAGAAGATGCACGAAGTAATGCTTGGGTATCATTTGATGGAAAGAGAAGGCAACAGCTTTCAAGAGGAGATTCGGTACGTATATGCATGAGCCAGCATCCACTCCCCACGGTCAACAAGTTTGACCAAACAGGCGATTGGTTTCGCAGCTTGATTCGATGCCTGAATTGGAATGAAAGACTAGACCAGAAGGCTCTCTGATTTCAATTTAAAATCTTTTACCAAATTTCTTGTAAATTTAGTGTACATATTATACAGGTGAGACAGCACAAATATAGATGGAGCCTAGAACTTGTAAGGTACAAGATGCAGGTGAGCATAAATTATAACCATTGCTTTAAAAAATGGTTATACACTTTTACCATATACAACACTCTTATTGATGGAGCTTAGATTTTGCCCCCCTTTTGACATTGTTCTTTGTCTTGATCATTATTTACATGCCAAATGGGAATAAATTTTATAGTTTACATATTTTTATGTTCGTCTGATGGAAGATTATTTTAAATATTTAAATTGTCATTAAACATATAAACTAACTTTAAATGAAGAGCTGTGAGGATCATAAATGAATTATAATGTTTTGTGCAAAAAGCCTAGATAGGCGTACAACTCCAATGAATTATAATGTTTTGCACATAAAGCCTAGATAGATGTCTCTCAGCTTGTCCAGAATTTGTGTTATATGATATCTGACGGTCAGTTTTCATGTGTGATATACTGACGCCTAAACAATACTCATGGGGTTCAACTTTCAAGTCCCGTCTGACATAGATTTATGTTTGGGTGTGTAGGTTAGGTCTTTGTCCTCATAAAATACCTCTTTTAAGCTTGAAGATCAAACCTTGACAGAATTGTCACAAGGGGCAGAAATTCAGTAGTGCATTTGGACAACTTGGAATTGACTAGTTTATATGCTAGCTCATGCATTCACATTCTTTACCATAATACAAAGATCCATCTCTCTCTCTCTATACACACACGCATATTGATTGCTATATAATTTACAAATTTATAAATCCATAAACGAACCCAACAAAAACAAGACAGCAACGATATAAAACCATTATCTGATACAGAAACATTTCACCTTTATGGAACTACCAGTACACTTGCTCAAAACATTGGTGCTCAAAGATTTCACTAACCAGTAGCATCTGAAACCTTTTTCTGAAAGATTTAAATGAATTGATGATTAACCTATAAGAAGATTTAAGGTTGTGCCTGAAGTACTTGACAACGGTATTCTCCCAATGCCCATATTGGGAAGATGTTTCTGTATGCAGCATATGTGATCATGCAGTTCCTGTTAAACACCCCCATAATCTCCTGCACATTTTGAAAGAAAATTTAATAACAATAGAGACTAAGCTTATCAAAATTTTATAATAAAGTAATGAACAGAAACACTATTTGTTCATTTAGATATTGCATCAAGACCGAAGGCAAAAATGACATGAGATTACCTCTTGTGGGAAATCTCCATTTTCCAACTGAGAATTAATCAATACTCGGGCTGCTGAGTGCAATGGCTTTGGATCTCTTTTGGCCTGCAAAAATATTAAAGCAATATACAAATTTCTCTGTCAAGATTGGAAAAGCGTCTACAGGTTATTAACTGTCATTGGTTTTGGTTGCATACCTGCTCGGCATCAATGAGAGCTAACATAGCCCAACCTGTATTTACCACATGAGACCGATTTCCCTCAAGATTGGTATACACCTGAATAGAAAATACCAGCACTTTGATGCAAGTGTAATGCGTAAGAAATAAGTCAAATGATATCAAATAAATTCCAATTTTGACCTTGTTCTGACAAGAGAGGTAGCTCTCTCCCCATCCACCCGAAGCAAGTTGTTTAGACAACAAAAAGTTACAAGCCTTGCAAATGCTAGAGCAGTTAGAGAAGTTCTTTCCCGCAGCCACTAATCCTTTGACCCCAAACCATGTGCCATACGTGAAGCAAACTGCCCACGAGCCATACCTAATGAACGTATGCAAAATTAACTGATCAAATATGGCAAGAATTATACTTTTTTCTATGGGCATATAGGATCAATTCATTAAATAATAAGGTGCAAAACAAACCATGAACCATCTGAGGCTTGGATTGATTCAATGAAAGCAGCAGCTTTATTGATGCAGCGTTGGATTTCTTCTTTCCTATGGTCAGGGTACAATTTCCTAAATGCCACCAGAGCTTGAATTGCAGCCGAGGTACACTCCACATATCTGAAAATATACCCAGTTGATAAAAAATCACAAAAGATCCACAAATTTAAAAAAGAAATATTACAAAAGAGGTCTTGATATCTTACGGGTAGTCGATAACAATGTCACCAAAAGTTTCAGCAGGATTTACCAACTGAAAAGGGGGTAATATAGACAAATAAAAATGTCAGGTTATGTCTTTAATGATAATTAAAATTGTATTGTATGCCACACTATGATTGAGAGAATTTGAACATTGGAAAATGAGGCGTGTATGTGTCTGTCTATGGGAAGATGAAAATGGAACATGTGATTAAAGTCAAACATGTAATAGTAATTGCATGCATACCTCTAGCCAGCTGTAGGATCTTGTCAATTCATATGTTGCAAAACCACCATCAGAGTTCTGAAATGGTAGTTAGGAAACCAGGAACAGCATTATGCTAGATTACAAACATGAAAAGATAATTACTACAGCCAGAATTACCTGTAAAGATAGAATAACATTGACGGCATCATACAGCCGGTTGGCATCCATTGGTTCACCAACAAGTTCTGATGGCAATTTCGCAAGCAAAAGTGCAGCCTAATAGAAAGCAAATAAAGTGTGCTAACAATTAACAACCTGGCAGGTTGAATATGATATAAAAATATTTACCTTTAACCCTTCTGCAGTACAATCTGAAATGGGCCAGCCATGGTCTGCAGTTGAGAATGGCCAAGCACCTTTTGAAATATGACGGTACCAATAATCAAGATCACCATAGCAGTTATCTAACACCTTTAAAGCAAAAGAAAGCAATTTAAAAGAAGCAGACATAACTAAATCTAAAGGTAATGTGTAAAGTTAATAATAAGTGAGTTTCACCTGTGACTTCTTTATATACATGTGTCCTCTTTTCAGTGTTGGACCAAAGTCTTCAATGAGGTTTGTAGAGATAATTGCTTGAACGGCGAATGCTGTATCCCATAACTGACTACCGTTGTAACCCTACATTACATAATTACTCATATGATAAATTCCATTTACTATGTTATAGGTGTTATGTAATGACATGGTGATGATAAGTCATCCGGAAGTCAATATTTTTGTTCCCTTCACATTAACAAAATAAAAAGTATATTTTAATAACATAGGATGGCAAAGTGTCACATCTTCAGACCTGCATTTTCATGCCATCTTCAGCAAGCCACAGATAATCAGGTATTCTTGGGAGGTGCAACTTGAAAGCTTCTGAGTTTGGGTCTTCTGCCCAGCAGCAGAGCATATTTAGGACCTTGTAAAAAAATTTAGGTTTAGATGAAAGAGAAGCCTTTCTATAATTAGAATTTATGAAAGCACAAGTTATTTTCAAGAGAAGAATTAAAATATATACATGGTGTAGGATGTTGGTTTCAGGCTCAATATCATACTCAAACTCTTTCTGCTCATTCATTCTCAAATGTACATTAAATAAAGAAAAACATCTTGCACCTAAAGAAAAGAAAATTAACTTACCCACTAACCCACTAATCTTGCTAACTAACTATGACCAACTAATAATTAAAAACATGTGACACAATAAACTTTCTAATAACCCATGACCCATTCACCATAACTTGACCCGGCTTGACCCGATCAAGATTAACCCAACATAGGAAGGGGTACAGCAGGAATATTTTAACCTGGCAATCACTTCCCAACAATGATATATTGGAAGAGAAAGTAACAAATAAAGTGGTGTATTAGGGTATAGACCCTTGTCTATTTCCATCTGATTTAAAGATGACACAAAAACCATAATGCAGTTTCGAGTTTAATTTTTAGTAATAGCCTTCAAAATTGTAATGAAAACTTTTACTTATGTACTTATACATGCATACGATTGTGGTATTTTGTAATAAGCTTCTGTTGCCAATACAACTCAAGTACATAGATAAAAATGTAATAATAGAAACAAACAAACAAATAAAAACAAACATGGAACCTATTTACCTTGTTTACTGGCCCTATGCATATATAACGAGTATTTACATCCTCATAATGAATATGTTCCATTGCAGTGCAAAGAGCCTTCTCTCTCAGCTTCTTCCCAGGCCATCTCATGAGTAAAGGCTCCACAAACTTGTCAAGAGTTGCCCAAAGAATGTCTTGTACAAGTGGATGTGGGTAGTAAAGATCTTCCTGCAAATAAGTAAAATAAACTATCTTATTATAGCATAAATGAAAACAGGTGAAAGGAATTATCATCCTTAAAGTCTAGGACATAATTAAACCAGATGTAAACAAAACTAAATCTTGCTTATCATGAGATGGACTGGGAACAAATTAAAACCAGACGTAAAATAAATATGTTAATCATGACAGTCGGCCATTGAAAACAAATTTCTATCTTTGGTGTGTGCTATTTGAACAAAATATCAAAGCATTCATGAAACCTGAGTATGTATCTGAAATGTCAGAGCACAAGTGGAAAATGTACACAAACCTTTGCACAAAGGTTTCTCGCATCATTCCAATCTATGTCATGATAGGGGACAGTAAAAAGTTCCTTTCTCAAGGCTAGAACCGTGGATGTGATAGGTCCAACAAACCTCCTCCCATATAAGTATGACATAGGCAGGTAGACCATTCGACAGTGACACCACATCCTACCTGACATGTTACGAGTAACTTCAGCTGGATAGGAACTAATCTCATCTAATGAACCATTCCCACATGGCAATGACAAGTAAAGGCAGAAAATTCTATGTATGCAATAATGAGCAGGCTGTATAAAGCCCCCAGGTGAATATATAGGCATCAGATTGATTAATGCTGAAATAAATGCATACACAAAACTTCATCCGCATGCTACATCTAGAATAAACTTGTCGTCACAGCTTGATAAGGCAGATTCATCTTGTTGAACCCAATATGAGCTTTCGAATTGAAGATATAAGAAGTAGGTCTTACTTAAGTTATAATATGTTTGCGTAATAATGATGAATAAGAGGCACTCACCTGGATGCACAGGGAGGAAATACGGTAGGAGCCACATCTCGGGAGGCAACGGATTATTTCCAGACCACTCAAATACACCAAGTACCTATTTTTACCAACATATATGAGAAAATGAATGGGTAACATAAAATAAAATAAACAAGATCAAGGAGAAGTAGCTATACCGAAAGCCAGAACTTTCCCCAGGATGTTATGTAAGTGGCACCACCATGGTCCAAAATCCATTTCCGCCCTTTCTCCATTGCTCCTTCTCCATCATTGGCGCCTTCACCAAGCAATCTCAGAGTAACATAGTTCAAGGCACTACCAAACATGGTGCTATGACCCTCAATATGCAGACCCCAACCACCATCTCTATTCTGTGGTTAAGACATTATATTATAATCTCGGTGAATCTTCAGAACGTAAAAGTTATAGAAACACACAGGAGAAGCGCCTACAGCTACATGTTTTATCATAAGGTATATCCAAAATAAAGAAAACACTAAACTATACATGCCTGATGATTGTAAATGTAGCGACACATCTCCCTTTTATGCTCTTTAGATAAGACTGCATTCAGTGCCCCGGTAATAGATAGAGTGATAACCTGATTATTCAGATTAACTTGTACTGTTAGCATTGTATTAATCATTTTTCTCTAAGAGAAGGTGGTACTTCACACAGATGGAAATATTCTTTAAAAATTGAAACTACAGTACAATATACAAATGTTAAAAACATGCAGGAGAACATGAGACTAACCAAACCAGGCAATAGAAACATAGGGCCTCCATAGTCTCCAGGCCAATGACCATCATCTGCCTGAAGGGTTGAATGGAAACCAATAGCTCTTCTTAATACATTCGTCACTTTATCCTCAGTGATGTCTTCAGCATCTTTTATATTGACTTTTGGTGGGGAAACAGAGAGTGATCTCTCCTTTGCAAACTACAATATTCGAAAATAAAGTGAGAAGCAGCATCAATGCGAAAGGATACATTAGAATGAGCAAAAATAGAAGCATACGGAGTAAATAAAACAAGGTATATCACCAATTGAGATTATAACTTATAACCGCAATCCAAATTCTGAACTTCTACCATCAACCAAACCAGCATATGGAATAGGTTAACACACTAATAAGTAGTTACTAGCATAAGAATTATCCTGAAAATCCGCAAAGTACGGAAGAGTTCGTATACGTTAAATCTAGGTCGATGAAGTATGCCTATGTACCTTACGGGAGAGAGGGTCTGATCACACACTCACGCACGCACAGGCGCACATGCACACATTAGAACGGCCAATCAACGCACCCTCTAACCCCGCTCCTAAATCTACACCTTTGTCAACCATGGTACTTGAACACTTAACCACTTGGGCAAGGTCACCTTTTTAATACACATTGGTCCAGTTAGGCCACATGCCCTTTGATTGTAATAAATTACATAAATAACAACTTATGTGTGTTTTTGTGATCCCAGCAAACCTAACTATCATCCTATAGTTACCAAACTAAAAAGAAAAAAGTCGATCATCTTCATCGTTGATCATTAGACCATGTTATCTAGTTACTAGCCAGTCCAGTATTAAAAAAAAAGTTGTACTTTTGACATGCAAATTCACCTTTTCTCTTTTTTTTGGGGGGTTGAGGCCATAATTGTGCAAGGCAAAAAAACAGCCAGCCATATTCAAGCTATAGGTCCACTCCAAGATAAAGCAGAAAATGAGAGAACAGAATGTTGGCAACCTGGCATTAGAGGTAGGCCCGTATTATTTATTGCTTGGTCATCCAATTCAACTACATCACTTTGTACAGATACTGGGTCTCTTTCATCATTAAATCATATCTGCTGCGTGTTGAATTCACCAATCTGTCTCATTTAAGCAATAAGACTTCTATTGTTATTTGTTTTACACTTAGCTTAGGGACCATTGACATGAAAATTCAGCAAGGAGATGTCACCACACATCTAGTGTTTCCCAAGTTCTTTAACTTCTAACTTCAGCTTAACTTCTTACTTTTAAAATCTGGCGATTAAAGAAACTTCACTGCCAATAACTTCCCCACACTCATAAACCTCATCCACCAATTACTCCAAATAGAAGGTTGGCATGTAAATACATCTGTATGTGGTCCATCTCTAAAAACACTATTTGCTAGAGCTCATGACCCAAATGCAATTACGGAATTACCACATTACATCTAAACAGGCCATTACGGCTAATATTATTATCTAACCTCGTTAACCACAAGAATCACCAACACAACTTCCAGGTAGTCTACTAATCCACATCCAAAAACAAAGGTCCAGTATATTCCATACATATTCCAATCATCATATAAACACATTATAAATCCTAACACATATACAAATAGATGCTAATGTCAATTGTCAACAACAAAACGTCGTAACCGTGCATCACGGGTTTCGTACCAGTGGCGTTATTAAAATTGTACCTGAATGCGCATAAGCAGATCTGAACTATGCTTCTTCTCGAACCGATTGTCATGGAACGTCTGTCGGACTTTCTCGATATCGGCTAGCTCCTCCACGGACCCTAGCGTCGGATCAAACTCCCAAAACTGCCGGCCGACGTGACCGTTTGTCGTACGGAGCCACGGACTCTCTCCCTCAGCGATCTTCAGTTTCCACATTGCTCACTTCACATCAAAGCCATAAAACTAATCAGATCGTCTCAATTTCATGTTCATGCTCAACAACACTAATGAAATGCACAAATTCATACATTTTGAACAGAAACTTAAGATTAAGAGCATAATCACATGTCAAATCATATTTTGGAAGTAGATTAATTGCAAATTTGAATTTGAATTTGATTACCGATTTGGTGGATGATGAACAAGGGCCGACCACTACGTGTGAGAGTATAGCTTACCACTTAATAGTGACTACTGCTGTTGGTACATATCATAGATTTTATTTTCTAAAAACTCCTCGAAGAATCTTGTTACTACAGATATAGTCCCTGTTTTATTAGAGCTTTAGAACAATGTTTTCTCCGCCCGTGTTTAACACCAAAATTATTCATGTGGGGTTTGGTTTTGTTTATTAATGTTGATTTGTTGTATTAAAAGAATTGACATGACTCGTTTTTATTATTATTAAATTATTTTGTATTATTACTCTATATATTTAAAAAGCAATTGAAGGAATAGAATAGTTTATATTATTTTGATATTCACCACAAAGGTTTTCATTGTTTGTATTTTGCCCCCTTTTGTATTAAGTTTACTTTTGTGGGTTCCAACGGAGAGTTGTGAAAGGGGGTTGAGGGTTACCGTCCGTGGAGGCAATAGCCTCGCCCGCTTGCACGACTTCCGCCGCTGGAGGCGTTAGCCTTTCCGGCATGAATGATGTCTCCGGCTTTAACCATTATGGCATGACCTATGTCTTCGGCCGATGTATGGAGGCTGAGACCGTCATGTCGAGGCATTAGCCTTTCCTACATGACCAAGAAACGGTGCTGGTGAAGAATAAGGACACAGGATTTGCAAATTTTTCAGGAAATTGCGGTGGCCGTCGATGTTGTTAGTGCAAATTTTATAACTAAAATTTAGTTTGTAAACGAGTCGGGGTTTGTAGTCTATACATCACCTTACCTGTTTATTTTTATGTATGTTTTGAGTTGGATTACGTTTCAACATAAATTTTGTTTGGAGTCGTGTCAGATATAATACATTTTCATTTGACGACATAAATTCGAATTACTTTATGTTTTGACGTAAATTCAGTTTGGTAACGAGACGGGTCAATTGTAGTCATTGGTTTATCACGCTATGTACGCCGGCGCAACGCGCGGCTGGTATAAAAACTAGTTCGCTTTAATTTTTAATTCTATTGTTAAAATACTTACTTGGTTGATTTACTTTTGTTTCTATTTAGATTTTATAAAAACAAATTGTTTTACTTAACATGAAGTAGGCAGAAGTAGATAGATTCACCTTAACCCAAGGTATCTAGAGATCTTTAAAAGGTTTTTTTTTTTTTTTAAGTTGTGGCACTCACCTTTTATGCAAGAGACAGAGGACAGTTAATGTGTGATTGTATATTTCTAAGGAGCTGTTTGATTATATTGACCGAGTAAGATCTGACTGAGTCAGAAGCTGATCCAGTTAAAAGTTATGACTGGATAAGTATCTGACTGAAACTTGACTGTTTGATTCAGTATCTGACTGACTCAAAAACAGTATATTTTCTAATCAAGTAGAATAATTAACAATCATAAATCAACTACTAAACAAACAAACACACACACACACACACATATATATATATATAATATAAACTCATCAGAAAAACAAAATCAAAATTCACCACACCACCACCACAACCAACAATATCTTCTTCACCACCATAACCACCACCATCTTCTTCACCTCCAACAAAATCAAAATCACCGCACCTGCACCACAACCACCAATATCTTCTTCACCACCATACCGACGGGTCGCCCCTTTCCTTGTGGCGGATGGGACGCGATGGAAGGAGGAAGCCGGCGGGGGGGAGGGCGACGGATGGGACGCGACGGAGGGAGGTATGTGGCGGAGGGAGGGTGGCAGATGGAGAGGAGGGATGGCAGCAGATGGAGAGGTGGGGGAAGGGCTGGAATTTTGTTTGGTCAGCGATGCCAACAAAACAGACCCGGTCAGATGAATAGGCCGGGTCAGACGATGCGGTCAGCAACAACAAAAGACTGGCTGACCGAGTCAGCCGGTCAGTGATCAGACGCGTGGTAAGAGGTACAAACAGGGCCTAAGTTTACTTAAGATAAGAATACAAATATGTTTTTTTATTTCATTTCTTTTTCTTCATTTTCTTTATATTTTTTCTCTTTGCTTTTTTCTGGTTTGATAGTATTGATTTTAAATCTTCAACTTTCCTTATTCTCTTCTCTTTTATGAGTGTTCAAAATGGAATAACCAAATCTCGAATATCCAAAAAATTCGGATAGTGGATTTTACTATCCGAATCGTATCCAAAATTTCGGATTCAGTTTCGGATATCTGAATTCTAAAAGTATACTTAATATTTAGTAATTTTTATAAGAAAATAATATTTTTTTGTTAAAATGTGTTTGCCTTCCCGAAAATTTTATAAAAATATCTGAAATATTCGAGAATGTCCAGAATTTCTAATTGATATTTATTATTTAATAATTTGTAGAAAAATATTTTGGATATTTCAAATATCCGAAATCTGAATATCCAAAAATCCTCAAAATTACTATCCGAATCCAAAATTTCAGATATTTCGGGTTCGAATTTTCAGATATTTCAGATTCTCATTCAGATATTTGTTAACACCCCTATTTTCTTCCTCTCGTTAGTAAACTCAGGACACAACTTTCTTATTTTATTTCACTTCTTTCGAAAAAATGCCTAAATATATAACTCTAAAACACAACTTTCTTTTCCTTTCATTTTTTTTTCTCTCCTTAAATGAACTCGAAAATAAATAACACCGATGACTTAACTATACCATTATATAAAGTATTTGCTCATGTTCATTCATTAAAGAACCAAAACTCCGATGGGTTCAATACAAAGTATTCTCGAAAATAGAAAACCTAAAGTTGAATAACTGATCGTAACGTTAAGCGTTAAGAACCAAAATATTATGATCTTGTTACCAAAAAAAATATAATTCTCTTTCATGTAAATGAAAGATAGGATAACTAAACTAGTGATGTCTTAACAAGGCTTTCATATCTTGATATATTTCAGCTATTATAACCATAGAAAAAATACACAATTGAATTGCGCAACAAGTCTAAGTTATCCTAGGATGAGACTTTAAAACTTAAGTTGCCCTTCTAACAGTGTTACGTAGATACCATCCATCAATCACTTGTAGCTATGTTTAAAGATTATTGTCACGTTCAAAGAATATTTGTTTAAAGTGTTTCCAACTCATTCTCCATCTTTATTCATATAATTATACTAAAAATTATTATTTTTATCTCTTATACATTCACAACCACTTAAAATATATTAAAAACATTATAGGGTTTTGAACAGTGTTTTCTAAAACTACAGATTGAGCAGTAAATTTCTCATATCTCTCACTCATAACCATTTATTATTATATCATATAATATAGGAAATACACTAACATAAATTTAGGGAACAGATTGTGAATGCTCTAAATGGACCTTTTTAATATCCTTTTCAATAAGAACTTATAAAATGATATAATTTCATTCATATTTTAGTACTAGCGTGTGAAACCGCGCTTTGCTGCAGATTGTTAAAATTTATAAAACCTGATTTCAATTACTTGTACATTAGTATTAAATCCGTAGATATGAATAAAATTTATATTGACAACTCTGTTTTGAAAAAAAATATACATGTATATATGTCGAAACATTGGTATAATTTAATACATCATAATGACAAATTTAGATTTTACAAACTATCAGATTTTTATGATTATAAGAGAAAAACGATAAAATATTCAGAACCTTGAAGCAGTTTTGAAAGCGTGTATATTTTTAGTTTGATGACTTGTATATTAAAACACATTATTACTTATTACTAAAAATGTTTTTATTTTATAAATAAGTATTATAATTACTTTAAATACTATTACTATTATTATTGTTATTATTATTATTAATTATTAATTATTATTATTATTATTATTATTATTATTATTATTATTATTATTATTATTATTATTATTATTATTATTATTATTATTATTATTATTATTATTATTATTATTAAAGTCCACCATATTATTACCATGCTAACCCTATAGGTTTCATATGGTCAGGATAAAATTATTATTTTGACATCTTAGAATGCTTTATAAATAGTATAAATAATATAGATATTCATTATTGTTTTCTATATGTTATGTATAATGAATTAGCTCGTATGATGCGTAGGTGTTACTAAGTCTTTTTTCTAACCAGCCTTAAATACTAATTATTATTATTATTATTATTATTATTATTATTATTATTATTATTATTATTATTATTATTATTATTATTATTAATATAACTATGTAAATATTTGGTAAATTGTATTCAGTTAATAATATAATACTTAATTTAAATATTAAAAATATAAATAAAAAATATAAATATAATATTAAATTAAATTGTCTTACTACTCTAATAAAATGGTAAATGAGAGTGTTACTTGTCAGCATCACATTCATTCTTATTAAACTTTTCCCGCTTCTCTCTCATATTAAATAACCATATTAATTAATAGTAATATTATTTATTTAAAGTTACATTATAATTAGTTTTTTAATAAATTAAAAAAAGAAAACTTTTTATTAATTTATTTCTATAGAGATAGTTTTTTAAGGATTTTTTCTAAAAATAAAACTGTTTTTATGTAATACTTTAAAATTGGTTTTTTTAAAGTAAATTTTTTATAAAACAAAAATAATTAAAATAGGAAGTTACAGACTTATAGTAAGGAAAATTTTAAAAATAAAAAATGTTAAAATGTTATTTTAAAACAAAATATTTAATTTATCTTTGAAAAAAACAAAAAAGTTAAAAAGTTCATATTATTATTTTATTACTTATAGTTATTACAATGCATAATTTTAATCATATCATGTCTTAGTTTATCGTTTTATAATTAATAAATTTTGTTTTATTTAATATTTATTTATTCAAACCCGTGTACTACACGAGTTCACTAAAGCTGGTTATAAATAAAGTAATACTTATAGTGAATTTAATCATATGTATTAACTTATGTATTAATTAGAATAAGTTTATTAAATAGAGATAATTTATCAACATTTGCATAAAACACTTATACCATATGCTTAAATAGTTATTTTAGGTGTCTATACAATGTAGAAAATTATCAATCTAACTATAAATTTTGTATTATTATGTAGTAATAGAGATAAACATGATTTCAATATTGAAAGTCATTTATGATTTGATGAACGAGACTTGAAAATAGGGGTCTAAAACTGTGATTTCAACCTAAAAACATGGTCAGGGACCCCGACCCATTAAATAGGAGTCTAGCCCACACACGATAAACATAAGAAAAAGAGCATTATGTGGGTGTTTGGGAGTGCTTTTTTTACTGACTTTTTAACTTGTTGACTTTTGAAAAGTTAAAAAGTCATTTTATAGTGTTTGGGAATATTATGATTGTGAAATAAATAAGTTATTAAGTCACTCCATACTAACTTATTAACTTATTAAAAAAGTCAAAAAGTTATTTTCAAAAGCAATCCCAAACACCCCCTATGTTGTGTTGCTTTCGAGAGGATGAAGTCATAGTATAGGACCCTGATTATATCGTAATTACTATTTAGAGTGAAACCAAAAAACCTATCATTTTTCTAAAAGCTTATTTTGAAACATAAAGTTTTTCTAAATAAAAAAAACATCATGTAAAAAAAATCAGACATTTATTTTCTCTTTTTTAATAATATTAAGATTAAATTGACATAGCTTAACAATATTTGTATGACACGTGTGTTGTTTAATAGTTTTGACAAGTTATACCATATATAATTTTCATATATTGTTACCTTTTGAATTTATTGATTTAAGATATTTCTATTCTATTTAATCTCTTATGTCGGTGGCTACAGTGCCACCGACCTCCGGGAGATTTGGGTGTTTCACTGGGCGCAAGGTAAAACCCTTCTTTTAAATGGTTCTTCTTCATCGTCGCTTGTCTTCTACTACCTCAGGACCGCCTCCGCCTCTCTCCTACGTTTTGTGACCTCACAACCGAATTCTCTTTGTGCCAAACGCCACCGTGCTCCGGCATTTGATTTGGGGTTTTCTATTTAGGCGACAATGGTTGGGCTAATGTCGGCCACCGTCGCTTGAGTCCGGCGTGTTTGCTGGCTGTTGCATGCATCGGGGTTTGCTCCCATCTACTACTTAGACCGCCCTCGAGTTCTTCCGAGCTCCGGCACTTGCTGGATGGTTGCGCGCCTCTGTTTAGCGTCGCCTTCGACAAGTCGGTTGGCCGATGGAGGAGCACATAGTGGGAGGTTAGACCCACCGCCACCGGTGGGTGTACTCTTCTGGTTCAAAACCCTAAGTTGATGTTGAGAATCAATGACGATGCTTTCGTTTCATCTGAGATCTTATGCCAATGATGATGGGGGTAGCCTCATCTGAAATGGTATGGCACCCTGATGGTCACGGTTTTTTGTTACATGGTGTCGGTAGGTTTGGTTAATGATGATGACACACCCATCTGATACTACTCATGATGTGTGTGAACATTCTTGCTTTCATTACATGGTTGAAACTATTTTACAGTTTGATTGGTGTAATATTTTGTTTGATCGTTGTCTTCTTTGTTGTTGGTTGTGTCGATTGTGTTTGTGAAGCCACAAAGTGGGTTCGTAATCTCACCCCACAAAGTATCGATCTGCATTCTTCTTCAGGTTTATGCTCCTTCTGGGCAACTGTCAGTACCCGTCCCTTTTGCCTCGATTTCTCAGCATAATCGTCTTGGATTGTTCTTGATCGCCCTTATGAAGGTAAAAACTTCTGTTGGTTTAATCACCAAAGTTATCAGTGATTGATTTGGTAGCCAAATGTTGATGGGTTTAATAAGTTTTGATTGTCTGTGTGGCAAGTGGTTGTTCTGATTTCATGGTTATTTATGAATTAGGGTTGGAGTGATAGGGTTTGGAAAATTATTTAGAAATCTGCCATAAATTAACCGGGTTATAGATGTAATCTTTAAGAAAAAGAGGACCTTGAATCTTTCTAATTAGACCATGTTAGATTCATATCGAATCTGCTGCAACCGAAAAATTTGTGGTAGATTGTAGAAAAATTTGTTAGGAGCCCTAAACTGGTACACACTTTAAGTGCTTATGATATGATGATTTATGGCATGTAAAATGACTTATATATTTATGACTATGATTCATATCATTGTTATTATTCCTTTTTTCTTCATGTGTTACTTTTGACATCTTCTGATTAACTGGTTTTTCTCTATCGGCCTTCAAGTCATGTGATGATATTTTGGAGCCAACATTGGATGAATTCTTGAAGCATCTAAAGGAATTTGGTGAATTATTAGATAATTGGTTAAGTGATCATGTAACTGGTAGGTTATCTTCATTATCATCACCAGATGACCTCTTTACCTTTTTCAGTGAGTTACGAGGTGAGCAACTCTTTTCTCTATAATTTAAATCTCAGTATTTCTTTTCGTCCTCATTGATGTTTCTTCCTCCATTTTACTGCATACGTGAACTATTTCTCATCTTGTACGTAGTTTATACTTTATATGTATTCAGTTATTTTTACTCTTGTATATGGCTTTAGCAGTTCCGGTATTATGTATTTGTATTTTGTTCATTTAAATAGGTTGTTTTTGCAATACCTAAGTAAAACCCCATGTATTCATAAACTAAACAAAAACTGATTATCCTCTTTAACAATGAAATAACCATGCATATTATATTGGTGTGATCTATAGGCATTCTTGCGGGACCGGAAACAAGCATTATTGATGATGATCAAATAAATTTAGATCCAAATAGCAACATTGGAATGTATCTTCGTCGTTGCTTGCTTGCCTTCAATATGTTGTCATTTGAGGTATCCTTTTTTTTAATTGTTATGAAGTAAATATATTAATAAACCATAATCATGTAAGAGAAACTAATTCATTACAGACTACTAAAAATTGTGCTTGCCATGTCTTTTAAAGCTAAAAATCACTTAGGTTGTGTCATGGAACATATAGTCCTAAATTATGATCTTTTACATGACTGTTGTTCAAAAAATTGAGATAATAGTTGAGAATCATGAGATGTCTTCTCCAAAGGCTGTAGTAGTGGGGGGTTGAGATGGCTTCCTTTAATTTTAACATTATACATCTAAGGGTAAATTAGTTTATATATCCTCCTTTTAAATATCTCAGACTGGATCCTTTTATGCTACATTAAAGGCACTATCATGAAAAAAGGTCAATTATGGTGGCTTCGTTTCGCATCTCGAGTTCCAAACTTGCATAGGTGATAACTTTATTTTAATAATATAAGTCGTTTTTTTCTTTCAATCCAATCTTGGGTTTCTTTTAAGTTTTTATGATTTCACATTCGAGCTCAATTGCATATCTGAACAAAAGAAGCTGATATTAATAAAAATTGCATGGACGGTGAGTACACTTTTGTGTACTTGCAACCTGAGTTGTAGCCGATACCTTTCAAAATCAAACGTTGAGCCTAAATCAGTTCTCGAAACGAGGCGTAATGACAATCGTTTTAATCTCCCCGCGGCAACGAGCGGCGAAAAAAACTAGTTAATCTTTTATTCGTGTAAAAACACTTTTTTTATATTAAAGCAAAATAAACACTTCTAAAAGATAAATTAATACTTAATTATTTGATGAAGCAACCAAATTTGAAAATGATGCCCACTTCATTTTATTATTTTAAGGGGTATTCGGCCAATAACAACAACTAGAAATTGTACCCTGCGTTACGGCGGAGTTATACTACTACATACGTTGATAATACAAAGGAAATGTCTTACTAAAATAAAATTTTATTTAATAATTTAATAAAAAGCATTATAAAACAAAAACGTGTTTTCTAAATTTGAAAATAAATGAATTTAGTAAAACAAAAATCAAATAATAAATAATATTCGCACAATGAATAATTATTTAAAAAGGTAATTTAAATAAGTAAAACCAGATTGAATTGCATTCAAAAAATGTAATTATCTTAACTAAATTAATGATAATTTATCTAGGCTAGGACTCTGTGAGTCTATGTATCATAATTATCTAGTATCAATTTAATCTGCTAAAACTTTAGATTACCTTGAGACACCAAAACCATTTTATCTATAATAACTAAAAATCTCATAAAATTAAACCTAGGTTGCCTAGCTGCCACCAATATATGACCACGGCCACCACCCCTTGCATACCACCCCACCGTCACCACTACACCTTCACAACAACCGCTGCCACCACACATTATCGACACCACACCACCACCACCAATACCTCATACACCTTCACAACCCTTTTTCTAAGTTCCTATTTTGCACCATCACCACTTTCCCTCACCACCGCCTCCCCACAACATGACCATCCGCACCAGAAACCTGCAACCTTCTCCTTCGTGTCGCGGCTCTACAAACCCACCGTAGATTGGCCTTTCCTCTGCCGCTGCAACCTCCCACCACCATTCATAGGTCAATTTAGGATATGTAGACCTGATAAAGGGGCTCGTCGGCGATGCTAATTGCTTCAAAACCGGCAAGGGTAGCGGTCCTTGGCCTCGGTGATGGGTGATGGGTGATGGGCCGTGAGTGGCCGTAATCGGAGGTTCACAAAATTGTTGTTATCATGACGGACCTTGCGGCGACGGTGGCGCGGTAAACTGACGGAGTTGTAGTTTGTGGCCAGGATGAGTTTGCTGAGGAGTGGTACAACATGCAATAAATGTTGTAAAATTAGCTACAGTAAACACCCCTCACACAGTAAACACCCCTCACAGACCGACTTTTGTATTTAATATTTATATAATATTGTTATTAATATAATATAATTAAAATAATAACAATTATGTTTTCCGCTTAAATAATTTATTTCAGTACAATTTCATTTTATTATTATTATTCCTATTTATGTTTAAATTATCTATTATATATAAGAATAAGCAAAATTTGCTAGTTGATATATAATGGTCAACCTTGCGAAAATTTGCTAGTTGATATATAATGGTCAACCTTGCGTTTTCTAACAACATATCCCTCTAACTTATTAGAGCATTCACAGTCCATTCCTTATCTTTATCCATATAATAACACTAAAAATCACTACTTCTTCTCTCTCCTTTCAATTAAATAATATATTTTTATACCTTTTTCATTACCTTTTCTCTCTCCTTCACTCACAACCACTTTCAAAAATATTAAAAAATTTATAAGGATTGTACAGTGATTCTTCAAATATACCAATCCACAATAACATTTTCTCTCTCCTTCACTCACAACCACTCAAAATCATTCCATATAATATACCAAACACACTCACATGATTATAGGGTACTGGTTGTGAATGCTCTTAAATGCTTCAATTACTTTTCTTGTCATACGTCCAATTGTGTGTTTTTTTATCAAAAGAGTGTAAATAAAAAAATGTTTCAATTACTTTTCTTGTCATACGTCCAATTGTGTGTTTTTTTATCAAAAGAGTGTAAATAAAAAAATTATTTATCAAAATGGAATAGTTAGAAAAAAGTATTTATTATAGTGTTTTTTTTAACTTTTTTGTCTTCTCATCTCCTATTCTCATTGGATACTTTATAAAACTAGGATTTCCTTGAATTTTTAGAAAGATTTCTAAGTATGACTTTCTTTTTGTTTTTGAGAAACATTTTCCAATCTATTTCTAACGTTAAATGAAAATGAAATAGAAATGCATTCTAAAATTGCATTTTATAGTATGATATCATCTATATCTATATATAATACTAAAACAGTAACTTGGGGGGACACTTGTCACATTCATAGGCCCTCTAAGTTTGTTTTTCCCGCCTCTATCTCCTCTTAAATAGTTATCTAAATTAAAAATTAAATAATTTTAATTCTTTTTAAGATTAAAAATATTTCTTAATAAATTAAGAAAATATGTCTTTTATTAATGTTATTTCTAGAAAATATTTTTTTATAAAATAAGAGTTTTTCTAAAACATCAAACATTTTTAAAAATATGAAATATCTTAAAATTGATGTTTTTAAAAGGTAAACTTCTTTATAAATTATAAATAATTAAAATTAGGAGTTATAATAAAAAACTTTTAAAAATGGAATTTTTAATACAGTTTATTTGGAAAAAATGGTTAAATTTTTTTAGAAATAAAAATTAAAATTATTACTTATATGTAATTTTAATCATATTTTATTTTAAAATATCATTTTATACTTCATAAATTTTCATCATAATTAATATTTTATTTTTAACTCGTGTAATACACGGGTTTACTAAAGTTAGTATTATATAAACAATAATCAACAATTAATCAATTTTATTTTTCAACTCGTGTATTACATCTAGTTTTATTTATGTTTTTGTGTTATTTTAATAATTAACTATTCACCTCACGTGTAATACACAGGTAACTAAAGCTAATGTTACATACTAGCTTTAGTAAACCCGTGTATTACACGGGTTGAATAAATAAAATATTAATACAATAATATTTATTAATTATAAAAATGATATTTTAACATATAATAAAATAATAATATCAACTTTTTAAAATTTGTTTTTAAACTTTTTCTGAAAATAAATAAAACAAATCGTATAAAAATGTTATTTTTAATAATTTTTCCATTATAACTCTCAAATTTGATTATTTTTTGTTTTAAAAAAAGTGACTTTTTAAAAATACCAATTTTAAAAAAATTTGTATTTTAAGAAAAATATGCTTTAGAAAAATATATTATTTTATAAAAAAATTATTTATTTAGAAATAATATTAATAAATAGATTTATTTCTTAATTTATTAAATCTAAAAAGTTGTTAAGGAATATTATTAATAATTAAGATAATTATTTAATAGGAGAGAGATGCGGGAAAAATTTGATGAGAATGATTGTAGTGCTGCCACGTGTCATCTTAAGATACCTTTTTATTAGAGTAGGTAGATTATTATAGAATATATCGTAAGGATAACATAAAAATAAGACAAAAAAATAATTCGAACTCGATAGAACAAGTAATATTTCCAAGGAGGAATCATTTTCTTAAATGACAAAATATGTTTTAGAAATTTAACCCATTGATTCTTTGACTCTCAAACTCACGCCTCTTTATCTTGTTTTTCAAAAAGATTGATGTATTGCAATTATATTTTACCTGTCCTTACGGATTCATGCACATTAGGATTGTATTCACTTCACAAATTTTATTTCCATAGATAAAAATAATGATTCAACACATGAGAAAAGAATCTAACTCTAAGGAGTTCTAATAAATACGAACCAAAACCACTTTCGAAATAAAGGATCGTAAAGGCTCGCTCGACTAAAGGTTGGACTAAAGGTTATTGTGCTTACCAAGCTTGGAGTAGGACTATCTTTGGTACTGAGCTTTGTATACCTCTAGATTTCTTCTCGTCATTATTAACAAACATTGGAAAATTTTAAAAAAATATTATAAAATACTAAAAACAAATCCTATTAAAAAGATTTCTAAAAGTTTGAAAAAAATATATTAACAGAATTGAATAACAATTAAAAGAATACTTTGTAAAGTATTTAATGAAAACAAGAGTAAAAAATAAAAATGATAAAAAACTAATTTAGTAAATATTTTTTTCAGCTACACCATTTTAGTAAATAAGTATTTTATTTACTTCCATTGGTAAAAAAAATCTGTTCAATTTAAGTGCTTTTTTAAAATATTTCTCTAACTATTTCAAGAAATTTAAGCTCATTAAAATCATTTAAATGATCCTTTAATTTCATTTATCACATTTCTTATCTTAATATTAACTAGTTTTTTTTGCCCCGCGCGTTGCGCGGGGTCTTTCGTCATGATCCCAAATATCAAAACGCAAATGTCAAACAAAATGTAACGGTTACCATTCCAATGTAAAATCCTAAAGCGTGTAGAAAGGTAAAACAAACCCGTCGCTACGACTCTCACTCCGTCGATAACCTTAACGGCTACTTCATCGTAATTCGTAAAGTGATAAAATAATTTAAGTGACTCACATTAACCTTGAGAGCAGGGAGAGGAGCTTTTGACATATTGGGTCGTATCCAGCTTCGTTCTCTGCTCAACTTTTGGTATTGAAGTTCATGTTGCTACAAAGTTGAATTAACACGATCAGTGACATTCTCAGTTCCAATATGCGTGTCGCTTACACGGGAAAAAAAAAAGAAATTTGCTATCTAAGTTCATATTGCTACAGATTAAATCATATTTTTATTTTGGCATCTGAAAAACAACCCCAAAAATCAAGAAATGGAACATTAAGCATCTAATTTCATGCTAATTGTATCCAACATTCTTAATCGAAATCCAAGGACACCCAGAAAAATCCTAGAAATTGTACTTATGGTATCAGTTTTATTATTATTCTCAATTTGATAATATGAAGAAGAACCCATATACTATTACCAATATATAGATCATTTAATCAAGTAACTGATAGCAGGGAATGGAAATATATGCATACTGACACAAAAATACATCCTAAATATATACACACTAGCTCTGTTTGGCTTTTTAAAATACCATGCACCTTTTTCCTTTATAAATTGCATTGTTTGAACGATGAAAGGGCTGCGTGATAGATTGTTGATGTAAAAACAGTTACAATTACTACTAAAGCAGGAAATTTTGGCAAAATCAAATAATTTGATCAGTGATCATACTGAAAGAACAAAAATTCTATGTAATTAAGTTGTAGGCATCCTATGTGGACCATAACTAAAATTTGGATCCTAGTTACCTGAGGCTTAACTTTAGCTGATATGTTATTGAGTAGATCAACAAAAAACACACGAGTAGTGACTTTGGTCAACTAATGAAATGGGTATAGCTTTAAGTTTTAACTATAGTCAATTGTCTTGTGACTTTTCAAGAGAAATAGGGAATAAAGTTTGTTACATAGATTAATCAAGATATAAAAAGTCCATGCTGGTGGCAAAAAAGATACAGATTCAACAAAAGACATGGAAATGTACTTTATAAGAGCCCCTCATGTTTCATTAGGTCAACTATCTTCCCAGAATATGAGTTGTTAGCAGTACATTAACGATATTAGGTTCCAAATCACACTAATTTGTGCTCTGATTCTCACTTTTCCTAATTCATTTATATGAATGTAGGCAAATGAACTCTAAGTAGCCCCCTTTTTTGAAGAAACAACAGTGATATGTAATTCTGTGATCAGGGCTAAGCCACATCAAAGCTTCCATGAAACTACAACTAATTTCTAATTAAGCAACTTTTAAATTTAATGATTAGAGCTACGGTTTCAAACTAAAGTATACAGTAAAACACCTTAACATGAACGCAATCATCAAATCAAGATATCATGACTTACACATAGGTTTATTCAACAAACCGGGTAAATTATCAAACATCACTCCAAAAATCAAAAACTTTCAGTAAACTAAATCTTCTAATATTGTTCTACACAACCCACAAACAATCACATTTCAAGAACAACAAAAAAAACCAAAGAAAACATAAACCCTAGTAACACCAATCAACACACAAATCATCAAAACAGTTTCAGAAAATCACCGTAGGGAGCTTGTAAGGATCAGGCAGCATGGAAACTTGCGAAGGAGGGAAGAACAGATGCAAATGAGCAGAAAACAGAGCCACCAATGAAATCAAAGCTATGGTCCCTGTTGCGGCCCTGCACCACCAACACCACATCGCGACCGCTGGCACAACAAGAAGATTGGCATCGGTAAGCAACAAACCTAAATAAGCTACAACTTTTCGGCACATACTCTAGTAACCTTCCTAATTTCAATCAAACAATCTTAACAAAATCTATCATTTTCTCCAACAAACTGAAAGTCACTTGAAGACATCCAATTAGCAAGAGTTCGAGTATATAAGAAAATGCAATTTTTAACCCAGTCTACCTCAAAAGTTCGTTCCTTGACAACAGGTTGCTCTAATGCTCTTTATGTGCTCTAATACCACCAATTCTTAAACAGAACTCCAAGCAACAGAGTCACAAACAAATGATTTAGCAATCTCAAAAACTACCAACCTCCTTATGCAGCTCCATTGAGCTTTTCGAATGAAAACTTCCAGCAATACTTTTACAGATCTCCACAGGTACAAACAACAGTGATCCTAAAGTTAATCACCCGCCCAACAGAAAAGCCCATTCAGCCCTAAATCTCGCTAACATAAAACAAAACACACAAATAATCAAAGCACAAAGCACCAAAAACAAAAAATTCTCACCAACGTAATCGCCTCGGGACACCACCATCGCGACACCACCATCGCGAGCGCACACCACCGTCGCGCAACCACAGCCTCCAAATCATCACCATCGCGCAACCACAGCCTCCAAATCGATCTGCAACCGCCGACCTTGCCTTCGATTCGCGCTGTTACGTTACGATTTAAGAGGAATTGAAGCCTCCATTGCTTCCGATTGGATGAGAGGAGTCGAGAGGGGGAAGGGGGCTCGCCGGATACCCGCGCAGGTGGCCGGGATTGGCCGGATTCGAAGAGAACAGGGGGGGGAAAGGGGTGTCGGCCGAT
Organism: Flaveria linearis; assembly: GCA_024085815.1. Classification (NCBI taxonomy): domain Eukaryota; kingdom Viridiplantae; phylum Streptophyta; class Magnoliopsida; order Asterales; family Asteraceae; genus Flaveria; species Flaveria linearis. The sequence continues at coordinate 15,488,402 of CM044002.1, forward strand.
GAAGAGGAGGAAGAGGGAGACGATGGTGGGTGTTGAGGGAGACGATGGTGGCGGTGGTGATGGTGCTTTGCATATAAGGTTTAGCTACTGTACTACTGTAGCTAAACCTTATATCTTTAATATATATATAATGTTCTGTTCCGTGACATTAATGCCAATAGTTCTAAGTACTAGCATGTGCTAGGTAGAAAAAAAATAGCCAACTATTCTTAGACTAAATGGTTAAGGTGGTGTTTGATATCGGCTGACCCGGCTGACCCGGCTGACCGGCTGACTCGGTCAGTGGGTCAGCCTGTTTGATACGCGGTTCATTTCAGCTGACCGGGTCCAAGATGACTGACCCAGACCTGAAAATTAAAAAGGCTAACCCGGCTGACCACCCACGGCGACCACCTGCGCGACCGCGACCAGCCTTGACAACAACCTGCGCAACCACCCACGACCACCACGACCACCTGCGCGACCACCCTTGCGCGACCGCGACCACGAGATTCGATATCGGAAGTGATTGCGGTACCCACTGGAAGTTTCTAGAAGGCTTGGGATCGGAGAAATCAGGGCTGTGATGGTGAGATTCGATATCAGAAGCGATTGCGGTGGTGGTGGTGGAAAGTGATCGTTTGAATAGGGTGGAGATTGAAGATGAGGGTGAGGGTTTGAGAAGGCGGATGAGGGCCGCCATTGGTGGGTTTTGTTGAGGAATTGCAGAGAGATTTGGGGGTTGAAGATGAAGTCAGCAAGCAGATGACGTATGAAAGAGATGATGAGAAGGAGATCCCCAATTCTAGAGGCATATTCATGGAACTCAAATACTCAAATATTATAAGTAAGTTTATTCAAAACGATCAAAATCTGAATCTATATATATATATATATATATATATATATATATATATATTATATTTATCATTTCACACTTAACTGGCAGAGAAATTTAACAGAAGTGTACACAGTGGTTATTTTCTCATTCAGCAGAGTCAGTCAGATATTAAATCAAACAACCAAGTTTCAGTCAGATGCAGACTCAATCAGAACCTCTTACTGGGTCAGCTTCTGACTCAGTCAGATCTTACTCAGTCAGCACAATCAAACAGCCCCTAAGTAAAATACTCAAGACATATATTATAGAGAGATATTGGGTTTAAGTGTCATTAAAACAAAAATACTCAAAGTTAATACATTAGATTTTTTCAGTTGTGGGTTTCTCTTAAAGGGGTTAGTGGTACGGTTCCCCAATTAGAAATTGATAGGTGAGCTCAATTAAAATAAAAGCAATCCTCTGAAGATAGGGTCGTATATTTGTCGTTTAAGAAAATAAAGATAAAAATAACATTTGACTACCACAATCCACGTAAAAGAAAGACTTTTAAGCAAATCTGAGTATATAAAGAAGGAGGAGATCTATTTTGAAACCAATAGTCATAAATCAAGTGTTAGAAAGGCGTTTTGATAGGTTTTGAACCATGCTTAGCGCATCTTATTGAGTCAAGAACAAACTTTTGAAAAAAGATGCATTAGTGGACGCTGAAGATCAATAAAGCATGACTATGTTGTATAATTTTTTTCCTTTAAAACTATCATAACGAGTAAAAAGAGGACCAATTGAACTAAAGTCAATTTACCACTAGGTTGAATCTCTAGTTTATTGAGAGTGGTTACTCTATCATTCAGGGCGAAGCTTTTAAGGGGGCGGGGGCCACCGCCTCCTATTTTTTCGTCTGTAGTATTAAATTTTAGTCCGATAGTGTAAATTTTTTGTCCGATAGTGTAAATTTTGGTCCGATAGTGTAAATTTTTATATAAATATCGAGTTCGCCCCTCCTGAAAAAAAATCATTTCACCCCCGCCCCCCTACAAAGTTGGTTAAGCTCCGCCACTTGCTATCATTGTCAATTTTTAATTTGTATTCTTGCATGTGTTATTTGAACTGGTTTTCTTTTTAAATAGGACGTACACCACACACTGATACAAAAACAAATTTATGTGACTACATAGTTTTATTCAAAAGAACAATTAGATTAAGAAACAGAAAAGATCAAATGTTAAAGGATTTATAATCTTGTAAATATAATGATATCATTATATTTAATCTCTTTAATTCATGAGCGGATGTTATCCACAACAGTACAACACCAACAATTTTATTCACAACAAATTACAACTACTAACAAATACTAACTACAAAAGTGTATGCTAGTATTTTAAAGCAAAATTTTATTCTTTAAATTATATGAACAATTAAAAAGTTATTTAAATGCACGACAAAGGGTTTAATCATTAACTTTAATTGAATGACAAAATAAAATCTCATCTTGATGCAATGATGTGTACCCGGTTGTAGGAAAATCGTGTACTCACGTTAAGTTATTGTTATTTTGTGCCATAATAGAATAATAGAAACAAATATTGCACAACTTTGTTCATGTATGATCATAAATTCATTTTAAGCGTGACGCAACTAGAACAAACAGAAGACCTAAACATTTATGCATATGTAGTGATAGAGATTATTAGATATCGGTATGAATTCTTTTGGGACTTTGCTAGAATAGAAGGTGAAACACAATGTACTAAATAGTCAAGCATGGTGAACAAACTCTATGAACACTTTGCGCGATCTAATCTTCAAAAACATGCACTTCCAACTCGAGTTTATACCCAAAAATCCCACCAAAATCGATCTACCAAACTACACTATAACACCATAGGAAAACATATCCGACTTACACTTGGGTCTTGATCACATCAAAATAGACATCTCTTAGCTTCGAACAACAACATGTTACATGACGTAGTGATCTGAGTGTCCTAATACATGAAGTTTTCCCTTGTTGACTAAATGCCAGAAGAATCCCCTACCTCTACTAGTTTTACCACACAATTTGACTATAATATTACCAAGATTACAACAAAATACCATTTTTATGTAAAAGTTACTTAAACCTTGTGACAAAAATCCATAAGTGTGCATATACATACACATAAAAATCACGGATTAGGGTTCATACAATGGTTTGTTTTGGTTGCAGATTCTTTGCAATGCGTTCAATAATTTGTGTTCACTTTACACAAGGACAATAAGTTATCTTGATTCAATGGTTAATTGATTGGTGTATATTTACAAGTGTGCACACACATACATAGGAAAGGATGTTGAGAATAAGTTATAAATTCTACAATCTTCTCGAGTTAAATACTTGGTTATGATGGCTTTAATGCCATTTTAGTTTATTAAAATGACCAAGTCTTGTTTGGCATGTTCGCTTTTAGTGAAATAAGCACCTTCATCATTTTCTATTGAAATTTACATAAGTGATTTTATGGTGCATCGATTTGTGATCAAAAGTTAATGTTGTGGAGACCCGGGTTCAGTCCTCCATGGAGACCTAATGGTATAAGGTGGCTTGGTGATAGGATGCTTGGTATCTCTAGTGGAGACCCGGGTTCAATCCCTAGGGTAAAAACATTGGGTGACCAACCAACAACGATAATGGAAAATACAAGACAGGGTCCGAGCATTGTGTGATTGTGAGACATAAATAATAGTTCGAACCTCACTCCTTCAACTTGGTTTATAACCCCAAGTTTGTTGCATCTTGTGAAGTTTTGAGACGAGGATGGCGTAGGCCGGTTAGCGAATCCGGTAAAACTTGTTTTTTAATCAACTTGTAATCATAAATAAAGCATATAGCTTGACAAAGGATAGTTGAACCAAGACCATTTTGTACTCTTTATCGAGACTCGAGACAACATGCATGACCAAATAGTTGCCTTTTATCGACTCGCTGATGGAAACATCAACAGTGTCAACATATTATTTCGAGCTATTGAAGTAATAAGTACCAATGTGGTCATGTCAAAATGAGACTTCATAAAATGGCGTAAATAAGTAACATCCAAAAGTGCGAATCATTAGATATTCAGGAATTTTTTTTAAAAGTGGTGTTTTTTTTAAAGGTGAGGTGACATGGGGGACCAATCTTGACATGTGGTGACATCAGGGGTACCCGCCCTTACCATGGGCGGGTTCTTCCCCTCGTTGACCGAGCCTGCCTCTTCTGTCCCTGCTGTCACGAGCCTGCAACCTCTGTCCCACATCGAAATTTGTGTGCGGTTTTCAATCAAGCAAGAAGTCGCCCATGGGAAGGGCGGGTTCTACAATAACCCACAACCGTCCGATTTACTTCTGCAATCAATCTCCACCACCCAATAGGATAACCTAACTGCAGAAGACCACGCCCTTTCCAAGGGCGGGTTCTCAAAAAACCCAGACATTTCATTACTACTCTATCGAAATAAAATACCCTCACCCTCAAATATATATATCCCATTTAAACAACCAAATTTTTATCTATCTACACAACCCAAATTTTATTACTCACCTAATTATTCTATTATTTCATAGTTTATTTGGAAAAACAAAATGAGCTGGAGAATTACACCAGGCCCACTAAATAACGATCTGTTATTTTTAAGTGGTCAACATAGAGCTGATTATTATTTTCAAGAACCAGAAAGCGATGAAGGAATTTTACGTGTTAGACGAGGTGATAAAGCTTTTTGGGATTACATTGATGAAGTGCCTATCCCTGAAAATATTATGAGATACATAAGGTTGGCTGGTTTTGCGGGTGTGATCGAGTGTGGTTATCGTAAACTTGACCGTGCTCTCGTCTCAGCTTTAGTAGAGAGATAGAGGCCGAAGACACACACATTTCATTTACCGGTTGGCGAAACCACAGTAACCCTGTAAGATGTACAAGTTTTGTGGGGTTTGCCGGTTGAAGGTGATGTTGTTTCTGGCACTAATTATGCTATGATTGCATCTGAAATTATAATGAGGTTTGAGTATTTAACGGCTGTACACTCGCTACAAACGCTGTAAGTGGTTATAAGTTAAACCTAAGGTTTATTTTAGATCAAATAATAAAACCACTCCCTAATAATGCCACAGATTTTCAGTGATCCAACGAGCTAGATTAATTATATTATTTATGATTGGTGCCACTTTATTTCCTGATACTTCTAGCAATTGGGTGCACATAAATTATTTAAGCCATATTGAAAATTTAAATAACTGTGATAGACTTAGTTGGGGAAGTGCAGTTTTAGCATCTTTGTATAGACAATTATGTAAGGCAACGAGTGTCACAAATCGAGAGGTTGGTGGGCCTTTATTCTTGTTGCAATTATGGGCATGGGAAAGATTACCTTCTATGTGTCCCGGAATACGAGATCTATTGATTTCAGATTACCATATGGTGCACGGTATGTTAAGAAAGATTATGTATAACTATTTTTTAGTAATCTTATATTTTTCAAGTTAACGGGTATATCTGAAAACATGATTACAGTTGGAATGGTGAACTTAGTTATGTAAACACCACTCCGCATTGTTTGAGCGCGTATCGATCTCAGCTGCATTCATTAAGCGAGGCCACGGTATTAATCTAAAATTATTTTATATATATTAACATTATGAAAACATATTAATTCATATTTTTTTTTTTCAGTTTAGTTGGAGACCTTATGATAATATTATTCACCTTCTACCTGATATCTGCACAAGTGGATATCAAAGCTGGAGAAGTGACACATACCTTATATGTTGGGAACTTGTTGAGCCTCACATTCCAGGTAGGGTTTTAAGACAATTCGGGATGTTTCAACCAATCCCTACAAGTGTGTTACTAACCCGGGAGCAACACATAAATCTACATTCGATTGCTCGTAAAGGTGGTAGAAAAAAAACTGGTTACAACATCATAATATCTTTGTTCAAGCATGGGCGTCTCGGCATAATTCAGTTGCTAATGAACCATACACTGATTCGCCAATTGCTTCTGAAGCATACATAAGGTGGTATTTAGAGCGTACTATTGTGTATACAACAAACCCGGCTCATCAATGTAACATCCTGTATTTTTGTGTCCATTTTATTTATGCAAATGTATAGCATCCTTAGTAAATTTTTATATATATATAAAAATAATAACAATAATAATAATAGATAATAATAATAATAATAATAATAATAATAATAATGATAATAAAATAATAATAATAATAATAATAATACAATAATAATAATAATAATAATAATAATAATAATATAATGTTAATATAATAATAATAATAAAGTAATAATAATGATAATAATAATAATAATAATAATAATAATAATAATAAATAATAATAATAATAATAATAATAACAATAATAATAACCAAGTATTAAAGTGCAGGGGTTAACTTGTCATTTTGAAAACTCTAAATACAAGTTTAATACATAAAATGATAAAACTGAAAGCACAGGGGCCATTTGTGTAAATTCCCAAACCACCCCCTTCTACCCCGTAATTCCGGCCACCGGCCGGTGGGAGCTCCGGCGAGCTTCAAACAACCATTTTAACATCGATTTCGACCAAATTAACCGGCCCCTCACCTTCGACTATGGGTTTCGAACCCGAACCCAACTCCAAAATCGAAATTCGCGCTCGTACCCTTTCCAAATCAAAACCAAATCAAAATTCTAAAAAAATTCGAAATCAAATCTTGCCAAAAACACAAATTGAATCGAATCAATCATTCCTAAAGTTAATACGCGGTTTAACAAATCAATCCATCCCCTAATCACGCGTCACAACAACTCGAATCTCTCAACTTTAGTAAACCCGAACGCGTTTTCAAAATCGAATGGGTTATGCTCGAACCTGTTAAATCAAGTCTATAAATTGTGGGCTTTCGATCCATTTTGAAGTTCTTGAACTCCCTGAAACCTCAATTTCACCATAAACCCTCCGAATCGAAAAGCCCCAATTCAAGAACATTCGAGACTAAGTCGAACTCGACATCACTCGAAACCCCATCAAAACAGGTAATTGAAACCTGTTTTCTACTCGTTTGATCCAAGGATCAGAAGCCCTATGATGATTTGGGTGTCTAACACCGAATCGAGGGTCAATTGAGGATCTGTTGAATCTAGGGTTATTCGAATTGGGGGAAACTGGGAGACGAGTGTTTAAATTTAAAACAAACCAATGTGAACCAGGCCACGGCCCTGGTTCACTGGTTCCTGCGTCCCATGTTCATAGGGAGGCCCCGGGTTCGACCCCGGGCAGCCCCCTCCCCTGTTTTCTTTTTTCGATTTTTTTTCTTTTCTTTAATTCTTTTTAATTATTAAATCTTTTTAAATTCTGAAAATTTCTAAAATTAATTTCATAAAATGCAGATTATTTTGTTTACTTTTGTTTAATTAATTTGGGACTAAATAATTTTTTTATAAAATACTTTTGTATTTATAAATACATTATTTTAGTTTTAAAAATACAAAAGAAATGAGTAAACATAATACTTGTATATGTATATATATATTTTTAAATAATTAAATTGTTTAGTTACTTATACCTATATATATATATTTATATATAGTTCTTTTAATAACTAAATCACTTAAAATGATATTATAATTGTTTAGTATGTATATGTATATATACATTCAAACAATTAAATTGTTTAGTTATTTATACCTATATATATATATTTATATATATTGTTCTTTTAGTAATTAAATCACTTATTATGATTATACAATATTATAATTGTTTTATATATTTATATATATATATATACATGGTTCTTTTAATAGCTAAATCACTTGTTATGATCATTATACACAATATTATAATTGTTAGTATATATATTTATATATATTTAAACAATTAAAGTGTTTAATTACTTATACCTATAAATATATATATATTTATATATAGTTCCTTATAATAGCTAAACCACTTATCATAATTATTATATACAATCCTTATAAACCGGTTTAACGTACAAGTTAATCAAGTTTTATTTATTAATTCTCTTTCGCGCTAACAATTGATTATACCAAGTATAATCCATTCGTTCCATTTAACCGATCACGTTATTAACATGTAATAAATACGAATAATTATTAAATCATATTAGACCTACAATTAATCATCAAACAAATTATAACGCGCTACTTTATTTCGTTTAGGTGCGTTGTGACGTTTGTGTTGGAAATCTTATTCGTGGTTATTCTTATTACATCTACAAGTCTCCTTTATTAAACATGTGAGTTCTTATGCCCCGCTTTATGATTATTTCACGTCTTTCGGGGTGAAACATGTTGCTTATACAAACTTACACATACACGCTTTGATACTTATTACACACGCGCAATTCTTTACATAGTCGTGGTTGTTTGGATATGATAAGTATTATATGAGATGTGACATACGTGTGCAATCATTAACTATTGCTAGCCTAGCGAAGTCTTAGATCTTTGGGCCTGACAAGCCTATTTGGTGCTAAAGTCGATGTATTGCCGACTCCTAGGAGCCGTATGCTTGTGCACTAGGGAACCAAATACACTTAGCTAATCATGCTTATTCATATTATTCAGTCGAGGCTTGATTGTAACTATGCATGTTCTATATACTTGCTATCTTGTGACCATTGACTAGAATTGCCACATTTTGTATACTTATTGTATTTAAAACCATGAGAATCACCAACTAGTTAGTTGACTTTATTTTCAACATGTTTCAGTTAATGTGCAAGCTTAGCGATGATTGAAGGAATGCATAAACCTAGATCATGGACCTAGGCTTAATAAAGACGATTGAATTCTTGTTTTTGTTTGATTTATTTTGAGACATTGATGTATGTGGTGATTGAAAACAATTGATTAATGGCATTTTATACTTTAACATAGCGTTATGTGGCTGTGAACAATCTTAACCCTCACACCTCGACGTTTCCGCCGTCAAGGTTGGGGTGTGACAGATTGGTATCAGAGCCCATAACTATAGGGATTTAGGTTATTAGAAATGGTGACCTAGACTATAGTTTATGCATGATCCTTATAGAACAGTATTCTTATGAATACATACTTATTGTTTGCATGCTGCCTAACGCTATGCCTTATTATGTGCAATGTGATGCCTTAGCATAGGTGCCTTTCTACATGATTACATATTGTTACCCGTCTCCCCTAGACTATCTTAAACGTTAATTCTCCCCGACAGTTACTATTTCTTAAACTTATTCTCGTCTCCAAGTAGAATCTATTGATAGGAATTCTTTAGACTTTATGTCTAATCTTGTAATATCCCATCAAGATTTTTGATTTCATAAACCAAAGAACTAGTGTGGTACATAGACACCTGTATTCTGGATTTTCTGGCAAAGGCCCTTGGGCTAAGGCAAGCGTATTCGTATAAATCTCATTGAGGGAACCGTTACGCTACCTGGGGATTTCGGGATGAGTGATAAACTATGACCAACATACACGAGTTTCTGAGGTGAATGGGTCAATTCATCTTGACGTGTCAACGTTTCCAATGGTGATGCGTCACCAAATGGAATCATTCCGTATAATTCATGATTCTTACCTTAATTGCCCACCCTTATTATCCTTTAAACGATCCTAACCCAATTTGTATTTTTCCAGCATGTCTTGTTACCACGGAAACCGAGGAAGATCCGGCCGTAAGCTTGCTGCCATGATTGCCCGGCAAATGGCTGCGGTCATCCCGACCATGGTGGCTGAACTCAGCAGCACTATGATCGCAAACGTCACGAACAATAGCAACGGTCAGGGGAGAATAGTGCAAACCAACGGCGTAACAACCAGTCTTGCACCTTCAAGCATTTCAGTTCATGCAAGCCTCCCAGTTATAGTGGCAAGGAAGGTGCCACCGGTCTCTTAGAGTGGTTTGAAGGATGGAGAACACCTTCGTCAACTGTGAGTGCCCCGAAGCACTCAAAGTAAGGTATGCCACCAATATGCTGCAGCAACGGGCCTTAACGTGGTGGAACAGTGAAAAGAGGAACCGAGGCCCCGATGCAATCTTGGCTTTAACTTGGGAGGAATTCAAAAACATAGCCATAGCCAAGTTTTGCCCGAGGAGTGAAATCCAGAAACTGGAGGAGGAATTCTGGAATTGAAACAGGATGGCGGGAACCATCTGGCATATTCTACCCGTCATCATGAACTAAGCATACTGCTGCCACACATGGTGGATACCGTTTCCCGAAACGTGGAAAAATTTATTAAGGGTGTACCGCCTCAGATTCAGGATGCCGTTGTGGGTAGCCGGCCCGCAACCTTGGAAGAAGCTATCACCATCACTGCCCAATTGACGGAGAACCACATCCGAGCAGGCACTATGTCTGCAAAGGGTGCCAAGAAGACTGAGAAGACGACCCCCGAGGAGGTCAAGGAGGTCAAGCCTGATAACAAGAAACGGAAGTTTGTACCGGCACGGAACTACGCCGTGGCTGCTCCTAAACCGCCCCAAAGACAGTGTACTACCGGGGCTACACCGGCCGCACAAGTGCCCGTGGCAAGGGCTTATACAGGCCCTCTACCTATGTGCAACACGTGTAGGTACCACCATCCGGGAAACCTTCCGTGTCGCATCTGCACACTATGTGGCAAGTACGGGCACCTTGTGGCAACGTGTCGCCGAGCATTGGGAAACGCAGTGACGGAACCAAATCGGGTCTGCTACAACTGTGGAGAACCAGGTCACTACCGACCCCAGTGCCCTCGTCTTGTGGGCAATGTTCCACAAGCTCGTGGACGTGCTTTCAACATCAACGCGAACCAAGCGCAAGCGAACAACGAGGTGGTGAACGGTACGTAAAAAAAAAAATTGCAACCCTATCTCCATAGAATTTCTCTTAAAATTCCTTACTTGTGTCCTTAAGTGCCTTTAAAACCTATACAGGTATGTTTCTTATTAATGACACCTATGCATACGTATTATTTGATTCGGGCGCCGATAGAAGTTTCGTTTCCTTAGAGTTCGAGCCGACACTTTCTAAACCTCGCTCAAATCTAGAGAGACCTCTCACCGTCGAAGTTGCTGATGGAGAACCATCACCGTCGACGTGGTTATCCACGATGTCTATTGTGCCTCGACAACCATAAATTTCTTATCGACCTTATTCCAATGAAGCTTGGAAGTTTCGACGTTATTATTGGCATGGATTGGTTATCCAAGAACCATGCCGAGATCATCTGCTTCGAGAAGTGTATTCGCATGCCCTTACCCTCCGGTGACACGATGAAGGTGTTCGGTGAACGGTCCTCCAAAGGACTCAAGCTTATGTCATGTACTAAGGCTCAGAAGTGCCTAAGTAAGAGTTATCCGGCATTCTTGGCATATGTAGTCAACACCAAAACCAAGGAGAAGGAACTCAAAGATGTTCCAGTAGTACGAGAATTCCCTGAGGTCTTTCCCGATGATCTTAGCGGGTTACCTCCCGTACGCGAAGTAGAATTTAAAATCGACTTGATTCCGGGAGCAAGCCCCGCGGCTAAATCACCTTACCGACTCGCACCATCGGAAATGCAAGAACTCTCTAGCCAACTCCAGGAATTATCCGAGAAGGGGTTTATCGCCCTAGTTCTTCTCCTTGGGGTGCACTGTCTTATTTGTGAAAAAGAAAGATGGGTCTTTCCGCATGTGCATCGATTACCGGGAGCTCAACAAGTTGACCATCAAGAACCGGTACCCTCTTCCTCGTATCGACGATCTTTTCGACCAACTTCAAGGAGCTGCAATCTTTTCAAAAATCGACTTGCGTTCCGGTTATCATCAACTGCGAGTCCACGACGACGATATCCCAAAGACTGCATTCCGCACCCGGTATGGGCATTACGAGTTCATGGTTATGCCTTTCGTCTTAACCAATGCTCCAGCGGTCTTCATGGATCTTATGAATCGGGTGTGCAAGCCATACCTAGACAAGTTCGTCATCGTTTTCATTGACGACATTCTTATTTATTCCAAGTCTCGCTCCGATCATGAACTTCATCTCCGTCAAATCCTCGAACTGTTGAAGAAGGAACAACTGTACGCGAAATTCTCGAAATGTGAGTTTTGGCTTGAAGAAGTACAGTCTTAGGGCACGTTATGAATAGTCAAGGAATTTACGTCGACCCTGCGAAGGTTGAAGCCGTAAAGAATTGGAGTGCTCCCACAACTCCGACGGAAGTTCGATCGTTTCTTGGTCTAGCCGGGTATTACCGGCGATTTATTGCCAACTTCTCAAAAATCGCAAAGCCACTCACGTCCTTGACTCAAAAGAACAAGCCTTTCGAGTGGAAAGCCGAGCAAGAAGAGGCGTTTGAGACATTGAAGCACAAGTTGTGCAATGCTCCTATTCTGACGCTACCGGATGGAAATGACGACTTCACGGTATACTGCGACGCGTCGAAGCAAGGCCTTGGTTGTGTTCTCATGCAATGGGGAAAGGTCATCGCATATGCCTCGAGACAATTGAAGGTTCACGAGGTAAATTATACGACGCACGATCTCGAGCTCGGAGCGGTGGTCTTTGCTTTAAAAATCTGGAGACACTATCTATACGGCACGCAATGTATAGTCTACACGGACCACAAGAGCCTCCAACACGTTTCAATCAGAAGGACCTCAATATGAGGCAACGTCGTTGGGTGGAACTAATTAGCGACTACGATTGTGATATCCGCTACCATCCCGGCAAGGCAAATGTCGTAGCCGATGCATTGAGTCGAAAGACGCATCAAAAGATGGTTTCCGTTCAAGAGATTCGTGACCGACGCCAATGGTTCGATACATTGGGAGAGTTTGATACTGAAGTCCGACTCGATGTCAACAATGCTACGGTGTTATTGCAGAACTTAAGGATCGATTGTGACATCGAGGCGAGTATTCGAGAAGCACAGCAAGCGGTGCAAACCGAAGGGAGTATGAAGGAAGAGCTCGAGCCAAATCTCTTAGCCTAATTAGAAACAAGAGCCAATGGGCTAATGTATTTCGCAAACCGAATCTGGATCCCCAAACGCAATAACCTTCGGGCTTCTATCATGAACGAAGCACATCGGACTCGTTATTCTATTCACCCGGGCTCCGATAAGATGTACATGGACTTACGGAGTCAATATTGGTGGCCCGGAATGAAACGAGACATAGCAACCTATGTTGCTAAGTGCCTTACATGCACGAAGGTTAAAGCGGAGCATCAACGTCCAAGTGGATTACTTGAACAACCCGAAATCCCATGTAGAAGTGGAAACATATATCCATGGACTTCATAACCAAGTTACCTCGGACATCTCGCGGGCACGATAGCATATGGGTAATCGTCGACCGATTGACTAAGTCGGCACATTTCATACCCATACGCGACACATATAAGACATCAAGGTTAGCCCGGATTTACATCGACGAGATCGTAAGCCGTCATGGTGTGCCTCTTCACATTATATCCGACCGAGACGCTCGATTCACTTCTCACTTTTGGTCTACTATGCAAGAACTTCTCGGTACACAATTGGATTTAAGCACGGCTTACCATCCCCAAACGATGGCCAACCCGAGCGGACGATCCAAACCCTGGAAGACCTGTTACGTCTCTGTGTCCTTGATTTTGGGGGCGACTGGGATACGCACCTACCGCTCGCAGAATTCTCCTACAATAACAGTTACCACTCAAGCATCCAAATGGCACCGTTCGAAGCACTTTACGGTCGTAAGTGTCGTTCACCAATCTGCTGGACCGACGTTGGCGAGAATCTTATTACCGGTCCCGAGCTCATACAAGAGACGACCGACAAAGTCGCTATCATCCGCAAGAACCTGGAAGTGGCTAGGAGTCGACAGAAGAGCTACGCGGACAAACGTCGCAAGCCACTGGAATTCCAAGTTGGGGAGATGGTCCTTCTCAAGGTCTCACCGTGGAAGGGTGTGGTTCGCTTTGGAAGGAAAGGCAAGTTAGCTCCAAGGTTGTAGGGCCTTTCAAGGTTCTGAAAAGGATCGGGAAAGTGGCCTACAAACTAGAACTACCCTCCGACCTTAGTGGAATTCACCCTGTCTTCCACGTCTTGAATCTGAGGAAGTGTCTGGCCGACGATAATTTGCATGTGCCTTTGGAAGACATTCAGATCGACGAGTCACTACACTTCGTTGAAACCCCGTCGAAATCATGGATCGGATTATGAAGAAGACTAGGACCTCTACGACCCCAATTGTAAAGGTTCGATGGGAGAACAAACGAGGAGCGGAATTCACTGGGAGCGTGAAGAACATATGAAGAAGACTTACCTTACTTATTCTTGTAACCCTTTTTGATTCTTAATTTCGGGACGAAATTCTTTTAAGTTGGGGAGACTGTAACATCCTGTATTTTGTGTCCATTTTATTTATGCAAATGTATAGCATCCTTAGTAAATTTTATATATATATAAAATAATAACATAATAATATAGATAATAATAATAATAATAATAATAATAATGATAATAAAAAAATAATAATAATAATAATAATAATAACAATAATATAATAATAATAATAATAATAATAATAATAATATGTTAATAATAAAATAATAATAATAAAGTAATAATAATGATAATAAAATAATAATAATAATAATAATAATAATAATAATAAATAATAATAATAAAATAATAATAATAATAACAATAATAATAACCAAGTATTAAAGTGCAGGGGTTAACTTGTCATTTTGAAAACTCTAAATACAAGTTTAATACATAAAATGATAAAATGAAAGCACAGGGGCCATTTGGTAAATTCCAAACCACCCCCTTCTACCCCGTAATTCCGGCCACCGGCGGTGGGAGCTCCGGCGAGCTTCAAACAACCATTTTAACATCGATTTCAACCAAATTAACCGGCCCCTCACCTTCGACTATGGGTTCGAACCCGAACCCAACTCCAAAATCGAAATTCGCGCTCGTACCTTTCCAAATCAAAACCAAATCAAAATTCTAAAAAAATTCAAAATCAAATCTTGCAAAAAACACAAATTGAATCGAATCAATCATTCCTAAAGTTAATACGCGGTTTAACAATCAATCCATCCCTAATCACGCGTCACAACAACTCGAATCTCTCAATTTTAGTAAACCCGAACGCGTTTTCAAAATCGAATGGGTTATGCTCGAACCTGTAATCAAGTCTATAAATTGTGGGCTTTCGATCCATTTTGAAGTTCTTGAACTCCCTGAAACCTCAATTTCACCATAACCCTCCGAATCGAAAAGCCCCAATTCAAGAACATTCGAGACTAAGTCGAACTCGACATCACTCGAAACCCCATCAAAACAGGTAATTGAAACCTGTTTTCTACTCGTTTTGATCCAAGGATCAGAAAGCCCTATGATGATTTGGGTGTCTAACACCGAATCGAGGGTCAATTGAGGATCTGTTGAATCTAGGGTTATTCGAATTGGGGAAACTGGGAGACGAGTGTTTAAATTTAAACAAACCAATGTGAACCAAGGCCACGACCCTGGTTCACTGGTTCCTGCGTCCCATGTTCACAGGGAGGCCCCCGGGTTCGACCCCGGGCAGCCCCCTCCCCTGTTTTCTTTTTTCGATTTTTTTCTTTTCTTTAATTCTTTTTAATTATTAAATCTTTTTAATTCTGAAAATTTTAAAATTAATTTCATAAAATGCAGATTATTTTGTTACTTTTGTTTAATTAATTTGGGACTAAAATAATTTTTTTTATAAAATACTTTGTATTTATAAATACATTATTTAGTTTTAAAAATACAAAAGAAATGAGTAAACATAATACTTGTATATGTATATATATATTTTAAATAATTAAATTGTTTAGTTACTTTACCTATATATATATATATATTATATATAGTTCTTTAATAACTAAATCACTTAAAATGATATTATAATTGTTTAGTATGTATATGTATATATACATTCAAACAATTAAATTGTTTAGTTATTATACCTATATATATATATTATATATATTGTTCTTTTAGTAATTAAATCACTTATTATGATTATACAATATTATAATTGTTTTATATATTTATTATATATATATACATGTTCTTTAATAGCTAAATCACTTGTTATGATCATTATACACAATATTATAATTGTTTAGTATATATATTTATATATATATTTAAACAATTAAAGTGTTTAATTACTTATACCTATAAATATATATATATTATATATAGTTCCTTATAATAGCTAAACCACTTATCATAATTATTATATACAATCCTTATAAACGGTTTAACGTACAAGTTAATCAAGTTTATTTATTAATTCTCTTTCACGCTAACAATTGATTATACCAAGTATAATCCATTCGTTCCATTTACCGATCACGTTATTAACATGTAATAAATACGAATAATTATTAAATCATATTAGACCTACAATTAATCATCAAACAAATTATAACGCGCTACTTTATTTCGTTTAGGTGCGTTGTGACGTTTGTGTTGGAAATCTTATTCGTGGTTATTCTTATTACATCTACAAGTCTCCTTTATTAAACATGTGAGTTCTTATGCCCCGCTTTATGATTATTTCACGTCTTTCGGGGTGAAACATGTTGCTTATACAAACTTACACATACACGCTTTGATACTTATTACACACGCGCAATTCTTTACATAGTCGTGGTTGTTTGGATATGATAAGTATTATATGAGATGTGACATACGTGTGCAATCATTAACTATTGCTAGCCTAGCGAAGTCTTAGATCTTTGGGCCTGACAAGCCTATTTGGTGCTAAAGTCGATGTATTGCCGACTCCTAGGAGCCGTATGCTTGTGCACTAGGGAACCAATTACACTTAGCTAATCATGCTTATTCATATTATTCAGTCGAGGCTTGATTGTAACTATGCATGTTCTATATACTTGCTATCTTGTGACCATTGACTAGAATTGCCACATTTTGTATACTTATTGTATTTAAACCATGAGAATTCACCAAAGTTAGTTGACTTTATTTTAACATGTTTCAGGTAATGTGCAAGCTTAGCGATGATTGAAGGAACGCATAAACCTAGATCATGGACCTAGGCTTAATAAAGACGATTGAATTCTTGTTTTTGTTTGATTATTTTGAGACATTGATGTATGTGGTGATTGAAAACAATTGATTAATGGCATTTTATACTTTAACATAGCGTTATGTGGCTGTGAACAATCTTAACCCTCACACCTCGACGTTTCCGCCGTCAAGGTGGGGTGTGACAATCAAGACACGAACCCTCATGGCTTCCAAAATGATGGTCAAAGATTAAGAATGATGGTATGGTTAATTTATTTGTTATAATGATTATTTATTATTATTCATATTATTATTGTTATTAATATCATTATTATTATATTATAGATGGATGGGATGAGTCAGTTTTATCAAAGACCAGGGGATGAACGGGGAGGAATATGGCGAGCCGTTATATGGAATTTGCACATGCAAACCATATGAGTTATTACCAACGCATGTGGCACGGAATTGATGATACTCAACTTCCTCCTGTCACACAGCGTTTACACAGAAGGGGTAGAGGACGAGGGGGGTAGGTCGACAAGTTGTTGATGATAATGGGAGAAAAGAATATGATAGAACAAAGGGATTCCACGGAAACAACAGTTCGACTCCCCCTTTTAAGCCAAATGAGCAACCCATATTTTTTTTACGGTAGTACCTCAAGTACTCAGTTTCCACATTTTAGTCAAATGGGCACCCAAAATTTTGAAGAAGGGGGCCCGTCAAATCCTTATCAAAGCCCTAATACTGGTTACCAACAATCATCTCACCATTCTTCCCGCTACCTTATTACCCTCAATTTCAAAAGACGGCTCAATCAGTTGACCGGTTTTTAATGCATCTCCTTGCCCATTCGACTAAATGATGAAGCAACAAACGATAATGATGACACTTGTTAGATATTATTTCTTTATATAATAATGTAATTTTTATATTTTTTATAATGCAATTTTTTATATAATGCAATTTATTATAAAATACAAGCATCCAAAAACTAACAGTAGTACAATAAAAGTAACAAGTAAAGCAGTAATACAACAAAGAAGGTCACTTGGGGTCTTGCGTTTGATTATCTTTTCTGTAAACCATTCAAGGTGACTATATGCATAACGATACTGATAAAACTCTTTTGCCATATAGTGTCGATATCTTGCACACGTGTCTTTAAAATCTCCTCCATACTTAAGGTTTTTCCTTGAACTAGTTTTGCATTAACATACAAACAAAAACCCCTGAATCACCACCAAGATCACCCCCGTCCTTAGGCAAGTACTCCTCAGTAGTTGTAAAAGACATGTCATCCCTTTTATCACAATGAATAAATGGTCCAGTATAATTTTTTTCCAGTAACCAATCTGTTCCATCAGACAGTAAAAATTACATGGAATAAAATCTAAACAGGGAGAAGTAACTCATGATATAGTTCACGATATAAGTTATTTGACCAATACTGAAGAATCTCCATTGTATGCAAGTTAATTCTGATAAGTAACCAATCTTCTACTGCTTTTATAAGTATTGGAATATTATATTGCACCTCCCAAAATGGAGGGTACAACTCATCAGTTCCATTGCCATATTTGACAGGCTTCACATCTTCCCACACACATAATTCATCCCAAAATTGAGGTGGTAGAATTGTCCAATTCAACCCTGACGGTCCAAATTCCCAAGCTTTTCACGTCTCATCCGCATCATCCGTTTTACCCAACCTTCTATATGCTGTGATATAAAGTATTAACATCTGATAATTATTATAAAACTAAATTATTTAACAAAAAATATATAACTTTTTACCAATGGAGAAAGACGACCGTCGCGTTCGTAGCCTAATAAAGCACCCCAAAAATCCTTCCCAAGCCACTCACCACCAAACAGAACTGAAACACAATATGGCGCATCCCGTTGTTGTAGAAGTCAATAGCATCTTTTGACCAGTTCTTAGATTCTTCTTCATCTGCAACTAAAAATGTTGTATGCACTGGGTTGTTTTCTGACGAAGATGATTCACGTTGCTTCTTAGGCCGCCTCAACCTTTGTAGAATTGAACTCGTCGATCGGAGTTCATGAGCTGGTTCTTTACGGGACGGTGTGCCATTATATTGTGTAGTGTTTAGGGAGTGTGAAGATGAAATAGTGAATTTTGAGGAAAGTGTGATGAATATAGTGAGGATGGAAGTGAGAAATAGTGTATTTAATATAAGGTAAAAAAACTTAAAAATATAAAAAAAAATATATTTATAGTAAAATAACAAAAAACATGAATATAAACTGGATAAGCGTTCAATGATAGATGTGAACGATGTATCATATGTGTCCACGTATGAGTGTGGATAGTGAGGTGCTAATTATAAAACCTCCAAACATCCGTCAACATCATGATGGAAAGCATGATGACTGTGCTGAACGTCGGCATGGGTGTAAAATCTCATTGTGTATCCTTCTCGTGTGTCTATCGTGACGTGTGATTTTGATGGATCGCCTCTTATCCTCCAACCGGGTTCGTCCAATAATCAATGTGACGAAGCGGGTAAAAATGACTGTTACTGTTCTGATAAAGAACAGTACTATAACTGATGAACAGTATGAGGTGATTCACCTCTATGGCGACAAACTGCAATTGCATGTGAGCATGGGAATCTTTGCATCTGCCATTTACCACACGTGCACGTCTGTTTTTGTATTCACAGTATAATCATTTCCACCAGCTTCATTTGTTTGGATCTTGACAGAACTCTATATCTCGCCACCTGTAATCAACTCGGTTATGATATGCTCTTGCGAGTTAATATCACGTGCATTAAACAAACGCCATATGCGAGGGGTAAAACGCGGTGTTGCAGTTGGCTGCGATGTCAGTATGCTTCTGAACGTCGACTGTTTTCTCGAACGTACAATTAATAATAGCTTTTATTGGCATAAGCCTGACACCTCGCAACGTATTGTTGAAGCTTTCGGAAATGTTTGTGGTCAGGTTACCCCACGACGATGATTTTTATCGTGTAGAAGCGTCCATTTACTCTCTTTAATAGCTTTTAAATATTCCACGCTTCAGGATTGACGCTTGTCATTTGACTTACACAATAATATACTTTCTTTGTTGGGTGGTGCTTCGATAGACCAACATAGCCTTTTAAGGTAGAAACCTTGAACTTTTACATGAGGTTACTTCGAACATGTCTGAGACAAAATCGATGAACAGCATTATTTTTCCATTCTTCAAGAGTATTCATAGCACGAATAATTCCTTTGTGCCTATCAGAAATAACACACAATTTTTTCCCGAACCAATAGAATGTGGTGAACTGCAATGTGTGACCAGAATGTTGGAAAAACCAACTCCAACTTTCTACCGTCTCTTCATCTACAATTGCATAAGCTACGGCATTACGTAGTTGTTTGCATTTTTGGCAACTGCAATTAACATTTTTCCACGGTAGGAACCTTTCAAGAAAGTGCCGTCAACAGATATCACCGGCTGACATACCTGAATGCGTTAATTATTGGACCGAATGCCCAAAACACATATTTAATGGGTAATAAGCAGATGTACCGGTCGGATGATGTAACCATTCATAATAACATGGTTCTGCTCTGTAATGCGTTGATGTACGTAGGTAACTGTTCAAAGTTACTGTCCCAGCTACCATAAAATATTCTCAATGGCAACTTTTCTAGCTCGCCAGGCTTTATTTATGAAACATAAACATTCAACGTGTCTTTTAAATGTGCTTGAATTTGCTTGATGGGAAAAACAATATCTTGACGAATAAAATGGATAATACGGGTAACAATATCTCGGCATTTGAAACTTCTATTGTTGTTACCAATAACAGTACCAAAACAGTTATGCGCATTCACCCATCTTTAATTTCTCACATGTGATGATCATGTGTTCTTGGAAGCATAAACATACCATGTACATGGAGGACCATTATGAAGATTATTGTTGTAATTAGGGCTAGTGCTGTAGCACTTTGCTCTCCATCTTGTATGTTTATTTCAACTACTACAGCCTCTCTGTTAGTGCAAGAATCCATAACCGCACTGCATGCATCACTTCATCTTTCGATTAAAGTACATGCCAACACGGATTTCTTTGACTCTTCATTCCAATATCCATATGGTCTTCATCGTCAAAATCAGCAGCTCATATCTCTTAACTCCTGAGGATCTTCAGAATAATTACCTCTCCGTAAGATCCTGGGATTAACACCAGAATTATAATTGTTTGAAACTCCATAGTGTTGTTGTCATCATCACTGGATTCTTCTTGTGATGGAATGAGTTCAGTATCTTCACTGCTGTCTGAAGTACCATCATCTGACTTATCAAACCTCCGTATCATTATCGATTGATGATGAGAATTGGTTGACGGACCGGCTTCATAATCGTGTGATCTTACATTGCCTTGATGATGAGAATTGCTTGACGGATCGGGTGCTTCTGATACAGAGACACCGCGTACGAGATCCATATAATTGGATTGTTGTACAGGCATTTTCGGCTCAATGATAACGTAAACATTTCCTCGGAAATTTCAACATTTTCTCCCAAATAATACAAGACTTCTAGACTTGAGTCATTAAAAATTTCAGAATCTTGAGAAAACCACCATATAAGTAGTATAATTTTAGTTTCAAATTATAATATTTCTTTTGAACGTGAAGATGATTATAAATTAAATCAACGAATTCTTCGTATGACACTCTATTACGAAGAATAATGGTAGAAATTCTGTAGAAACATCACATATGATATTTCCATTTTCGAATGAAATATCCCCCCCCCCAATATATTTGTAAAAATAAGGCCGAGACATGATAATGAGATTGAATATTGAGATTGAATATGAAAATATGAAATATCAAACACGCGTGATTTATACGAATTGAATACAAAAATATTGTGCGAATGCATCAAAAATTAAACTCGATGCTTATAGGTGATCGGTACCTTGAAGTGTGTGGTCAAAATTAGTCTGCTGACAAATCTGAGAACCAGCCCTTGCCAAGGGCGTGGTCTCCTGCGAAGTAGGTTGCTTTTCCATTTCTATTGGACGGGGGAGATTGGATGTTGGCTGAAATCGGACGGAGTAAGGGGTTGGAGAACCCGCCCTGGTATGGGCGAGTTCTCCATTCAACGTTGCAGGCGGTTGACAGAGTGGCAGAGGGTGCGTTGACCGAGGGGGAAAACAACCCGCCCTGGGCAGGGCGGGTACCCCTAAACCCTTTTGACAAGATTGACCCTCTTGTCATCTCTCTCTCACCAAAATACCCATTTAAAAAAAAATTCGATTCAGACTAACCATTGATATTACATGTATTGTCTATATCATGTATGGGGTGCCATGCTAATCATCATATGGCGATCCATAGTACTTTCTTGTGGCACCTTGAACGTGATAGAATGTGAGTTTAGAGATAGCGGGAACAAGTAACATTTGGACATGTGGTTCATATGACATCTAGATTTGATGATTATGATTAAGATTTCCTACGATTGAAACGGCAATGTGGTGGTCAATGATGAAGGAAACTTTGATGGGTAAAAAAATATCACCTAGGGGTGTAAATGAGAATTATAACCCCCTTCAAAACAGGTGTTACACTTTACATACTTTGAGACTATTTTGCTTTCTAAAATACAATTTGGATGCAAAGTGGTGACCATACACTAGTACAAAGACAACTTGCCATATGCAAAACACAAATAAAGAAAACATGAACTTTTACATAAATTATATAGTTGTTTATGTGTCATGTCAAAAGTGTAAAACCACATATTTTGAATATTTATAGAGGTGTATATGCAAAATCCAAACCGAAAATACCTTAGAACACATATGTTGATCTGAATGCAATATGTTTTAAAGGGCCAACAATAACATAAAGTCAAGGCGTCGTAAAAATACAATCCCTAAAGAAAGAAAATTCAAACGTAGAGCATAGGATACAAAAAAAAAAACGCAAAAACAACGCTTAAAAATATGTTTCTTCTTTTTCTTAGCGGACCACAAGGTTCATGCAACCTTATCCAAGAATTTGATTGTAGTAAAATGACACAAATGGTCCCCAGTGTCTCATGTAATTTGTCACCAAATAAAATGGCTAGGTATTTATACAATAACAACATAAGTAACTTTTGTGACATTTTGACCGACATAGACTATATTTATGATCAATTCACCCTAATATAGATTAAACGTCAATCACCCTAATAGTTAGAGCATAAATTACAAGTAGCCGTAGTTTTTAGGTGAGAGAATAGGGTTGGTGGGACTTATGGCACTCTCTTCAACTATATAGAAGGCAACGACCATAGCTATAGTGACGATGGTGATTAGAAGTAAGGAAAGTGATGTAAAAGGTATTAGGGTGAAAGACAAAGGTAATGAAATGGTCGTATTCAGGGTGACAATGATAAACCCGTATGAAACCCAATGACTTGCGTTGATTCCTATATATGCGCAAGTGTATTTAATTTGATATCACATAAGAAGCGCAAGATCTAGGGTGGTATGGTTGTAATAGCAAGCAGAGGCAGCACTTGAGTAAGACATCCATGTTTAAACAATTATACTAGGCCACAACTAGGGTTTGTTGAGATTTCAAGAACTCAACCTTGATACCACATATAACCGGGTAATGCCTTTGTATGTTGACAACAAAGATTACATATTCTATATTCTATATATATATGATATAATGTTATATATTGTACCTTATATTATGATTTAAGTGTGAGATACATCCATAAGAATGTCAAAATCTCATACTCTTCAATGGCAAAATCCTCTTCACACTTTCACAACTTCCGACCACTCATCTATTTTAAACAACTGCTAGGACTGCATGTTGAGAGTAACTACAAGATCATCATTTTCTCAAGTTACACTTATAGTGTTTTTGTAAATTTTGTACAAAAAACTACAGTTTTACATTTATAAAACATCGTGTTAAAAAAAGACTTTTTCAAATTACACTTACACCCTAAGAAAATGCCAACAATACATGTGCTTTTAGATGTTTTGCCAATCACTAGATATTAGTTTACCATAAGTTGAACTTCAATAAAACTTAATGTTAAGTTGAGTCAAATCGATTACAATACACAATCTCTTACCTTTTGTTACCGAAACGAATAAATCTTTCAACAACCAACACTTTAATCAACTAATCATCCCATCACTAGTCATTATATGATTGTTCAATCTCCAACTACATAACATAACATAACACCTTCTAAAAGTCGTAAAAGCTTGTTGACAAAGGCTCTGGTAAACACAACACAAACACAAGAGTAGAAACGAATAAAACCCATGTGAGTCGGTCCAAAAAGCGACGCTTACGTCTTTTTGGTCGCCACCAGATGACACCACCGAGCATATTCCCTCCGGCGACCCCTTCTTCTTCCCCCGTTATTCACGCCCCCCTAATTTAACGCCACCACCATTCACCATTCACATGAACACTCAACACCAACGTCTTCTATCTTCTTCTTCTTCTGATTTCTTACGTATATATATGCATCCTTTCTGCTGTGTGCCCGCCGATCACAACCACTCGATGCCGCCCACTCCGCCGTCCTCCGCCGCCCTCGGATCGGAGGTTTCAAAGACCGTCGGAAGCAACAGCAACAGCAACAGCAACAACAACAATAGCAACCACGTGTCGTTCAATTCGGTGTCGGATTCCGCGCGGCAGCCGGCGATGAGGCTGACGGGGGGAGATCAGAGGGATGTGAAGATTAATGATATCGTTGGGAGCGGGATATCGGGGATTTTGCATAAGTGGGTTAATTATGGAAAGGGGTGGAGACCTAGGTGGTTCGTGTTGCAGGATGGGGTGCTGTCGTATTATAAGATCCATGGGCCTGATAAGATTGTTGTTAGTAAGGAGACGGAGAAAGGGGCGAGGGTTATGGTGATGAGTCGTTCCGACGGTTGTCTCGTCATCGGAATTCTGGATTAATGTTGCGAATTCGCATCATCATCATCATCATCATTCGCAACGCAAGCCTGTTGGTGAAGTTCATCTAAGGTGATTTGAATGATCATCTATTAGTAGTTTGTTACAAATGTATTGATCGATTGCCGGTTTGATTTGATTGGAAATTTAAAATCTTTGGTTCTTTTATTGAGCTTGAGACCTGATGTTTGATTAGATCTTCAGCTTTGGTTATATTCTGTGTCTGAACAATCTGTTTGATCTTGTTTCAGTTCTTCTGTATTGTATTGGGTTTCGGTATGCATTTTAGATCGGCTTGAAGAACGCTAATTTGACCTTTTTGAAATTCATAATTTCATTGATGTTTCTGTTATGTATCTTGTTGGTTGAAACCCTTCTTGAGCATCTATGATTGTGTTTGTCATGTGCCCATGTGAAAATGCACAGAAGTCTTTTTTTTATAACTTTTGAAATCTTTTATGCCTTGTTTGTTTGAATCTGATGGTTTTCGCGTATTGCATCATAACTCGTGAGATTGTTTTTTGTAACATTTTCTAGGTTTCATCTGTTCGTGAAAGTAGATCAGACGACCGAAGATTTCCATTTTACTGGCACAAAAAGGCTGCATTTGAGGGCAGATACAAGGGATGATCGAATTGCATGGATGGAAGCTTTACAGGCTGTGAAGGGCATGTTTCCCAGAATGTCTAACAGTGAATTAATGGCTCCAATTGGTGGCATTACACTATCAACAGAAAAGTTGAGGAAACGGTTATTGGAAGAAGGTGTAAGTGAAGCAGCTATTCAGGACAGTGAAACTATTATGATGACTGAGTTTTCAGCAATGCAAGATCAATTAGTGCTTCTTAAGCAGAAGCATGTGCTTCTCATGGACACACTGCGTATGCTAGAGGTACATATAATCTTTCATGTTGATAGGAAAAAAAAATCCTTCTAATATTGGTTTGTACTTGAATTTAGAGTTTGAAACCTTTTGCCTTTTACATTCACTAGTTACATGCATGACTTACTTCCAGCAGGGGGCAGGACATAATTTATATTTGTTTGAATTCAGGCTGGTATGAGGAAGCACTTTGATGTCATTTAATGTCTTATGGTTGGCATGAACAGAAATTTTCTGAAGAAATGCATGACAACGAATGTTCATGCATAATTGATAATTTTATGTTTTGATGGTTCCCAAATGTCATTAATTGTAACTAAATCTGCATCTGTCCATGCCATTTATGCCACCACAAATGTGATCAAGTTATTTATTTTTAGAAGGCTCTCTATATTTTAGGTTCATAGAATCTTAACATGCATTTGTTGTGACTCAACCAGTGTAGAGCCTGCTGTTATTTTATTCTTTTTAGAAGCTATGTGACGAGCCTAAGCAGTAAGTTTGATTTACACTTAAACAAACAAATCCCTTGATAATATTGTAATAAATATGGTATAAGCACCTGTATCTTTCTTAATAATATTGTATTTAAATCATTATCTTCCATCCTTTCTATATTTGTAAGTGGGATATTAGTATATTACTGGGTACGTTTGTTTGTGTGTCTTTTTATCTTCTTGTAACCATATGATGCATGATATTAGTAGATTAGACTAATGATCTGTACTGCTATTAATTATTTTAAGTTTTGGTGATGTTTTTTGTTGCTTGTAGACAGAAAAGGTTGACCTCGAGAACACGGTAGTAGATGAGAGCCAAAGGCTGTCAAAAGAAGTTGGGGCAACTTCAAGACTAAGGCAAGAGAAATACAGTGGTATGCTTGTAAAATTATTCTATTTGAGACTAATCACATTGTTGACTTCTAAGATTTTTTCTCCTACAAGGAAATATGGTTAGATGGTTTGCTTTGATTGTCTAGGATTGTGTTATATATGCTCAATTGCCTTTCTTGTAATTTTATATTTTCTGATAATTGTCAGATGCAAGCCTGAGTGAATCAGAAGATGATAATGATAGGGAGATGCAGCAGAAGAAGAGTCAGACGAAGAAGATAATGCCTTCTTTGACACTCGGGACTTTTTATCATCTGGTTCTTTTAGAAGTAGTGGGTCTGACATGAGATCGTCATCCTTTACATCTGATGATGATGATTTTCAAGTTAATGAACCAGAAATTGATGCTTCGATTAGATCAGTTGGTACTAATTTTCCTCGTGTTAAGAGAAGGAAGAAGTTACCAGATCCTATTGAAAAAGAGAAGGGAGTTAGTCTTTGGTCAATGATCAAAGATAATATTGGAAAAGATCTAACGAAAGTGTGTCTTCCTGTATACTTCAACGAACCTATTTCTTCTCTGCAAAAATGTTTTGAAGATTTGGAGTACTCTTATCTTCTTGACCGTGCATATGAATGGGGCAAAAGGGTGAGTTTGTTGTATTATTATGAAGTTGCAATATCTTCTCTTCACAGATGTTGTGAATTTTGTTTAATCATTTAGGAGCCATGAATGATAGAAAGATAGCTGATGTAAGCTTGTTAGTGGTGAGATTGATTGGCTATAGAAGAGAAGACAGAATAAGAGGGAGTATGATTAACATACTTCATAATTCATCTCTCTTAATAAAATTGGACTGTCTTGACTTTAGCTGTTAGGTTGAAAATATCATCTTAATGAAAAAAAATCGAGGAAATCTTCTAAGTCAATTTAGCTCCTTGAAGTCTTGGTATTTAATTTTATTTTATCCCCTACTACAAGTTGAATATTATATGGTTTTCCTTTGTCATCTTATTATGTGTTTGGATGACTCTGCTACAGATTTTTTACATTTGAGTCTCATCAATTCATTACCAAATCTGTTTTAGGGTAACAGCCTTATGCGGATTTTGAATGTGGCTGCATTTGCAGTATCTGGATACGCGTCTACTGAAGGCAGAAACTGCAAACCTTTTAATCCATTGCTAGGGGAGACTTATGAGGCAGATTATCCAGATAAAGGCCTTCGGTTTTTTTCTGAAAAGGTTTACTCTCTACTAAGACTGTGAATTATTATCTTCAACTTTTTAGTGTCAAATATTCTGTTAAATCCTTCCGGTTAATTGTTTTAATCTTGCAACAGGTCAGCCATCACCCAATGATTGTAGCATGTCACTGTGAGGGTAAAGGATGGAAATTTTGGGGAGATAGCAATTTGAAAAGCAAATTTTGGGGTCGTTCAATTCAGCTTGATCCTGTTGGGGTTTTAACTTTGAAATTTGATGATGGAGAAGTTTTTCAGTGGAATAAGGTACTGCATAAATGCTAACTGCATTTTCTATTCTTTTGCAAGTTTTGTCTTGAAGGATGCTTGGATCTTGTTTCAGGTTACAACATCCATATACAACCTTATTTTGGGGAAACTTTATTGTGACCATTATGGCACAATGCGTATCCAAGGGAACCAAAATTATTCCTGTAAGCTGAAATTCAAGGAGCAGTCCATCATAGAGCGGAACCCCCATCAGGTTTTTCTTGTTTCTGCCATTTCCCTCAAGTTTCACCTCTAATGGATGTGTTAGTTACACCCAATGTGGTGACATAAGAAGTTAATAACCCTATGTGGTGTGATTCAATTTCCTTCTATCGACTCGGAAGACATGTATCCTTTTTTAATCGTATTTTAAGTTGCAGCAGTTAATAGCAGATATATTTGATAATGCCATACTTATATTCACCAATCACCTGTATCAGTTACTGATATTATCTCCTCATGAATTTAAATAGAAAAAATGAACATTTAAATAACATGTTAAGATCATACTCTGGCCCTTGGTTGGTTCAGGGTGAAGCTTCTTCTTGCTATATCAGACCATTATCAGTTTATATGAATGTGTTTGTGTTACTCTATGACAAATATTTAGATTGCTTAAAACTCAGTAGGATTGACAATCCGTACTTAGAAACATGATACCTTGTTATGACATTTCATCATTAATTTGAACTAACAATCTAATCTTGATGCAGGTACAAGGCGTTGTTCAAGATAGGAGTGGGAAAACTGCAGCAACCTTAATTGGCAAATGGGACGAAAGCATGCATTTGTTAATGGAGACTGTTCTGGAAAAGGAAAAGGTGACCCATTTTCAGATGCTCGTTTGCTGTGGCGAAGAAGCAAACCTCCAAAAGTTCCCACAAGATATAACCTAACTCGCTTTGCTATTACCTTAAATGAGCTTACCCCGGGACTCAAGGTAAATCTTTCGCTTGGAATATTGATGAAATCTCTATTCAAAATTGTTTTAATAATTTGTTGGTTTATATATTTTTTTTCAGGAGAAGCTTCCACCAACTGATTCAAGGCTAAGACCAGACCAAAGGTGTTTAGAGAACGGCGAGTATGAAATGGCAAACGCAGAGAAACTAAGATTAGAGCAACGCCAGCGACAGGTACACGCTTATACATAATTTTAAAAAACCTTTAAAAATGCATTAAAACCAATCATGATATGTATGTTCATATTCTAATACCGTTTCAGGCTAGGAAAATGCAAGAGAGAGGGTGGAAGCCACAGTGGTTCACGAAAGATAAAGCAAGTGATACTTTTGTTTATACCGGGGGTTATTGGGAGGCTAGAGAACAAGCTAGGTGGGATTCATGTCCTGACATTTTTGGACAGTTTTCTTCAGATCAGACATTGGACTGAGTAAAGATTATTCGGCATACATTATATATACTTGTTTACACCTGATTTTCAAATCAGAAGACGACGAGGTTGCTTATGCTTCCTCGGCGCTAGAAGGCTGTATTTGTGTTGTATTTTCTTTACTCTTTCCCCTGCCTTGTATTTTTGTTCTACTAATTTGTTCCTATAGTTCTCTTCAAAAAAAGCCCTTGTTTTTTTGTCATTTTTTAATTCTTAGATTCTTCACTCATTGAAACATGTTTTATACAAGTCGAAAATTGCGACTATTTGAGTTCTTTTTTTTTAAGTAATGAAAGGACGATTTGGTCATCTTTAGAACTGTTTAGTGTTGTTACTGTGATCTCTTATCTGATACAAGTCGAAAATTGCGACTATTTGAGTTCTTTTTTTTTTAAGTAATGAAAGGACGATTTGGTCATCTTTAGAACCGTTTAGTGTTGTTACTGTGATCTCTTATCTGAGGGGATGGGTTGTCTGATGTGTTAAATCCGAAACTTACATGGTGTACAAAAGTTTCAATGCACCAATGCGTCCCATGGTTGTTACTTCTTAGCAGGTAGTACTATATTTTAGAATTTTAACTTATGAACTGCAGCAACACCATTATAGTTTAGTTGAGTCTACTTAAGACCAAAGATTAACATAAGTTAGGAGGAACTAAATACACATGTTTGATACTATTATGATTTTGGGTACCAAGAAACCTTGGGAGAACCCCCTATTGTGTCTCAAAGGGGTAGCGCCCTTGGCAGGGTGCAAGGGGCAACACCCCTGGAAAGAGACCAAGATCAACAGCAGTTCGGTCCATCAATTATACGTTAGAAATTTTTTTTGGATTTGCATGATTGATGAAAAATTGTATAAAATTGATTGTTGGAATGAACTAAAGTTGATATCGATTATGAATGGTTATTAAGATCCAACAAGTTGGTACATCATCATCAAAGAGTGATAAGTAGCAACCTCATGCATATGTTAGGCTTGAGTTCTCATGAGTGTATGTGTTTGATTTAGGGTTTCCAATTTGGAAGCCATTTAACACTCTTATCATCATTTTGTATAAGGTGATTGCTATGTTACCAAATTATATGAATCATAAAACCATCTAATAACTCAAATTTACACGAAACTAATTACACTCGAAGCGAATATAAAGTACATTGATATATTTATGACTTTTGCCCAAATATATCTAACCACTTTACTTCATAATGGATATGGAATTAAAAAAAGTGAACAGAAAGACTAACAAAAATCAGTTAAGATAATTATACTGTTTATGCATAAATCCAACCATCAACTAAGATTTGTAGAAATTTGCCAGCTCCTCTGAAAAGGTCTTTCTGATGACATCTCTTTTGAGCTTTAGTGCTGCAGTAACCAATCCCGAATCAGGTGTCCATGCTTCCGAAAGCAACTTGATCTTTGCAGGGATCTCAAACTTCTCCAATCGGCCTGTTTTTGCAGCCTGTAAATGTAACTTATGAGCCAAATTATGCATATGATGCTAGCAACTTTTGAATATATGATATATTGTTCTTACCTTTAGCAGGGAACCATAAACTTCCTTCATGGTTTCTTCCATTTCACACAAACTTGAAAAATCATCAAATTTGATACCTTTCTGCAGAGCCCAAGATTCAACTGCAGGCTGTGAAGCCACCACAAGAGCCACACAGTAGCTGTGGAATGAATTCGCGTGCACCATTATGTTATCGACATAAGGGCTAACACTCAGAACGGCCTCAACCTGTAGAAGAAATGGTGATCTCAGAGTGGATTCTGGTTTTTGTTGGTATAAATCAGAAAAGGAAATAAATATAAATAAAAGTAAAATGTACCTTTCCTAGAGAAACATATTCTCCGTGTTGAAGTTTGACTATATCTTTCTTACGGTCAATTATCTCAAGGCAACCATCTTCATGGAACTGCCCAATGTCACCTGTGTAGAACCACCTCAGGCCTCTCTCATCAACCTTTATACAACCACAGAAGTTTAATAAGTTCATAATTTGGGTAGGTTGGGTAATGGGTCAAATTGGTACTGGGTTGAAACATGTCATCTTTAGAGTGGGCAGACTTGGGTTGACCCGCCACAATTACTTTTTTTTTGTCTTTTTTTTGTTCATAAATAAACAGTGCATTATTTATGATTACAAAAATATTACTAACAATCTAAAATCTTTTCATAAAAGGATTTTGGTGGTTGTATGCATTCAACAGTCAATTTTTAACCCATTTGACCCATCCCCGCTATAACTAATTTTTTAATTCAACCCCTTTGGCAAAATATAAATCATGGGAAGAAACTAGAAAGAATATTACTTGTATACTTCCTTTGTCTTCTCGTCATTTTTAAAGTATCCCAGAGTAACATTTGGGCCACCAATCACTATTTCCCCACGAGGCATAGGTGAATCACTTGTTAAGTAACCGCCTTCAGACCAATCTATTAACTGGACAAAAGTAGTTATAATACAATCATGAGTGCTGAAAAAAAGATGTAGCAACCATAAACAAATACAAACAATAGGGCTGAATAAAACGTATTGTGTGATTAGTATGTTTGTAAATTGTAAAAAAATTGAGTAAACAACTTTAATCATTTAACACATTAAACTTGTTTTACATGATTCAATGTAGTAGTTTAAAATGTAACTACATAACACAATCCAAAAGAATATAGTTAGCACACTTGTTCAAGAACGTACGAGTTGAAATGCTTTATGTACAATATGTAAAGATCTAATCTTGTATGTAGCTAATTCAGTTGCCCTTTTATCAAAAAGAATGTTTTAGAAATGATATCACACTAGGTACGAATGCACAAAATATAGTATAAACTTGGAAATATAATGTAGAAGTCAAAAAGCCGTATAAACTTTTGAATCTATATGTAGATAAATATAATGCACAAAATATCAGTAAAAATACTTACTTGTAGACGTAGTGTAAAAGTACAAAAAGGATAGACGACAAGCAACACCTATATGTCTGAACTTAACAAATAAAGTTTTACTTTAGTGCAATTCAGTTAAAAACTAACACCAAGAAGTACAAAAAATATGTTTACCACTTTAACGTAGTTATAAATTTTTTTAACATCTTAATGCAACAAGAATAAAAACAAATGCTAGTATATTGTGTAGAAAATATGTGAATCTTGTGTAATTAAGACGAAAGTGCCTTAACTTATTTGGGAATGTGCTACTATGCTAGCATCTGCATTGGAAAGTTTCTAGTTTAATCCTAAGATAAAACAAATGATTTTGTCTCATTGTCTTGTCACCTCTAGGAAATTAATCAAAATCCATGCATAAATACAAATTGATATTAAAATAAGAATGATTGTGTAAGTTCCAAAACGCACAGATTGCAGATCTAACCTTAACATAGGAGCAAGGAAGGGGTGCACCAACACGACCAACAGATTTATCATCATACTCAGAAAATGTCCCACCAGCACACGTCTCAGTTAGACCATAACCTTGACCAATTGGTGCCCTGGTGTACACATCAAAACATGGTGTCATGAATGTTATTTTAAAGAAAAAGTATAAATAATCAATTAGAATTTTTTAGTACTAACCCAAGACAAATGTTGATAAATCTTTGCGTATCAGCAGACAAAGGGGCCCCACCAGACAGAATAAACCGTATGCGACCACCCAAAATGGCTCTAACCTTTCTAAACACTAAAAAGTTCCATAGAAGCTTTTCTAAACCCCACGCACCTAACCAATTTCCGTTTATAGCAGATAGCCGGCGATTATATGCTAAATTAAACAATGCCTTTGATGATCCACCTGCTGAATCCACCTGAAAGTTTCAGCCAAAGTTCATAGAACTGTAGTAATATACGAATATAAGACGTGTGCATGGAATTTTGAATCAACCTTACTCCTCACACCATCTCTGACACGATCAAGAATAGCTGGAACAGATGCCATCAAAGTTGGCCTTAGAGCAGATGCATCTCCCTTTGTGCCCCTTTTAATTTTACTTGATGTGTCCGTAAGAGTTAAAGGGGATCCATAACCTATTGAACTTCCTACAGCTGCAATTAGATTCTGTGAAATGGAAAACAAGAATTTACAGTTTGTATATAATTATATCATAATACTCTTAACATAATATATCAAGTAAGATGTCTATATACCTCAGCAGCAAGTTCAAGAATATGTGCTAGTGGTAAGTAGGCTAAATAGACATCTTTGCCCCCAAGGCCAGGCACAATTGTCATGACAGCAGAAACGGTAGCTAAAACATTGCCATGTGTCATCATTACACCCTACATCAAAGTGCATAACTTATAAGTTTTTCAAGTAAAAAGAACATAAATGTTTAAAAAAAAGAAACTTCTTACTAACCTTAGGCAACCCAGTACTCCCACTTGTATACATAATCACTGCCACATCAGCGGGAAGTGGTAGATCTGCTTCAACAGGTTTCTCTCTACCAATTTTTTCTACTTCAGAATATGAAAAGATTTTCCAACTGCTACTTCCCTCAGTTAATAAGGTATTTGAAGATGTTTCATCATCCATGCATATTACACGCTCTACTGTGTCTATTTGTCCACTTATATCCATAAGTTTTTTCAGTTCCTTATTTCCACAAATTACAGTAGTAACCTCTGTCTGGAAAACATTTTAGATTGTAATTAGATGGCAGTTAGAGTCGACACTTTTAAAATACAGCATAGAATATTTGAAAAGGTAAGCACGCTTTGCACTCAAAACAATTAATCATTCAATAAATTGGTTATTGTTTTCTTGAGAATAATACAAGAAGTAGCATGCCAAGTAGGATACACATCAGCATCTAATTTAGTTGATTGGACACTTATAAACAGGAACGACCACATTGCAAAGTCAGCTAACCATGTTGACTCAAAAATAAAATCACTATCGATACAAAGAAGTTTGTAAAAGACTACTTTTAATTCATTGTGATAGACAAGAACATGTACAGCACTTGCATTATTTTTTTTAATTAATTGTTAGCTTAGTTTACAAAAATTTTAATTCTTATATCTGCATATAGAGGTTGAGTGGACCACAAAAGCACATGTACCTTTTCATGGAATAGAAGAACAACGTAATCCCACTTTGCATTATAAATATTTTTATCAATGAAAATCACCATCAATGTATGCTTCATATTTTGTAAAATTTATTGAATTTATTCATTTTAAAAAAAAAGAAAGTAAAAGAAACGAAAAGACATACCTCATTTAATGAGTGACATATGGCTTCTTCTCCCAAAGACGCATACATGGTGACAACAGTTACATTGTGCCTAAAACAAGCCTGATTGACGAGATAAAATAATAGTGGTTACAGTTCACAAATTTTGAAATCCTACTATTAAGTTAACAACAATTAGTAGGTAAATAAATTACCTGCAATGCAATAAACCATTCTTCACGTGTATCTGCAAAGATTGCAACACGCTCACCAGTTTTATGCCCAATTTGCGCCAAACCAGATGCAAAATTACACACAACTTGAAACACTTGACCGTAAGTCATCCACTCATAATCACCTAAATGAAGCTTTTCAAATGATCTCCCATCTTGATTTACCTCTGTCTCCCTAGAAATTATTTTTCTTGTTCCAAGTAGATTCTTGTCAGCATGCTGATTGCATGCCTGCTCAAAAAGATCTGCTAGAGTCTTAATCCCTACCCATGCTGTTTCAACTGGAGATGTAAACCGGTGGTTTCTAATAGCATACCCGGGTTCCCCGCCAACATCAGCAGGCAAACCTCGTTTTTTTCCTTTTTTAGAGTTTCGAAGGGCGAAAGTGAGTAGAAGAGGAGCCAAAACACCAACAATATATGCACTCATGTCCTTGTAATTCCAAAAATGGACCTAAACACTAAAACATAATTTTAACTAATCAATATTACCTCAATTATTAAGGGAACAAAACAATATTAAGACTACAAAACAATATTGAAATGATGCCGTTTTACATTTGTGATCAATTATTGGCAATCTATAATATTTGACTTTATAGTACTGCCACCCCGAGGCACGTTTTTAATTACTAAGAAGTGAACAAAAAGAAATGGATAAGATTTTCTAACTTTGTGTATCACCATCTACAACTATAAACCATTATTTGTTGTGTGTAGCTGAACAAGTTTGGATACTGCATTTTTCGGGTGTACGGTGAGTAGGTACATGTCATCCCCTCATAATTGTTTTGGTAGGTTCTGATTTTTAAAGTGGAAGGTTATAATTTTTAGTCCTACCCAATCCCGCTGCCCGATAGTAGCAACGGTGAGAAGGTACATGCCATCCCCCTCGTAATTGTTTTTGATGCATGTGCTACATGTCATCAGAAATCATATATTATAGTTAGTTTACTACAAGCTTTAATGATCAGTGAAAAACATGATGTAGAATTTAGTTAATTGCTCAACCAAAATCAAAAAACAATTTAGGTTACAAGATGTCAAAAGGCCATTAGAATATATTAAATTGTTCAGATGCTTAAAACTTGTATTTAAGCCAAGAAGTTAACTTCAATGATAAAATGTAGCAAAATCAGAGGAGAACAAAACCTGATACAGACTACACAAGTTGTTTTGAACTTTTAATTTAAATCAATGTCTTATAGCCACTTGGCGACAAATATGTATAAGAACTCGCTGAATTACTACTCACTAGGTTCATGCACTTCCCATATATTATAGTTTTTAATATTCCAAAATGCAAACTCTCTATATCAACCAGTTGCTTCTTTTTAATCGAGAAACTTGCAGTGAACTAAACCATGCACTATTATGCATTTGATCAAGTGTCAACCAGATAGATTTCAACAATGAATCTATGGAAGATTATATACTGCAAAAATCTCAGTTCTAGGGTCATTATTCCTCAACTTGACCATCTTAATTACTTGTTTCCTTTCAAGGATATATATTTGGAATCAACTAGCCTACAACAACACAATGTAGAGTCATTAATGTTGTTAACAGATCTTAATCGGACCATTAGCATAAAGTATACATAATATACCCACTCTACTTAGGTCAATGAATCTGTTTCACAACTACTAGATCAAAATCATTAATCATCCTTTGAGCTTCGATTTCATGCCATGTGGTTTGAGTAATGATTCATGATTTCATTCCAACACATTTCAATTCCAAATGAAAATAACTAATCTGGAGAATTAACATCTACGCATGAGTAAAACCTATTGTCAGATTCTCAAATCAACAACGTGCATTAAGCAAAATGCTACAATCAGAAGATGAAATGAACAGCATACGAGATTAAAACACAAAAATCGTACAGAAAATTGGGGCTATTGTTACCTCGAGCGATTGCGGATAAAGAAGCAACTCGCAACAAGGTTGAGATGATGATGAGCAAAGGATTTTTGCTGATTATAAGGGTTTGGTGGTGGCAATGTTGAAATAAGAGTCGCGATTGACGGGCGGAGAATCCAAAGAGCAGATGCTTGGAGGTTCAGACGGAAGTGCCCCTGTTAAGGGGGTGTTTGTTTATTCTCTTTGCTTGTTTTATACTTGTATTTGAAAGTATATGCTAAATTCCTTATCCAAACTCTTATTGTAGTATGTAACGTTTTCTGTAATTTAATGATACCTGATAAGTGTATAGTTGTTTATTTTTATAAGGATGAAGGCTTAAGTCGTGATAAAATAGTTTTAAAAATATGATTAAATGAAAATAAAACTTTTTAAAAATATGTAAACTTGTTATGTTTAATTTATTATTATATTAGTTGTTAAATTTATTTTTAACCATAAGTTTAACTAACATACAAAAGTTCTTTGATCATAAAAATACAAACACGCCCAGAAATATTGAAATTTGTCTGTATACAAAGTCCAAATGTGTGGACGATGTAGGAGCATATCCACTTTTGTAATGGCATCCCTGTTTCTCGTTTGACCACTAATTTTTTTTTTACGATTGTAGCCCAACAGTAACATAGTATTGTTCTCGTCAAATCTTTAAATAATCTCATTCTAAATTATTATTATTATTTATTTATTTATACTGTTTGTTATTTTATTACTAATTATCAAGGCTATTTTATGGTAATTATTATTTTTAATAATTTTTATTTGACATTATTCTTATTATTATTTGTTGTTTATTATTATTATTTATTATTATATTATTATTATTATTATTATTATTATTATATTATTATTATTATTATTATTATTTTATTATTACTATTATTATTACTACTATTACTATTACTGCTATTACTATTACTATTACTATTACT
This sequence comes from Flaveria linearis, assembly GCA_024085815.1. NCBI lineage: Eukaryota > Viridiplantae > Streptophyta > Magnoliopsida > Asterales > Asteraceae > Flaveria > Flaveria linearis. Next base: position 15,526,158 of record CM044002.1, read on the forward strand.
ATTACTATTGCTATTACTATTACTGCTATTATTGTTACTACTATTATTGTTACTACTATTATTGTTACTACTATTATTGTTACTACTATTATTGTTACTACTATTATTGTTACTACTATTATTGTTACTACTATTATTGTTACTACTATTATTGTTACTACTATTATTGTTATAGTTATTATTGTTATTATTATTATTATTATTATTATTATTTATTATTATTATTTATTATTATTACTATTATTATTATTATTATTATTATTATTATTATTATTATTATATTATTATTATTATTATTATTATTATTATTATAGTAATAATTTTGATCTAGTAGTTGTGAAACAGATTCATTGACCTAAGCAGCAGCAACAACAACAACAAAATCACCGTTGATAATAAGTATGAGTTTAGATTGTCTTCATGAATAAGAAAATAAAAGGAAATGAATACAATATGAGTTTAGAGGATAAAGTTCAGGTGGTGTTTGGGAGTGCTTTTATTTTCTCCTTTTCACTTATTTAAGGGTAAAAAGACAAAAATACCCCTTAAATAAGTCAATAAGCTAAAATTTTTAACTTATTGAGGGGCATTTTGGTTATTTTTCTCCTAAAAAAGCTAAAAAGGACTTTTAAAAAGGAGAGCCAAACACCCCCTCAATAACATAATAGTTGAAGCAATTATAACCCGTCCTTGGTGAAAATTGAAAAGTACCAAAAATATTAGAGTTTGGTAAAAAGATGCTATCAAATCCATAACTTTTAAAACTTTTTGTTGTGAACGGTGTTATGATTAAGGAGCATTATCATGTCTCGCGTTTTGAACGGTATATATAGTTTTGCATATGTACATGTGGCAATGTATATTACCATATATTTATATTATTAAATATGTATATAGATGATTATCATGTATGATTGTGGTATGCGATCTCTTTGCGTTTATTTGTCAATTCAAACTCCTTGTGGATATATAGTTTTATGTTCAATGATCATAAGATGACATACTAGTCAGGCACCTAAAATGCTTCTCGAGAATAGGGGTGTTTTAAAAAATCCGAAATCCGAAAATATCTGAATACGGATTCCTTATTCGGATATTCGGATCCTATTCGGATAGGATCTCATCCGAATCCGAATTCTTATTCGGATTTCGGATCGGATTTCGGATATCACAATTTTTTTATTCGGGTTATTCAGATTATTCGGATATCCGATTAATCCGAATAAGACTTTAACTATGTTTCTATCTCAATACTCATTACTCAACTATCTATTATGTTTTCAACTTAAAACACAAGAATCTTTACATATTCTAGTCATAATACTAAATAATTATGAAATAATCGATCATCATTTTAAAGTATAGATTTTTAATTTTCGGGTTCTATACAATTACCTATTATGTTTTAAATTTAAATTTGTATACAAGTCAAATTTTATTTTTTTAGTTTTATATCTTTTATTGTGATTTCCAACTTATAAAATGTTAAGAATAAAAGGTTAGCAAAAATAAATAAATAGAAACAAAAAATAGAAAAAAAATATTATTTGTTTCATTCGGATTATTCGGATAAATTCGGATTATTCGGATATATCCGAATCCGATCCGAATTGAGTTCGGATAGATTCGGATCAGATAGAAATATCATTATTCGGATCGGATTTCGGATAGAAATATCCTTACAAGAAATACAGATGATATTAAAATGAACACATTGAAACATACATCGTAGAAAATCACCAAAGGCATGAACATAGCTTAAGTTCCAAGTTCCAAACAAGCGTCGCTTCGTTGATAATCATAATAAAAACATAGAATCAGTATGATAATATTCCTGTTATCACCCAAATCAAACAAAATATTACTATCACATTTGTTTGTACGATATTCTCATCTTGTTGTATTGTCAATTTGCCTGAATACAAATTTCATACTAAATTATAAAGGTGTAACATGTTTCTAACTATTTTGATACCCATGTCCAATTTGCCTGAATACAAATTTCATACTAAATTTCATACGAATTTCATACAAATTTGCCTGATTACAACGTCTGTTTTTCCAAATGCTAGTTACCCACATAGTTTCGTTGCTAGCCACCTTTACCGATGTCCGATGGAAATTTCTGTCAGTAGTTTTTTTCTTCAAGCAGTATTTTCAACCCTTTGAAATACCATATTCACCATAAGGGATGCTAATAATATAGGAGTAAAGAAATTTTATGCAACTATTTAACCAATAAGGCAATAACCAATGTTTCATAAGAAAAGCATGAATAAACGGCTTTCACATACTACTCATTCTATTGGTTAGCAAAAACAGTAGGACATCATCGATAAAAGGATTTTTTTTGTTATAACAGTAAGAAACAACTTTCCCAAATACATGATCCACATACACCGCCTAATATCTACTGCCAAACAATCTTAACAATCAAGGTTTGATTCGTGTGAAGGTCCACAGAAAGAGGATTTAAGTCAAAGTCACGAATAAATTACTTTTTGGCGTTCTTTGATGTTTTCTTTCCTAAAATTCTACTTCTAGTTACCTGAGTCAAAACATGTCAATTGGATCAAAACTCGTCAATTTGGTCAAAACGCACCCAAATTATAAATTTTAATTTAAACAACCTTCTAACACATTTTTTTCAAAATAAATAAAAAAAAGATTGTTATGACAATAAAATAATCTTTTTATACATATATAATACCGTTTTTTTTTTATTTGAACAAATAGTGTTTTAGTTCTAGTTCGACCCAACTCTTTTGGTCTCTTTCAACATTCAGGGGAAAACTTATTTTTTGAACAATGTTTTGACATGTTATTCAACCCGTCCATTACCCCCATCTATCTCCGCTGTTATGTATTGGAGTTGTTTTTACCATGGACGCACTGCTCAAACCTTCATTTACAGATGCTGATATGAATTAAATCCTGTTGATAATTGCTATCATGAGGGCTGAAAATGCACGCAATGTTGAGAAACATCTGCAAGTTTTGTTGTCCCTTTTTTGCATTGTCTGCCAATTTATTATGATCATATTCATGGATCCGGTATCTTGCAAATGATGCACGTTTTAGCTAACTAGTGAGCCAAGTATTAGTAAACAAACAAACAAACAAACATACAAACATACCCAGTGTATCCCGCTGATGAGCCAAGTATTAGTAGTGCAACCAAAAATCATCAATTTTTTTTATCATCCAATGTAGAAATATGGATGATTTCCAAACAAAGATGCATTGTACAATCATTATCTTGCATCAAATTCCAAATAAAAAAAGTTTATGATTCATGAACGTGATGCCGGCTTCTCTCCCTCTTAAAAGCATTGTAGAGATCTATACCAAGGAAAACATTGAGCAAATTCATTCCCGCCATACCAAATAGTGCGAGTGGCAGCTCGATTCCTTTCTCAAACTTAGAAGCGTCTTTGACTAGCTTGACTGTAATTAGTACATGAGATAAGAGACGTGCGAATAAGAAGGTGCCCATATTTAAGAACCACTCGAATTTCACTAGCTTGCTCTTTCCATCACGTATGCCAGCCATCCGTCTCACTTTTCTCACATGTAGAAAGATAGAATGCAACTGACAAACACAATAACAGAAGGTTGAGATTCATAACCATAACCACAATAAGTACTTTTGTTGTGATCTCAAAAGTCAAAAGTCAAAAGTCAAATTTAAAGTCAACGTGTACCTCGCATATAAGAGTAAGAATAAGGTAGTTGATTGTGACATTCCGGTATAGGGCTAGAGTAAAGCATCCAAGGAGTATAAAATGATGCAATAGAATGGAGGGTATCCATCCACTATACAAACCATAGAGCAACATGTCCAATTGATCGTATGCAAAATAGCCACTTGATATGCACAATGCTGAATACGCCCATGGCCATGTAGTGTTAACGAGCTGCGAATGCTCAAATAACTCATTCACACCATGAGATGCCAACTGCTTCACCAAAATGAACACCACTGTCAAGAAATTCAGCCCATGTTTACTACCTTCACAATCATACTTGCCTAATGTACAAATATTGTTGACAAAATTCATCCTTTATAGCAAAAATTATAAAGATCATTTGCACTCATTGTGATGTGACAGCAATAATAAAGTGAAATACAAAGCAATCAAGCTCAAAACCCCTCCTGTCTCCTTTACTGGTTGCTTTTAGTCAAAACATTTTTGGTCAAACATGATTCTTGCAAAATTCAAAATTTACATAAATTTATAGATGTATTATAAGTTTGTACCATACAAAAGTTACCCATTCAAGTTTTCTTCATATTGTATAAATTACATTCAAAATTATCAAGATTAAGACGTTATTTTCGATGGATTTGTAGCTAAATTACAACCCATTTGACGATAAAGGTCAAGGCTTCAATTGTAGATCATGATGCATATCTTTATAGATCAAAGTCATCTTGAATTGTGCAATTGATATCGATTTTCCATCAAATCAACAAACAAATTCGAACAAATGCATCAAAATACGAAACAACAATTCATCAGATTGTGTCAAGATACTACCTGAAGCAGAGGTTAGAGACGAGTGGAGCAGAGAGACGCATGTGTTAACCAGAAGAGGGTCTCTAGAGATGAAATTACGGCAAACCCAGTTGAAGAATTGGTAAAAAGAGAAGCCATAAATGAGTGGAAGAAGCTCCGTACGCTTGTTGAACAGAATTTCGAAGAAAACAGAGACAGCCCACATGATCAGAGTAGCCATGAAGAAGAAGAAAGCACCTGTTGGGTTCTTCTTCTGAACACGACGATGATCAGTCGCCATGGCGCACTGAATCTTGAAGATTTGGTTGCTTTTTGTTGACTCTGGGATGTGATGTGATGATCTAGTTCGCCATGGGGTCGATGTGGCTCATCTTATACCACACCTTTTGTGAGAGACAAAGAATACTTTCTTATTCTGAGAATCATACGATATTCCTTGTTTTGTTAGTATAATCTTGTGTTTAATTGTTTATCCAATCAAATTGGTATGGATTTAAGCTTTACGAAATGAGAAATATGTGAATTTTAATAATAGATTTTAGGAGCCTATCCAGTTTGAATTTTAATGAATTTTAATGTATTCTTGAATAAAGTTAGTTTGGGATTATCTTTTACTAATTGCATGTCCAGTAGTGAAATTAAAAACACCAAAAAAGAATATTGTTCAATTGGTCACACAGTTTAAAAGTCGAGCAAACTTTCTAAACCATTTTATTAAAAAAAAATTGTCCTTTTTTGATAAACTTTTATTGTAGTCATATTTAACACACCATCTGTAAAATTAAAAAAGATAAGTGTTGGTGGGTCAACTCAACCCGACCTGAAAATATATATGTCTTGACAAGTTAACCAACTTGTCCATTTTGCCTCCGGCTGATGAACGTGATGGATGCAGTTTTTTCTAGAGTTGGCAAGATGGGTTGGGTGATAGGTCAAAATGGGCTGGGCTCACCCGCATGCACTTTTTTGGTCATATTGTCATAAGTAACTATTGTGTTAAGTACGACTACAAAAACTATTAAGTTCATGCAATTATCTAAGGTTTCCAGTTAAGCTATTTAGTAGGTTGTATGCATTTCAAATATACTATGGCAACTTTCAACTCATTTGACAAGTACCCTCTTTAGCTAAATTTTTTAATCTGAACCGCTTTAGATCAGGCATAACCAAAATCAGTAGTAACCGTCAAAATTCCCTCTGTAAATCTACTGCAGGGTGAGGAAGCAAGTTCAGTATGGCCACATGATGGTATGCTGAGATCTTCAGCAAGTGAAAGCATTCTTCGTTGTCTTTCCAGCATGCTTCACGAGTCAATTGGTGTTGATGTCACCATTAACACATGTGACGGAGCCCAAAAAGCTCACAAAGCAATTCTCTCTGCAAGCTCTCCAGTTTTCCACAACATGTTCCTACACAACCTGAAGGAAACAACATCATCCACCATTGACATCCAAGACATGTCACTCGAAACGTGCACCACACTTCTTTCTTACTTGTATGGAACCATAAAACAAGAGGATTTCTGGAAGCACCGCGTTGAACTCTTAGGCGCTGCAGATAAGTATGCAATTTCAAGTTTGAAGGAGTTATGTGAGGAAAGCTTGTTAGAAGATATAAACACGGGTAATGTTCTTGAGAGGCTGCAAGAAGCTTGGCTTTACCAGCTTGATAAGTTGAAGAAGGGGTGTTTGACATATTTGTTCTTCTTTGGGAAGATATATGATATTAGAGACGAAGTTAACGACTTTTTTAGGAGTGCAGAGAGAGAATTAATTCAGGAGATGTTTCAAGAGGTGCTTACCGTATGGAAACCCGCTTAAGAGTTCTAAATACTGGTCGTCTGTTGGAGCCTAGTTTGAAATATGTGTGTAGATATGTGTTTAGTTTCTAACAGGGAAACAGTGTGTATTAACTTTTGAGCTTGAAAACATAAATGGAGGTGTGACAAAAGACAGTATGGACTTCGGAATGTTTCATGGTTTCAAACTGTAGCAGATTTGGGCCATATACTTGTTGGTTCCGTAAGAGATGGCAAAGTTGGCTGGTCCGCTGGATTGGGTAATGGGTTGGGTTAATTCTTGGTGGTTTCTCTCTTACGAACCAGTTTTTTTCTAGTTCAGTTCCGGTTCCAAACTGGATCTGGTTTGGGTCAACAAAAGTCAAACCAAGTTCGGGTTAGGAACCGGTTTTGGGAGAGTGAAGTGTTCTGTTTGGTTCGGGTTAAACCGGTTTGAACAAGAACTCGGAACATTCGTAAGATGTGTTGAGAACCGAATACAAACCGGTGGTTCGGGTAGGGACGAAAATTGGTTCTTATCAAACCGATCTTTTCAGGTTCCAGTTTGGATCGGTTGCTGGTTCCTGTTCTAGATTGGTTTTTCTAAATCACCTGTAGAAAGGGATGACAAGGTGGGCTGGTAAACTGGATTGGATAATGCCTTAGAATAAATTTTAGTCTGATGAGGCTTAGGCCAATGCTAAACACTTCTCACTTCCAAATTGTGAAGTTCATATAATTAATATTTTAAATAGGTTATAAAAATTGTATTGTTTCAAACCTGACTTTGAAGTAAAGTGATTTAAGAGGGTTTAACCGTTATGAATCACTTTTGTTCACAAAAAGATGTGAACATCAAGGTAAGGAACATTCAATATCCCTAAGTTTCGCATAATGTACAAGCAACATCATACTTTTATGTTTAACACAAGAATATTTACATCAGGTTTTTCGAAACTATTTTTATAATTACAATAAAAATCATTATTTTTTCTCTCTATTTTTCAATTAAATAATATCTTTTATACTTTTATCATTATATTTTCTTTTTATTCTACTCACAAGCACTTTTAAGAATATTAAAAGATTTACAATTGTTAAACAATGATTTCTATAAACAATAACTTTTCTATCAACATTATGTCAACTATTTATAACCATTATTTATATTAAATTTTTTTTGAAAGGCTCATTATTTATATTAAATAATATAAAATATTATTTATAATATAAAGCATAAATATAAAGAGGGTGTGGACTGTGGACATATAATGAGGCTCCAACCCCCGTAAACAAAGTTCCCATCAATATAATTCAAACTATTTTCCACAACGCCAACAAGAGCTCCACTTCTCCCACCGTCCTGTTACCACCACACCTCTCCCTTCACCGCCACCATCCCCTTTCTGATCCACTGTATCACCATGACTCGCAAATCCCCTAACGGCGAGTTGTGGCGACTTATCACCGCCACCGCTGCCACCACCGCCCCTTTTCTGATCCAGTATCCCGACTACCACCTCACCATTACCGCTATTGGCCAATTCGCCGTCGGGGATTTGTCGAGACCTACCACCTCCACCGCCACCGCCACCACCGTAATCAGTCATTCTGGAGAGATCATCGTCTCCATGGAGATTAAAAGCACCGACACTGAAGTAAGCGAGCATGTTTGTATCCCGCCCAAAATCTAGGGTTTCCTCTTCCTCTCGAACTTTTCTAAAACTGCTAGTATAGGAACCAGAAGAAGCATGAGTGGTGGCATCCCATTCTCCGAATTTCGGATCAGGCTTCTTCAATTCTTTCTTATCTTCAAGTACATATGAGAATTTCGGATCAAGCTTCTTCAATTTTTTCTTATCTTCAGCAACATATGAGAATTTTGGATCAAGCTTCTTCAATTCTTTCTTATCTTCACGTACATATGAGAATTTCGGATCAAGCTTCTTCAATTCTTTCTTATCTTCACGTACATATGAGAATTTCGGATCAAGCTTCTTCAATTCTTTCTTATCTTCTAGTACATATGAGAATTCCGGATCAAGCTTCTTCAATTCTTTCTTATCTTCAAGTACATATGAGACTCTTTGCTCCGCTGCCATGAGTGAGTCGCCGCCTCTGTTATCTAGCTCTGCAACAGGGCTGTCAATGGTTTGACCACCACCACCACCACCACCCGCCTTTAGGGCAATCTCATCTCCGCTTCTTTGCTCCGCCATGAATATTGAATAGGTCAGTTCAGTTGATTTCTTCCTTTCTTTGCTGCCATTATTATATTTTTCTCAAGTCAATTGGTCCACTCCGCGTACACACCTACCCCGATATGATTGCGCCTATTTATTATGTATTGATTGATTTCTTTGGGATTGGGTCCTAGTATACGGACATCGCAGTTTATATCCACTGCACATCTCGTATGACATCATACGCGACATATAATGTCAAAGACATTAAAACCGAGAAAAATCAGGGAGTTGTCAGAGGGCTATACACTCCATATAGTCCTATACGACCCCTATACGACACATATAAGACTACGACCCACTTATATGACGCATATGATGCTATATGACCCGTATAGAAATTTAAAATGTTTATTTATAATTATGGGATGTGCAGATTGCGGTGCCCAAAGTACATGATGGGTTGAGGTTGAGCGGAGCGGTAAAACTTCTTCACATTCCAACCAAAGATAAAAGAGAATAGATTTGTGTCTTGAGGTGGTAATTTATTTTAGATCAGTAATAAGTGGTACTCAAAACAATTAAAAATGAGAAGGGTTTGAGACTTGTTTGAAGCAAATATAGTCTGGTTTGAGTTTAAGGACTTTTGTCAATTATGGGTTTTCTCATGAGAGGATTAAGGATGCGGTCTCGGCTGGGGCAGGCGTGATCATGATAACACTTATCATTCGAATAAGCTTCATAAATTTTCCTTAAAAAACTGTTAGGTTTTGTGTAGTTTAAATGTAAACGTAAGAGTATAAATACTGAATAAATAGGTGTATGAGTCGTCATCCTAAAAAATGTTAAAGAATGCATTTTTTTAAAGTTAGCTAAACCCATTCTTTGGGTAATGGGTTGGGCTATAATCTTGTTGGTTTCTCTCGTACGAACTAGTTTTTGCAGTTCGGTTCCAGTTCCAAACTGGTTTTGGTTTGAGTAAACGAAAGTCAAACCCGGTTCGGGTTAGGAACCGGTTTTGGGAGGATGAAGTGTTCGGTTTGGTTTGAGTTAAACCGGTTTGAACAAGAACTCCGAACATTCGTAGCATGTGTTGAGAAACCAATTTCAAACCGGCGGGTCGGGTAGGGAATAAAGGTCGGTTCTCATCAACCTGATTTTTTCAGGTTCCGGTTCGGATCAGTTATCAGTTCCGGTTCTAAAATGGTTTTTCTATCACCGGTGAAAAGAGATGGCAATGTGTTGGTCCACCAAATTGGATAATGCGTCAAAACTGAGTAAGCTATTGTCTGGTGACGCTGAGGCCAATGATAAACACTTCTCACTTCCAAATAATGAAGTTCATTAATTATTATGAAGTTCATATAATTAATGTCATCAATATGTTACAAAAATATAATTGTTACAAAATTGACTTTGAAGTAAAGCGATATAAGAGGGTTTAAACGTTATGAACATGATTTAAGATGCATTCTTTTTACCCATGTTCATCTTAGCTGTCTCTGCATATCATCTGCTCATTATACAAATCGTAACTCAACCTACACTGTTAAGTTAAACTATCCTCTAAGAACAAAAAACACAAAGTCTAAGTTGTGAAGATCACTTTGTTTACAAAAAAAAAAAAAAAAAGGTGAACATCAAGGTAGGAAACATTCAATATTCCGAAGTTTTGCATAATGTACAAACATGCAGCATCATACTTTTATGCTTAACATAACCCCATAAACGAAGTTCCCAACAGTGTTAAACAATCAAGTGATATTTGTTGCTGCACACTCAACCCTACACACCCTTAGGGGCTGTTTGGGATTGCTTATTTAGAATGACTTTTAACTTTTGGAGGAGTGAAAAAATCAAAATGCCCTCTAAAGTTTGACCAAAATGCCTTTAAAGGAATAAATTATTCAATTAGACTTGAATTCGCTTTTACTCTCTAAAGTTTGACAAAAATAATTATTTTCCTTTTAAATGTTAGGAACATCAGTTACCTTTAAAGTTTCATAAGTTGTTTCAATTTCGGTTTAAAAGTTTCATAAGTTGTTTCAACTTGAATTCAAAATAATAAAACTCTTGAATTGAGACTGAAACAAATAATAAAAATTTTGGATTGAAATTAATGTTTTCTAAAAAATTTAGAAAAAAACTGCCACTTTTGTTAAACTTAACGGAGCAAAATTGAAATTAACCATTCAGACCGTTTTCCCAACGCCAACAACAACACCACTTTCTCCCACCATCCTGTTACCACCACCATCGCTGCCGCCACCATCGCTGCCGCCACCAACGCTGCCGCCACCATCGCTGCCGCCACCATCGCTGCCGCCACCAACGCTGCCGCCACCAGCCTAAGGAGAAAACTAATTTTTATTCTAGGTGAGTCTATCAAGACTCCAAGAGGGTATCATGTTTAAACAGTATATAATCTTTCTTTGTGAGAAAATATACATATTTGACTTCCTAGGATAAATAGGACAAAAGCTACCAAATTTTGACCAACAAAGCTTTTAGAGGTCTGCATGAAAACGAAATTACTTTAGTCATAACCAAATAACCGACACAGTTGAACTAGAATAACCAAAAACCAAACAAAAACCGATGTTTATATTTAAGTTTTTTAAAAATCCAAATTTTCGGTTTCAGTTTCTAAAAGGACCTTAAATGTGAGCCAGCCAGTAGACCTGGGTTTGACTGAAACAAAAACCAAAAAATCTAAATCAAACCATTCTACTACCAAACTAAACCACATTCGTAACCGAATCATACCATAACAAATTAATCAACTCAAAACCAACCAAAGTGTCTATATATAATATTATATTAGTAATATATTAATTTCAACCCTTTGGATAAAAGATAATCGGTTTGGATGTCTACCTAAAATATGCATTAAATCGTCTTATTTTAGTTTGAATGTACTTGTTTTTGGCATTAAGCGATTAATTTTTATTTGAATTGAGATAAATAAGAATATACAGATTTATTTTAAAGTTTGACAAAGTATCGGTTTCAAAACCGAAACTTAAAGTAAAGTGAAAATGTAACCAAAACAGAAACCAAAGTAAAAGCTGAAAACAAAATTGTTTAAGGGTGTTTTTGGTACAAACTAGTTTTTATTTAGGTGTTGTTTGTTTCTGAAGAGGTAAAACGTCTGCAGTCTGCAGACCACATCTGAAGACATCTGTAGGAGAAAAGGTGGACCAAATGTCTGCAGTCTGCCAGAAAAAGACTGTTTGTTTTTTTAACATCTGCAGAATACTGAAATATTCTGTAATTAAACTAAACCTATTTTTTAAACTAACATCCACAAACAAACTTATATTATTATCACAAATCTAGATTATAAAACATGTTTCGTCGGTTAAAAAAAAAGAAAAAGAGCTAGAAGAGGGGTGAAAGAAGAAAACAAATACGAGGGCTATCTAGACTCTTCCAAATCCCATGTGTCTGCACACACCCTATCTTTTCTTCCCCCCTTCTCTCTCAACCTTTACACCTCAAACAGCAAACCATTTCTCAATTTTCCCTCGAAATCCTACCATCAAAGGTCAGTTTCTACACGAGGGCTATCTACGTATTTAACGCTTTTGTTGAAATTCGCTGGTTTAATTGGTGTTTTTAGTTCGTTGTAGAAGGATTTCTGTTTTTGTGATCATTGATTGATGACTCATTGACTTGTTGTGTGTATGATTTGGTAGTCGATTTGATGTTGTTTTGGAAGAGGGGGGGGGCAGCGGAGGGGATGGTCGCGAGGTGGGGATGGGCGCGAGGTGGGGGGGCAGCGGAGGAGGAGTGCAGCGAATGGAGATGGCAACAGAGGGAGGGTAGCTGCGGTGGTTGGGGGAGGGGAGGCGGCACGGCGGCGGTTGGGAGAGGGGGAGGCGGCACGGCGGCGGTTGGGGGAGGGGGCCGACGGCGCGCCGGCGGTTGAGGGAGGTGGGGTGGTGGTGGTGAGAGGAGAGGTAAGATGGGAAAGATGAAGATGGATTTCAGGATGGGGAAGAGGTTAGAAGATCTCAGAAGTGGCAAGTCCACATCTTCTCCATGCAGACCTCACGCAGACGTTTTTTAATGAAACGTCTTCAAAAAAACAAACACTCTGCAGACCTCAAACATCTGCCCGCCTCTTTTTGGCGCAGACAAAAGAGCTTTAGAAGCTCTTTTTCTAAAAAACAAACACCACCTTAGCAAATCTTCTTAGCGAGAAAAAATGTGGCATCAATGGCACCTTCTGCAGATTGATTTCCCATAAACATTGTGTCGAAACTTAGAAAGATACGCTATAAAATACGATAACTCGAAAAACATAATTAAATTGCACATGAGAAGGATTTAAACCTATTGATAACATCAAGAAATGCTAAATTTGTTTGTTTAAAAGATCTCAATGGAATTCAATAGCATAAAATATGCATCTACTATGTTAAGAAGTGTGTATATAGGTAACAAAACGGGTTAGGTGGCCTCTTGTAGGTGGCCTGAGGTTGCGTACTCGAGTAATAGAGATGAGCGGGTGTACCAGTGGTCCATCAGTGATCCAATTAACCGGAGAAAAAAAAACAGTGGGTCTGAATATTCGAAAATGGATATTAGATCATGGAGTAAAGGATCTTACATAATTACAGAACATTAATGCAGACACAGTTTTTATCATCGTATATAACATGCTTCGAACATGAAGCATAATTACCCATAGCTCTTTTCTGATTAACAGTGATCATGCAGACGATTAACGCAAACAAGGTTCCAATTCCAACAATCATTTCAAACTATTTTCTGAAACGCCAACAGCAGCACCACTTCTCCCACCATCCTAACCCTCTTCCTTCACCTCCAGTCTGTTTTTTACGACCACCACCGTAATCAGTAACTGCGGTGGGACCATCGTCTCCATCGACATTAAAAGCAGCAACACTGAAGTAAGCGAGTGTGTTTATGTCCCGACCAAACTCTCTCCTTCCCTTTCCTTTTCCATCTCCATCTTCAGTAAAAGAACAAGAATACGAAACCGAATCACGGTAACCGTTGGAATCGTAATCTAGGAATTTTGGAACAGTAAGTGTCAACAAACACAAAATCTATAGTATTAAAACTAAAATCAAGCTACAAAGTTCCAAATACAAGAAAATCATATCAGGCCCTAAGACTAATTCACCAATATGACAAGTCAATGAATCGAACGAGACGATAACCTCTCATTAACTGAATATAAACTCTCAAGAAAACAAAAACATAAAGGTTCAACATAGAAAGAACAAAATGAGAGATAAACATAAAGGAGATGAACACAACCGACTTCTTCCACACAATCAAATGAACTATGGTTGACTGGAACTAAGTGATCTTTGATGATGATCAGATGTTGAGAAGATCTTTGGGTTAAAAACCATAGACTGAGTTACACAGATAATGGATATTGTAACTTATATTACCCAGGCTCATAGCACCACTTAAGCCCAATTAACAGCAACCTCCTAAGCCCAATAAGCAGAGCAACGGCCTCCAAAGCCCAGTAACTCCATTAACCTCAATTATAGGTGTAAACAAAAACACACAACAATATAACAATGATTAGAATTTATATGATACGATCTATGTCTAATATTGAATCCAAAAACCATATGATATATGTTTAATATCAAATTGGAAAAATATATGATTTTTGTTTGATATTGAATTGGAAAGTAACACTTATTTCAACAGTAAGGCCATCATCAACCTTCAAGTCTTTGTGATCTTCAACAATTGTTTTCTTGATCAGGGCAATCTTTTCCCCGCCAGTTGTTTGGTTCGCCATTAGAAGGTCAGTTGATTTCTTTGGAGTCTCTCCGGATATGGTTATTATTTTTCTCACCTTAGGTGAGTGGTTTTGATTTGGGAATATATATATATATATATATATATATATATATATATATATATATATATATAGGGTTAGGTTCGATTGTTAACCCATTAAAATTGCGATAACCCGTTAACTTTTTTTGGACCTTTGATTTAATCTATAGCTGTTGATCCAATGGTTCTTATTTAATTACACTTTTTTATTTGTTTATTGATTATTTCATGTATGCTAAGGTTACAATGGTAATTTACCATCACCAACAACCACCTGCAAACCATCCCCTCCTATCGTACACCTGCAACTTTAATTTGAACTTCACACCTCCAAAATTTTCCATGCTTCCCCTCCCCCTTTAACCTGAACTCCACATCGAAGCAAAATTCAAGTAAGAAAAGTCGACCTTTAATCAGACCTGCACCATACTTTCCAGTCGGGTGATGAAGAAGGACCTCAGTGTAAAATCACCTAAGATGCGTCCGAAAAGGTAATATGAAGAAGTAGTTTATTCATTTACATGCACTTGAGAACTAGTAGATGATCTAATCGGTAAGTTATACAAGTTCCCCCAAATTGTATGCGATGTACTGAAATTGGGGGAAACTTGACATTAAGTGAACCCTAGTTTTGTATTGAAATTGGGGGAAACTTGACATTAAGTGAACCCTAGTTTTGTTTATGTTAGACAATGGTGTTTTGTACAATTTACATTTCGATGATTGTCTTGCAGGGGGACCAATATGAAAGTATATAATCCTTCAAGAATGGGTATGTGTTTTTATTTAAAATGGATGTAGCATGATACTATACCGTCAAACCTGTAAAGATTTGAAAATTTTGTTCTGAGTTCTTGTCATATTTACAGTTAGATCAAGCGAACGACTAGCAAAGAAATCATTGAATCGATTCAAGAACACAATTGAAACTGCAATTGATGTTTCTCAGGATGATGGCAGCGCTTCTGGTTCATCTTTTTATTATTTGATTATGTGATTACTTAGTTTATCCCGTGATTACTGAGTTTATGTAGTTCATGTTATTAGTTATTACTTTATATGTCAATTTAGGTTCTGTGATCTCTTTAATAAGGTGTTTTTAATTAACTGTTACAATTGATAAGGTGTTTTTAATTAACTGTTACAATTTAGGAGATATATGAGATGCTTAAATGTTTACTTTATATGTCAATTTAGGTTCTGTGATCTCTTTAAGTTCATCCACCTTTGAAGGGCCAAAATGTAAACGAAATGTGAGTCGAAGAGGTATGTGGGAATAGATAATTTCAAGTTTATGAGACCATGTTTAATTAGGAAAATAATTTTTAAAAGCTGCATACCGTTTATAACAGGATATCCGGTGGAAACGGTTATTTCATCATTAGAGGATAATAAGGAAAAGAGAAAAAGCATAACTGCAAGAGAGAAGGGCAAAAAGAGAGAGTTAGGTAAGTTATTTACATTTACACTGTAAAATAGTTGTTACAATGCTCATGTAAGTCATATATCTGCGGTATTACACCTTTTTTTTTAAATACAAGACACAATTTTTTTGAATAACAGGTTCAATGGCCATTAGATTTGAATCTAACCAAAGTAAGAAGATGGAGAATACTGTGCAGTTGAAGAAAAGGTGTCTTGTGAAACTGAACAAGGAATGTATTGAAGAGTCTGAAAGAGAACCAGTTGAATGGTTGTCGCTATTTAACAGATGCTCTCCAAACAACTGTTTAAAGCAATCGTTAAACTATCCCCAAAGCAAAAAATGGCAGAAACAGAGATGGCGTTTGGGAAGTTATTGAAATTGTGTTATCTTTTGTATAATATTGTAGTAAACAAATAGTGCGTTGGTAAAATGTATTTTATAGAAATTTAAGGTTATTCATTTTGTTGAAGTTCAATTAAACTATAAATACGTATTACAATAAAAAGGTTTAGTAATATAATTTGAAAGATATAAAGGATATATAGAGTACACATGTAAATAAACGATACAACATCAATGTAACCAAAAAATAACAACGTAAATGGGAGGTAGTTATGTTTAGCATAGTAGTAATCTTGTATTTTATAATTATTCAACTTGTAATAATGTTTTTATGGAACTTCGTATGTAATGAATCGGTACATTGGAGGTTGTATTTACTGTTACACCATAGAAATGTATAATATAGATGGTCCACTGTAGTGTACTGTTTCGATGCTATGTGACAATTTTGCTATTAAAAACAGAAAAGAAAACATAATTTATGTTGGATGTAAGTGTGTTTAAAGTACAATCAGCTACAACATCTTAAAAAACCATAAGACAAGCGTAGCTGAAAAAATCAATTCTACAATATAAGTGTAGTCGTATGTGGAATGTTACAGCAACAACGTAAGTAACAACATATGTGGCAAGTGCCAAATGTATATTATAGGCGATCCACTACATTACGATGTTACGCGGGTATGTAACACGTGTGGTTTTAAGGCAAAAAAATGACATTGGATGTCGTTGCGTTTAAGGTACATTGAGATTGAAATTTAAAATTTAAGAAATAACGTTGTATTCTTCCAACACCAGCGTAACATAAATTAGACCCAGAAGTAAAAAATATATAATGTAAACGATCCACTTCATTTTGGTGTTGCGCGGCTATGTGAAACATTTTTTGAAGATAATGTGTTTCTAGATAAAAATTTTATAGATAAGGCATAAGACTAGATGTTACATCAACATTGTAAAAAAAATATCATAATGCAATATCGAAAGTATAGTAAATATGGTGAACTTAAATGAGGTGTTATGCTACTATGTAAACTACTTCTGAAAATACAATCAAAATAAACATACAAAAAGAACAGGGGATGCAGGTGCCTAGAAACTACAATTGGAAAGGAACGTGTAGAACAATATCATATTTATATTTAAGTAGCGTATATTCATCCATAAACGTTACTCTACATGAAAATAGAGTAACCAAAAGGGATGAACAACATTTTAGATACACGAATGTCCATAAACACTGAAATTGATACAGGTTTTACCATAACAAAATAACATATATCCTAAATAAAAGTAGCCAATGACAAAGTTGTTATCGAGGGAAACAATTGAAGTCTCGCACCAAAAATATGGAAAACCTGAAGACCGAATGATGTAACTAGCCATCGCTGGAGGTGTCACATGATGAGGTAACATAGCGCACATAATTCTCTAACCCCTTGACAAGCTTTGATCGGATCAGCCCCTTATAATCGGTAACTTTGAAAGTGCTGGCCTGCGTTGGAGCTTTAGACCATTACTGCAAAAAAAGAAAACTAATAAAATATACATATGAATGTAATGAAGTTGGGTATTATGTCACGACCAACATATGTAACTTAGGCAGAATGTTACACTACTACTGTAACCTAATGTTACACGGCTACTGTAAAGTTTGCATAACTGATGAATGTCACACCCCGACCGACGGCGGAATCATCGGAGCGGACGAGGGAATGATGGATTGTTCATAACACATGGTTGTCTAATAGTGGAAATAATATTACAATCAGATTACAAGATAAAATAAGTTCAACATACACAAATACAACAATCGAAACCACAAATAATAATCATCTTTTATTTTAACTAGGTCCGTGTCTTAGATGAGCACGTAGAAGTCCACTATCTTGCTTAACCTGAAATCATATGAGAAAATAAAGTCAGCTAACGAGTTAGCTGGTGAGTAATCACAGTTTTGAATATACATATAGATTGATTGATTGATCCATCGATTGTAATTCAATTCACAAGGTAATATTAAGACTTATATGGCAACCGCGAAGCATATAGATAAACCGACACAATATAAACCCCTTGACTTGACACTTGCATATAATAGACTCCACACAACACCATAGATTGACTAATTGCCTCTGGTATAATCACCACTCGTAAGCCATGTGGGGTGGGTTATCCAAACCAGTAGATCTACCATTGATACCAGGATTGATTGATTGAATTAGGGTTTTACTGTCGTCCAGTTTATCACAGTACGTTCACGTATTTGCAAGTAATAACATAACCTGTCTTGAATTGAATTGAAAATGAAATAACAATAGAATATCATGATAGAATATATTGTATCACATGATTTCCCCCAAATAGGAAATGATATAAAAAGGGGATATGAATACTCACTTGATTGACGAGATTTGAATTTGGACGTGATAGATTAAACACCAATGATTTCCTTATGATTAACCTAAGGAACGGTGTCTCGAGTTAGAATAATAACGATTTGGGAATTTGGGAATGTATTAGGATTTCTATGGTAGTTTAAGTTGATAAATTTTATTTGGTTTGAAATGTCTTGAAATAAACGAATTTATTGAAAGTGATTATGTCAAGAATTTTAATAAAAATTTATACGTGTAAGTTATACGTTTATACAATTTATTAATAAATTGTATATGTATAATTATATTCATAATTATATATAATCAAGTAATTATATATAATTATATGTATAATTATATACATGATTATATGTATATAATACATTTATACATAAATGAACATAACTATATATTGTATGTTAAGTATATACACGAGTTATAAATTGTATACAATTATATAAATTATATACATGTAATTTAATCAAATAAAAATTGTTTTGATAATTGGATAATATATACCTATGTATATATTGGATTCAATCTATTTATTGTATAATTATATATTATACACTAATTATTAATTGGTAGAAAATATAATTAGTTATTTTTTTTTGTTTAAAACAATTAAAAATAAATGAATAAATATAAAAATGAATTTCAGAAAGTAGTTAAGTGGTTTTAAAAATTTGTTACGTTTGTGAAAATGTTTTTATGATTTTTAGAATTTTTTTCTGAATTTTTAAAGGCTTAAAAGGCCTTAAAAAAAATAGTGTAGGTGCCCGGGGTCGAACCCGGGACCTTCTGTTTGAGTTAGAGCGTGGGAACCGGTGAACCAAAGGCCGTGGCCGCGATAACTCCCGGCCTTTAATTCTTTTAAACACCATCTGCTTCAATCCCAAATCACCATATGAACCCTAGATCGAATCCCGTCCAATTGAACCCCGATTCGATCATTATTGCTACTGAAATCATGGGGCTTTTATTCCCCATGAAAAACCGAGTTCATAGATGTATTAATTACCTGTTAAGATGGTGTATTCAATGAGGTTGAGTTCGAGATAGGTCCGCGACTAAGTGCCAATCGGATGTTGCTCAAACCGTAATGATAATCAAATTAAATTGGTATGAAGCTTTGGATGATGATCGAGAGTGAAAGCCCCTAATCAATTTCAAGTTTTGAAACTCCGAAGGTCGGGTTCGAGTGAGTTGCAGGTCGCGATGAAGATGAAGATTGATTTCAGTGTTTATGTTTGTGTTTGGTAAAATTGAAACCAGAGTTCGATTGGGTATGTATTAATGATCGATTTTGCAGCTTTAATTTGTTTATTGATGTTGTTTGAGTGGGTTTATGAGCTGTATAGGATCCGAAGTTAAAGTAACAATTATAGCCGTTTCCTTGACTAATTCAACACGTTTTGTGTTGGAATTCAACATAGATTGGATCCAAGGAAGCTTTCGGTGTGATTGTGGGTTCAAATTGTGTAAATTGGCCGATTTCTTGTCGGGAATTTTGTGAGTTCGATGTGGAACTTTGGATTCGAATTTACCGGCTATTAATCGTGTTTAATGGGTGTCGTGGGTTCGAAACACATTCACGAACGCATTGGAACCGGTTTTGTGGCTTGAAAATGCGTAATTTTGGTTAATTTGGCTCGCCGGAGACCGGCCGGAGCCTCGCCGGCGACTCGCCGGAAAAACGGGGGGATGGTTTGGGTTTGAAAATGTTACACATTTAGCCCCTGCGGTTTCAGTTTTAATATTTTATGTCTTATACTTTGGTTTTAAGTTTCAAAAATTGCAGAAATAACCCCTGGACATTATTATTATTATTATCATTATTAATATTGTTATTATTATTATATTTATTATAATTATTATTATTATTATTATTATTATTATTATTATGATTATTATTATTTATTATCGCAAACTTTATAATTGGAATACCCGTGATTGTATTATTAACAAATGTTTTACATAAGTGAATATAGAAATACAGGTGGTTACAGTCTCCCCTGCTTTAGGAAATTTCGTCCCGAAATTTAAATCACGAGGAGGCTGAAACGAAAAGATGAGGGTATTTGGTTTTCATTTGGTCCTCACGTTCCCAGGTGAATTCTGGGCCACGTTTAGATTCCCAGCGAACTTTGACAATGGGTATCCGACTGCGTTTGAGTTGTTTAACTTCCCGATCCATAATTTCCACTGGTTTCTCAATAAAGTACATAGATTCATCAATCTGGACTTCGTCGAGTGAGATGTGGAGATTTTCATCGACAAGACATTTCTTGAGATTTGAAACATGAAACGTTGGTTGTATATTGCGATGCTCTTGGGGTAGTTCAAGCTTGTAGGCCACTTTCCCAATCGCTTAGACACTTTGAATGAACCCACGTAACGAGGTGCTAGTTTCCCTTTCTTTCCAAAGCGAATCACTCCCTTCCAAGGTGATACTTTAAGAAGTACGAGATCACCGACATTGTATTCCATGGGTTTACGTCTTTTATCAGCATAATGCTTTTGACGATTTCTAGCAGCGACCAAGTTATCACGGATCTTATGAATTTTTGTCGGTTGTTTCTTGTATCAATTCCGGACCAGAAATCTGTGATTCACCAACTTCAGACCATACAAGGCCTCAAATGGTGCCATCTGTTGATCTGGTAACTGTTATTGTAAGAGAATTCAATCAACCGAAGATGAGAAATCACACGATCCACTGAAATCAATAACACAAGCGCGGAGCATATTCTCGAGGGTCTGTATCGTTCCTTCAGTCTGACCGTTGGTTTTCGGGTGATACGCTGTGCTAAGATTCAGTTGAGTTTCGAGACATGATTGGAGACTTTTCCAGAAATGAGAGATGAAGCGACCATCGTGATCAGATATAATATCTTTTCTTGACAAAAGATTGTTTAGGAAGATTACCATCATGTAAACAGGTGTTGATGATAACTCACAATGAAAGTCGATAAATAAGGAATAAATGGTTCAATGTAGCTAGATCGAGTCAAAACATGAGAATAAAGGAAAAGAAATTGATTTAAGAATTTAAATGTTCCAAGCTTAGAATCAAAATTAACCTAAAACGATCGGGTCTCTTATCAAGTTCAAATATCATGCTTTGGCTTGATAGGTCGAAACACTATATTATTTCACCCTTCAAGTTACTACATGCCTCTCGTCACTTGATTACAACCCTGGTAAGTTGATGATCAAGAAATGAGGATAGTCATCAAGGTATGGTTTTCACCCCTAACTTGATGGTGTACTCTCAAAGTATGACCACTAGCTTACCAATCCAAAAGTTCGATCCCAACTCATTGTTGAGGATCCATAAAAATAAGACGAGGTAACTCATCATTAAGGTAAGGGAAATCGCTCCTATCTTAACGATGAAGTTTACAAAACAAAAATAATAAGATAGACTTCCTCATCAAAATCCAGAATTCACTCCTACTTTGACGAGGTCGTTTCATTTGAGAAATACAATCCATGAAAATGAAATTATCATCAAGGTATGAAATTTACGTCTATCTTGATGATTGAGCTTGATAATAACAAGAAAACAATCAAAGATTGACATTTGTCACCAAAGTACGGGTTTCAATCTTATTTTGGTGAGATCATGTCATTTGTGAAATGCAAGTTCCAAAGTGAATAATTGAAGTTAGTCCTCAAGATAAGGAAATCACCCTAATCCAGAGGATAAAATTTCATAAAACACGTCATTGGAAAACCGTTTATTGAAATGAATAAAGAATCATCATCATAGTAAGGGAATCACCCCTGTTTTGATGAGTTAAAATCATTTAGGAGATTCGTATCTCCCACGGGGCATGCGGTTCAAAATTCGACTTAACAACGAAAGGAAAGTATCTCAATTAGAAACTTAGAAATTTTCAGATTACATCAATATAATAAAAGGAAATCACGATTACAAATCTTGAATTACATCATAAAGACGAAAATCAAGGACAAGAATTATTCAACACCACATCATTGGTGGCTTGAGCTTGTTGAGTATTGATGTTGAAAGCACGTCCTTGAGCCGTAGGAACTGGGATGACAAGTTGAGGGCATCGATTGCGGAAATGGTTCGGATCACCACATTGATAGCATGCACGACCCTGGGTATTTGCAGGAAGATGTTGGTGAACTGGTGCATTGGTCGGAGCTTTAGCGGCACTCCTGCACACGTTGAATGTATGACCCAAACGACCACAGTTTGTGCATTGACGACACTGTGTGTTAGCGGGATGATGGTAATTGCAGATGTTACACAGTGGATGGGGTCCGGTGTATGGCTTTTTCATCGGTGGTTGGTCGTTTACTGTTGGTTGACGAGTTGGAGGGACTTGATTAATTGGCACAGCAGGGGTAATCACAGTAAAGTTTTGGGATTTAGCCTTCCTCTTCTTGTTTTGAGAAGGTTCAGGTTTTTCCTCCTTAGGGGTTTCAGCTGAGGGTTTCTCGAGCACCTTCTTAGCACCCTTCCTAGTCAGGGTTCCAGCCTTGACATGATTGTCAGTTAGCTGAGCAGCTAACCGGATGGTATCTTCCAAGGTTGCAGGATTCCTACCCCACACCGTGTCTTGAATTTGCATGGGTAGACCACCGATGTATTTCTCGATAGCCCGAGTTAAAGGAGTAACCAGATGAGGAACAAGTAGACTCAGTTCATGAAATCGGTTGGTATAAGCTAGGTTTTCTCCACTTTCTTGAGTTAAGTCCCAAAACTCAGCTTCCAATTTCTTAATTTCATTTCTCGGACAGAATTCCCGAGTCATGAGCTCCTTAACTTCATCCCACGTCAATGCTAATGCTGCATCAGTTCCACGGGTTCGTTTCTCACCGTTCCACCAAGTGAGTGCTCTCTTTTGAAGAACACTTGTAGCATAACGAACCTTGAGATTCTCGGGGCACTCACTATTAAGGAAAGTGTTCTCGATACTCTCAAACCACTGTAAAAGACCAGTGGCACCTTCGGTCCCGCTAAACTTAGTGGGATTGCAAGAATTGAAATGCTTGTAAGTACAAGTTTTGGGAGGGTTTGGTGCAGTTGGGTTTTGGACAGTGTTTGGTGCAGTTGTGTTTTGGACAGTATTGTTGCCTTGGTTCAAATGAGTAAGCAGTGTTGGGATAACCGCAGCAACTTCACGTGCCACCATAGCAGCAATCTTGCGGCCAGAGCTTCTAGATCGGGAGCGGTTTTGACGAGAAGACATGCTGTATAATAAGGAACGAAGAAACCTTTATGAGTAACGGGTAATTGGTTTTTAAAACTTTTCAAAATAATAAAATCGTTAATGAGATTGTTTAAACAACAATGAGAGGTTAGGAGTGTAAACGTTCGGTTCGCAACCCAAAACGAATACGTTGACTTATCAAAGTATTTATGTCCAGCACGAGGACATGCGTACCTATAAGCGAATACTCATCTCGAGGGTTCCCAGGTAAGGTAATCAAGTTGTATGAAATACCTTGCCTAGACAGAACACCTTAAGATACAGGTATCCCACTCTTCCAGCATTGCATGTTCTCGGTCGTGTGACACGGACTTTGACGAGATTTGAAAACCATGAATAACAATCGAGTTTTGGAGTTTGAAATCACTTGAATTAGGCACACAATGCCTTAGAATATGAGTTAAGATTCGTGTGTATATTGATAGATTCAAGCATAAGAAGAATCACATAAGGCATATAATCACATAAACAAATATAACCATATAAGGCACATAAAATCCTATCTAAGCATGTAACATACATGAGAGGACTCATGTGTAATGGTACTTAGTTATAGTCTAGGTCATTCCATTTCTAATAACCTAATTCCCTATAACCATGGCTCTGATACCAATCTGTCACACCCCGACCGACGGCGGAATCATCGGAGCGGACGAGGGAATGATGGATTGTTCATAACACATGGTTGTCTAATAGTGGAAATAATATTACAATCAGATTACAAGATAAAATAAGTTCAGCATACACAAATACAACAATCGAAACCACAAATAATAATCATCTTTTATTTTAACTAGGTCCGTGTCTTAGATGAGCACGTAGAAGTCCACTATCTTGCTTAACCTGAAATCATGTGAGAAAATAAAGTCAGCTAACGAGTTAGCTGGTGAGTAATCACAGTTTTGAATATACATATAGATTGATTGATTGATCCATCGATTGTAATTCAATTCACAAGGTAATATTAAGACTTATATGGCAACCGCGAAGCATATAGATAAACCGACACAATATAAACCCCTTGACTTGACACTTGCATATAATAGACTCCACACAACACCATAGATTGACTAATTGCCTCTGGTATAATCACCACTCGTAAGCCATGTGGGGTGGGTTATCCAAACCAGTAGATCTACCATTGATACCAGGATTGATTGATTGAATTAGGGTTTTACTGTCGTCCAGTTTATCACAGTACGTTCACGTATTTGCAAGTAATAACATAACCTGTCTTGAATTGAATTGAAAATGAAATAACAATAGAATATCATGATAGAATATATTGTATCACATGATTTCCCCCAAATAGGAAATGATATAAAAAGGGGATATGAATACTCACTTGATTGACGAGATTTGAATTTGGACGTGATAGATTAAACACCAATGATTTCTTATGATTAACCTAAGGAACGGTGTCTCGAGTTAGAATAATAACGATTTGGGAATTTGGGAATGTATTAGGATTTCTATGGTAGTTTAAGTTGATAAATTTTATTTGGTTTGAAATGTCTTGAAATAAACGAATTTATTGAAAGTGATTATGTCAAGAATTTTAATAAAAATTTATACGTGTAAGTTATACGTTTATACAATTTATTAATAAATTGTATATGTATAATTATATTCATAATTATATATAATCAAGTAATTATATATAATTATATGTACAATTATATACATGATTATATGTATATAATACATTTATACATAAATGAACATAACTATATATTGTATGTTAAGTATATACACGAGTTATAAATTGTATACAATTATATAAAATTATATACATGTAATTTAATCAAATAAAAATTGTTTTGATAATTGGATAATATATACCTATGTATATATATTGGATTCAATCTATTTATTGTATAATTATATATTATATACTAATTATTAATTGGTAGAAAATATAATTAGTTATTTTTTTTTGTTTAAAACAATTAAAAATAAATGAATAAAATATAAAAATAAATTTCAGAAAGTAGTTAAGTGGTTTTAAAAATTTGTTACGTTTGTGAAAATGTTTTTATGATTTTTAGAATTTTTTTCTGAATTTTTAAAGGCTTAAAAGGCCTTAAAAAAATAGTGTAGGTGCCCGGGGTCGAACCCGGGACCTTCTGTTTGAGTTAGAGCGTGGGAACCGGTGAACCAAAGGTCGTGGCCGCGATAACTCCCGGCCTTTAATTCTTTTAAACACCATCTGCTTCAATCCCAAATCACCATATGAACCCTAGATCGAATCCCGTCCAATTGAACCCCGATTCGATCATTATTGCTACTGAAATCATGGGGCTTTTATTCCCCATGAAAAACCGAGTTCATAGATGTATTAATTACCTGTTAAGATGGTGTATTCAATGAGGTTGAGTTCGAGATAGGTCCGCGACTAAGTGCCAATCGGATGTTGCTCAAACCGTAATGATAATCAAATTAAATTGGTATGAAGCTTTGGATGATGATCGAGAGTGAAAGCCCCTAATCAATTTCAAGTTTTGAAACTCCGAAGGTCGGGTTCGAGTGAGTTGCAGGTCGCGATGAAGATGAAGATTGATTTCAGTGTTTATGTTTGTGTTTGGTAAAATTGAAACCAGAGTTCGATTGGGTATGTATTAATGATCGATTTTGCAGCTTTAATTTGTTTATTGATGTTGTTTGAGTGGGTTTATGAGCTGTATAGGATCCGAAGTTAAAGTAACAATTATAGCCGTTTCCTTGACTAATTCAACACGTTTTGTGTTGGAATTCAACATAGATTGGATCCAAGGAAGCTTTCGGTGTGATTGTGGGGTTCAAATTGTGTAAATTGGCCGATTTCTTGTCGGGAATTTTGTGAGTTCGATGTGGAACTTTGGATTCGAATTTACCGGCTATTAATCGTGTTTAATGGGTGTCGTGGGTTCGAAACACATTCACGAACGCATTGGAACCGGTTTTGTGGCTTGAAAATGCGTAATTTTGGTTAATTTGGCTCGCCGGAGACCGGCCGGAGCCTCGCCGGCGACTCGCCGGAAAAACGGGGGGGATGGTTTGGGTTTGAAAATGTTACACATTTAGCCCCTGCGGTTTCAGTTTTAATATTTTATGTCTTATACTTTGGTTTTAAGTTTCAAAAATTGCAGAAATAACCCCTGGACATTATTATTATTATTATCATTATTAATATTGTTATTATTATTATTATATTTATTATAATTATTATTATTATTATTATTATTATGATTATTATTTATTATCGCAAACTTTATAATTGGAATACCCGTGATTGTATTATTAACAAATGTTTTACATAAGTGAATATAGAAATACAGGTGGTTACAATGAACAGCTGTGTTCAGATGTTTACAAATGCTGATGCACAACTACTGATGAACAGCTGTGTTCAGATGTTTAAACGACTTATCACATCAGCTGTTGCTGAGGAACAATTGCTGTCAGCTATTTCAAACTGCTGAAGGATAAATACTGATGAACAGATGCTTTCAATTGTTTAAAAGTACTGATTACCTCAGCTGTTTTCAAAACAACTGATGCACAACTACTGAGGACCAGATGCTTTCAGCTGTTTAAACTACTGATGAACAATTGCTATCAGGTGTTTAAACTAAATTGGTGTTAAAAACCATCAGATTACTTCATCAAAGCATTGTAATGAAAAATGAACCAATTAAAAATAAATACACACTACAGCAGTTGTGTAAGCAACAATACTTCAACACTGTAAGCAAAAACTACATCGGTGTACGGATTGGTGTTAAAAACCATCAGATCAGTACATGAAAGCATTAAAATGAAAATTTAACCAATTAAAAGGAAATAAATACTACAGCATTTCTGTAAGGTTGTATTTATGGACTTATAACAACACTACATCACTACTGTAAACAAAAAGTACATCAGTGTAACATATTACAACTGTACTGGCATGAATGTGAGGTGAGAAAGTAAGAGTAACCAATTAAAACTTAAATACATACTATTCATAACTTCTGTAAACGACTACTTGTGGACATATAACAACACTACATCAGTACAGTAGGTGTGAGATGTGCTATTATGAGATCAGGGAGTTATGGAATTTTTTTATTAATAAGTGTTTGAGTAGCTATGGTGATAATTGAGATAATATTTTGGAGATTTGGTTTAGTCTGATTGAGGAGGACAGTGAGTTGGGGAGGGAGTTTGCCATCAGTGTTGGGTTGGGGAGGGATTATATTTTTCTTGTTGATCTATGTTGTGGTGGTGATTTATTTGGTGGAATGTTTGTTTTACAAGGGTGTTTATGAAGTGGATGACCAACAAATATTTTCTTTATCCTGTTTATGTTTGGGAAAAGAATTATTGGTGGTGTAAAGGTCTTCTTATTGCTTGGTTATTGCAAAATACACATTATGGTGTTATTAGTAGAAGCTGGGCCGCATGGCGTTCATTTATGTAGGAGGGGTAATGGGGGGTTTGTATTTGATTGGGTACTGCTGTATAGTGAGGAAACTACTGATGCAGGGAATAACTGATGAACAGCTGCTATCAGCTGTTTACAAATGCTGATGTACAACTACTGATGAACAGCTGTGTTCAGATGTTTAAACGACTGATCACATCAGCTGTTGCTGAGGAACAATTGCTGTCAGCTGTTTCAAACTGCTGAAGGATAAATACTGATGAACAGATGCTTTCAGTTGTTTAAAAGTACTGATTACCTCAGCTGTTTTCAAAACAAGTGATGCACAACTACTGAGGACCAGATGCTTTCAGCTGTACTGGCATGAATGTGAGGTGAGAAAATAAGAGTAACCAATTAAAACTTAAATACATACTATTCAGAACTTCTGTAAACGACTACTTGTGGACATATAACAACACTACATCAGTACTGCAGAAACATACTACATCACTATACACTATTATAATAATTCTATAAACAGTTCAAATGTGTAAAATTAGTTAGGTGCTAAACCGTTTGAAAACTTTAAACTTAATTCATCAAAAAATTTGAGTAAATCTGAAGATAAAAAAAGTACACAGAAACCAACATATACAAATAATGCTGACGTTTACCTCTACGATCAAAACCAAGGTAGCGGATACTGTAAGCAAAAAGTACATTAGTGTAACATATTACAACTGTACTGGCATGAATGTGATGTGAGAAAGTAAGAGTAACCAATTAAAACTTAAATACATACTATTCAGAAATTCTGTAAACGACTACAATATAAATAGTAACAGTGAAAATGTGGTTGTTTTAAGCCAAAAAAATATGGTTAGGCTACACTCGTGCGGAAACCTAGGAAAAATATGGTTGTTTTAAGCAAAATTTTAAACATAATGTTGCACCGCTGCTGTAACCTACGCATATAATGTTACACTACTACTGTAACCTAGGCAGAAAAGTAAAAACAAAATAAAAGGATATTTTAAACAAATTTACACTACTGTTGTAACCTACACATATAATGCAGGATTGCAGGCCATGAAGGAATCCACACAAACAACATCAAGTGCATTTCAGATCGGTATAAATCTGAACCATAAACCACAGATTTAACCATCCGAAACTTACTTAACATCAGAATCATTCAACATCGCAGAATCCTAACATTCACAATATCATTCCACAAATCACTACAAAAACACTATCTCCACATAGATCTAAAAACTACCACACAGATCAGGCATACACAGATTCAAACCGACCAAAAAACTAACATCATGTCAAATCCAACACCGTACAGTCATAATCCACTAAAACAACACACAAAAACCTTAGATCTATTATAAAAAAACGATGAATACCTGAATCCCATGCTCGAGGCAGTAGAGTCCCCAACATGAATTTCCAACCTGAATACCGGCCTGACCGATATGAACAGAAATGCACTCCCTCATTGTCGTTAAAAATGGAGAACAAGAAGATTTTTGTGATGGGAGATTTAGGGGTTGAATTGAGGGGGAGATATTTGAAGGGGCGTTTATGAAGACGCCTCTCAAAATGGATTTGAAATTGTGATGTCGGTTTCAGATATCGGTGGGTTTAAATATGCAGCAGAGAACGTGGTCTACGATGATGCGTCGGTTGCCACAAATATACGATTGATTCAAATAATATCCCGACTTTTGCTTGATTCCGATTACTGCAGATGATTGCCGATGAACTCTGCAAAACCTAAGTAGATCGTTGAAATTAGTGTCGCTAACGTCGTCGCTGTGATCGGAATATTTTTCCGGTAGGATCCGGTGACTTAATATTGAGAGAGATGAAGCTTTGATTATATGATCCTTTTTTATATGTATGGTGTACCAAATAGTTATACATGTCTGCTAGTGTCAACATCAGCATGGGAACACCAAAAAGTTGGTGTACTTGCATAGTGTGAAATTCCGATTTTACTCTCAAAAGGGTTTGACTTTAGATGGAGACGTGGCAGATTTTAAACCACACATTTGGGTTAACGGGTTATCGCAATTTTGACGGGTTATCATATGATCCTTTCCCTATATATATATATATATAAAACTAATCCCTAGTTACAATCTTGACTTTTTGAGTCTTACGTTATTGGTGTTTTCATGAATCATGAAAACTTCTTTCTCCAGTAATTTCTTTGTAACTTCTAGTTTTTTTTAGTACAATCTTGGCTTTTTTTAGTCTTACGTTTTGGTGTTTTCATGAAAACTTCTTCCTCCAATAATTTCTTTGTAACTTATAGTTTTTTAATGGCAAATGCGTTACTCTGCTTTAAAGTCAGGATCGTACCTCCAACCCCTTTAGGAGGAGAAAACTCATTGCTGAAAAAATTCTTCTGTCTCAAATCTAAGTATTTTACTTAGAGTGAGACTTAAACTCATGACCTTTTCATATTTAGACTATTTGTTATGGTTAAAACTCTTACTGAGTATTTTCTACCATGTGAACGCCTTGATATTATATAAACGACTTGATAGTATAACTGATAGGAAATCAGAGTATGGGTAATGGATAGAATTTGAAAGTCGAATAGAACGGGCAGAAAACAGGTCGACAAGATACAGATACACCACTGGAAACAACTCGTTGGGTAATTTTAAATTTGAATAAAGATATAGATACACCACTTGACTCTGCTCTAGACTCCAAAAACACCATTCAAGTTGCCAAACTTAAACTAGCATAGAAGAATTAATCTAACTCAAAAATCTATTGAAAGAAATTAACCCAAAAGAAAAACTTTAATTCATTCATCAAACTCACTGTCCTCATTCATCTTCGATAACTATTACATAAAGGAATATAATTTTAACTGACCACTAACTCTATCCTTATGTTTTTGGAAACATGGGAAAACTAAGTACTAGTGAAGATGCAAAGAGTACAACTAACCAATGCATAAAGTTAAAATTGCAAAAGTAAAATACATGGGCATCTAAGTATCTAACAATTAGTGGTGAACGTGGGATGGGTTCTTCTTGGACCAGTCATACTTATGAAGATTGGGTCTAACCCAAATGAACCGATGTGTATTTGGATTCAGCAATGGTTAGTAGTCCTTGGTCAAACGAGTGGCTATCAATAACTATAGTTTAGACACTCATCAATAACTATAGTTTAGACACTCATAGATTAACTAATTATATTTAAACAGTGTATACATGCCTTATTAGAGCACATCTCTCTTTTTGATGATTTTAAAATTGTGCAAATTCAAAAATCAAATTCAATCCAAACTACAAACGTTAATATGTTATATACTCTGCTCCTCCTAATGCTCCAAACTAAAATGAAAAAAAAACTACATTTAAAACAGTGTCATCCTAACTCATATGATTCTATTTATATACTTCAACCCGTCACGAAACTAAAATCTAACTGGTTCGTTTCAATCATTTGAGAAACATACACATAAGATTAATTAACCTTCTTCAGTTCTGTTTGAACATATTTGTAGTTTATATAGACAATTAGACATTCGATTATCATAACTAATCAAATAACCCATATATTTAGATTTGATATTTATAGGGTGGTATATAATATACTAGTCCCAATAGACAAAATTTGTTTAAGATTTAAGACTAACAATGTCAAGAAAAAAAAAAGATTACATAGATAGAACACTTTATCAAAAAAAAGATGAAAACAACACGTTAATTGTTTAAAATTTAGTGAGGAACTACACGTAAAAAGAGTATGAA
Organism: Flaveria linearis; assembly: GCA_024085815.1. NCBI lineage: Eukaryota > Viridiplantae > Streptophyta > Magnoliopsida > Asterales > Asteraceae > Flaveria > Flaveria linearis. The sequence continues at coordinate 15,558,049 of CM044002.1, forward strand.
ACCTTTGCTTCTTAGCCTTTTTATTTGAACAATTAAAACTTTTGAAGGTTTGATGTCTTGCCATTATTATGGTAGCGTTCTCCATTTCTTCTCATGTTATTTTTACGTAAGTTAATTCACCATCCATTATTCTCCATTATCGGAAAGAAGGAAGTTGTTGCTTCGGATGTATAAAGATATGAAGCTAAGAGTGGGGACCACACTTCAAGCTATCTCTTAGTATCTCTTTATCGCGTCTCTACTAACCCCTTGGCTAATGCAACCACAAATTTGGTGTGACAACTTGTATGAAGTGGTCACATTTACACGATGAACCATGCTTGCAAGTTCCAAAAGAAAAAAGCTTCATCAAGTACAATTCAACTTTTGTTGTTGTGACGTGTAAATATGGTACATATATCTTGTATATAAACCACTTCATACTAGTAGTCATACCAAAGTTGTGGTTGCAATATTTCAACATTCTTGGATTCACAAAACGTGTAAATGCCATGCGATTAGTGAAGAGAAGCAATGGCTAATATACTACTAAGAGACTTAACGATTGTTGTACCAACTCTATACTACATATCATTATCTAATGCAACTCAACATACTTCTTCCCAAGGATGGAGAATTGTGAAGCTACTAATTATGGTGGTACAAATATCCACCACATTACGACACCCTTTCCATCACATCATACTAGATGAAGTAGAATTGAAAGAAGGTCATCAAGACCCGAATAAATAACGCTTTGCAAAAGCAAGTGAAAGTAGACCCACACAAGTTATAACGACGACATCAATTGAATTAGGAAAGATAGATGGTGAGAGAATGAAGATATGACATTAAGTGAATGAATTATATATAGAAGTTGGATGTGTTGACCGTTACCTAACGGCTAGTTTTCAAATTTAAAGATTGTTATTATTTTAAAAGTATATTTTTCAAAACAAAATATGACCATTGCATAACAACGATACACATAACTACAAGCTTGAAATGTATCTTTTTTAATAAAAGAAAAACAAATTAGTTAGAGTTACTAGTACACGTGGGCTAGTATAACCGAGTTGAAATATGCAATATAGCCCTGAATGCAAAGTGGACTATATTACGAATTGTCCGATCAACAAAATAATGTAACTGTTAGGATTTTTTGGCTATATGAAAAGTTCCCATCCCACATTGGTGCAAGGATGAAAGCTTGGGAGGACTCCAAGCTTATAAAAGAAGTCCAAGACTTTGGTTTCAAAGTGCCCCAACCAAAAATACACTTGAAGTGTTTGGTTCTTTCTTTCTTTTCTAGTTCTCTTGTTTTAGAGTGTAGAAAGTTTTTAGTTAAACACTTTGGAGAGTGTGGGTGTAATTGGGCGGGGGGAGGCTTGAGAGATTAGTCTATGTGATTGTAACAATTTGTCGCATAGTGGATCTTTCTCTCTGGAGGCCCGTGGTTTTTCTCCGGTTTTGGAGTTTCCACGTATATTCTTGTGTTCAGTTATATTTCTCTATTGTTAGCATTGGGAGGGTTGTTGGGGATCCTTGAGACCGCTTGTTTCCCAACAAGTGGTATCAGAGCTCCAGGTTTTGAGGGAGGTCTCGGTTTAGAAGGTTCGTAGTATGCTCTGTGGTTGCAGCTTAGTCTGATCTTCCACATCAGAAACGGGTTTTCGGTTGACTATTTTGTATACGATAGAATTATACAGGAGCCGGATATACGCATTTGTCCTGAGAAGGTTCTGGCTAGGAAAGACTTGGTACTTAAGTGTGTCCATTGTGACCCACCTCTCTTTCCTGGGAATCCTTTGTTGGGTAACTGCTTATAGGCTTGGTGTATATTTTCTAGTATACAATATTGTTTTTGAAGATACGGATACGATGTCGAAATACAGTCCCATGAGGTTCGACGTAGAGAAATATGATGGAAGAATCAACTTTGGTTTGTGGCAAGTTCAAGTCAATGATGTGTTGATTCAATCTGGGTTACACAAGGCGTTGAAGGGGAAACCGACCCCTGTTTCAAGCAAGGATTCAAGCGGAACCAGTAAAGACGATGATGAAGAATGGGAAGATTTGGATTTGAGAGCAGCAAGTGCGATTCGTTTGTGTCTAGCAAAGAATGTTCTTGCAAATGTGCATGGGATATCAACTGCAAAGGATTTGTGGGAGAAGCTTGAGCAGTTGTATCAAGGCAAAGGCATCTCAAATCGATTGTATCTCAAGGAACAATTTCATACCCTTCGTATGGATGGAGATACAAAAATTTCAGATCATCTAAGTGTTCTTAATAATATCGTGTCAGAACTGGAGGCTATTGGAGTAAAGGTTGAAGATGAGGATAAAACACTAAGGCTCATATTATCTTTGACATCTTCCTATGAGCATATGAAGCCCATTCTGATGTATGGGAAAGAAACCCTGAAGTATGCGGGTGTTACTGAGAAGCTATTGTCTGAAGAGAAAAGACTAGGAAGTAGCAGTCATACTTCGTCAGAAGGAACAGTTTTAATATGCGGGAACGGGAAGAAGAAGCACTCACAGAAGATTCCTGTATGCTGGAAGTGTGGTGTAACACCCAGACCTCCAAAGAGTCCGTTTAAGTTAAATAAACATGCGGAATTTGGTCCCAGAAAATTTCATTAACATTTGACTCCCAAAATATGTGTTTCGTGTCAACCGACACTCAAAAATGAAGTTTAACAATTCATTTATATACACACGTGATAGGAAGTTTCAAAATAATGTTAACGCGTTAGTTTCTACAAAAGAAACGTGTATGCAAGTCCCGTTCGATCCTTGTATGCCCTATCGATCACTTTAGCCTTCCGGTCCCGTAACACCTGAAAACACACGTTTAGACATCCATTAGTTCATAGGAACTAAGTAAGTACATTCTAACATTCATTTCGGGTCTTTACGGGGGTTTAAACGGACTCGAAACGCATTTGAACGATAATCGACAAAAAGCTGGGAACTGGGCCTACCGTAACTTACGGTAGGCACCGTAAGTTACGGTGGCCTCAGTTTTGCTACGGTGGTATCACACTGGCTTACGGTAGCCCATTTCGCCCAGGGACCTACCGTAACTTACGGTGCCACCGTAAGCTACGGTGGACCCTGCAGCAAAAACATTATTTTTGACCCGTTAAGGGTCGTTACGCGTTCCCGAGCCACCCCTTTCGATCCCGATTGTTCCAAACACCCGGAAATAACATATTTTATCATATACGTGATTCCCATGGAGTTTCAACGAGTCTAACCCGACTCTTGGCAACATACCAAAATTTTTCTATTTATTTGGTATTTAATTCCTTAATTAACCCATTTATGGTTCGTTTGTTCTTTAGAGTTCCCGACCGTCCCGACAACCATGGAACCGGTCTATTATAACATATTACATATGTTTGGTGAGTTCTTAGACCCAACCCATCCCATTTGCTTATCATAACGCAAATTTTCCTTTTTATACCGAATTTGCCCCTTATAGGGTCAAATCCCATTTTAATGAGCGGTTTGCCATTCTTTCGCGAACGACCGCTTTCCTTGGCGTTACCCAACGTCCACACACGTTGCAGATCGTAGGGATAACCCTTTACCCTAGTGTTCACACACGATGTGAATCACTTTAATCCGGGTTTGTCCTTTCTTCCCATTTCCATGGGACGGTCACGCACGTCGTGACTCGTTCTGTTCCACAACCATGTGGTATAACACTAGAGTGTTATTTTCCTTTATGTTCACGCACGTCGTGAATCATTTGTCATAGAAGCTCACATACAGTGCAAGTCAACTATTTATCCTTTTTAAACGTGGTTTTCATATTTTGTTTGAGCTTATGAGCACATGGTCACACACATTGTGACTCATGCCTTTACTTTGTTATGCTCAATTTAAAGAATGTCTTACCTTGAGTCCGGAAGGTTTAAGTGGTCAATCAAACGTGTTCCTTGCCGGTTCCCTTGGATCCGCTTGCCACACCACTTCCTATTACCATTTTAAGGACCCATTTAACACATAACATTCATTTAATCACACATATGGTCTATTTGACCATTTATCACATTTAACCTACAATCTAGGCTTTCACATTGCACATTTCTTGCAATTAAGTAGTTCATTCATGATTTTCATCTAATTTAGGCATTTCATCAAACACCTTATGTGCATAACTTAACATATTGGTTATTTACTAGCTTTTAAACATCATCAAGCTAGTTTTGCACCTAAATCACATATCACACATGTGATTCATCAATTTCCACCAAATGTTATGCACATAATCACATTTCTACAAGAATGAACATGGATTCTACAACTAGCAACTAGTTTACATGAAGAATCCTTAGTTTAACCTTCTAGTAACTAAACCCATTTGCATGGTTCATGTAAATCTTCAATTAAGGAGAAATTACACATCTAGTTACCATAATACACACATACACATGATCATCTAGCACTATAACACTAGGGTTTCATGTTTAAACCACCAATTTCTACACCCATCATGTGGGTGACGATTTTACACCTCAAGAACATCAAATAACACTTACTTGTAGCTCTTGATGAGATGAAGAATGATTTCTAGGGTTCAATTTCGGATCTTGCACTTGAATCACCAACAATTTGAGCAAGTAGATGACCAAAGCTCTTCTTCTCCTCTTCTCTTGTGTGAAACGTGAGTGAGAGACAATGCTCACCAAATGTATGGCAAGCCATACATATCCATGTTTAAGTTTCATCAATTGGCAAGATCCACCCCTCTAGTATCATTTTTCATTTTTCCAACACTATTAACTAACTAGCAAATTTTCTAGTTAAGTCTTAAATATTTAACCTTTAACATATTTTACATTATTAGGTTTTAACACATGATACATTAATTGTATTTTAATTACATAATACGAAATTCGGGTCGTTACAAGTCTCTCCCTCTAAAGAGAGTTTCGTCCCCGAAACTTCACATACTAATCAAATAGATGAGGATAAGACTTCCTCATTTCATCTTCCGATTCCCAAGTGGCATCGGATCCCTTACGATTCTTCCATTGCACCTTCACCTGATTGAGTGTCTTGTTTCTCAGTTGTTTGACCTTTCTATCCAAGATAGCAACCGGCTTCTCGATATAGTTCAATCTGTCATCAACTTCCAAATCCTCGTACGGGACATAGGCCGACTCGTCAGCCAAACACTTCCTCAAGTAAGATACATGGAACGTGTTGTGAATTCCTTGAAGCTCTTCCGGCAATTCCAGCCGGTACGCAACTTTACCTACACGTGCGATGATTTTAAATGGCCCGATAAACCTCGGACTCAACTTTCCCCGCTTCCGGAATCGTATAATACCCTTCCATGGGGAAACCTTTAACAAAACCAAACCTCCCACCTCAAACTCGATGGGTCGTCTACGCTTATCCGCGTAAGCTTTCTGACGGTCTTGCGCCGCCTTCATGCGAGCACGGATTTGCTTAATCTTTTCATCCGTATTCATTATCGTATCGTGGCCCGCGAGTTCCCGCGGACCAATTTCTCCCCAACAAATGGGAGTTCGGCATTTTCTTCCATATAAAGCTTCATACGGAGGCATCTTGATGGTGGAGTGGTAGCTATTATTGTAAGAAAATTCCGCCAAAGGCAAATACTCATCCCAACTACCCCCAAAGTCAAGAACACACGCTCGTAGCATATCTTCTAATGTTTGAATGGTTCTTTCACTTTGTCCGTCGGTTTGGGGATGGTATGACGTGCTTAGCAATAGCTTTGTCCCCATCTCCGCTTGAAATTTCCTCCAAAACTTGGAAGTAAACCGTGTGTCTCTATCGGACACAATCGACACGGGCACCCCGTGTCGTGACACTATTTCATTCACGTAAACCTCCGCCATTTTCTCCGAATTGTAAGTCTCACGAATAGGAAGGAAATGAGCGCTCTTGGTCAATCGATCGACAACAACCCATATCGCATCGTACCCTTTCTTCGTTCTTGGAAGTTTAGTAATCAAATCCATTGTTAACCTTTCCCATTTCCATTCCGGAATATCCAACGGTTGCAATTCACCATGAGGTTTTTGATATTCCGCCTTACTTGCAAACAAGTTAAGCATTTCTCCACGTATTTGACAATATCGCGTTTCATGCCCGGCCACCAATAGTTAACCCGAAGGTCTCTATACATCTTAGTCGCTCCCGGGTGAATTGAATACTTGGATTTATGGGCTTCATCCAATAGATCATTCTTCAAGGTACAAGTAGGTGGTATCCAAACCCGACCCCATCTTGTTTTCAATCCTTGACTATCATCTTCCAAGTTTTGAGTTTGACCTTTGATTCGATTTTTCTTCAAATTTTCTTCCTTTAGCGCTTCAGTTTGTGCTTCCTTGATTCGTTCAACCACTTCGGATATAACGGTTATCTTCATTGCGGTTATTTTGATAGGAGTATGATCCTCCTTTCGACTCAAGGCGTCAGCCACGACATTGGCCTTTCCCGGATGATATAGGATTTCACAATCATAATCCTTTAGCAATTCCATCCACCGCCTTTGTCTCATGTTTAACTCCTTTTGCGTAAAGAAGTACTTTAAACTCTTATGGTCCGTGTAAATCGTACACTTTACACCATATAGATAATGCCTCCAAATCTTTAACGCGAACACCACCGCGGCTAGTTCAAGATCATGGGTTGGGTAGTTCCTTTCATGCACTTTCAGTTGTCTCGAGGCATAAGCAATCACCTTGCCCCTTTGCATTAGAACACAACCCAAACCGGAGTAGGAGGCATCCGAGTATACCACAAAATCGTCGGTTCCCTCGGGTAAAGACAAAACCGGAGCTTGAGTCAATTTCGACTTTAACTCTTGAAAGGCTTTCTCTTGCTCTTCACCCCATAGGAACTTCACCTCTTTCTTGGTAAGCTTGGTTAAAGGAGAAGCAATCTTAGCAAAGTCTTGAATGAATCTCCGATAATATCCGGCTAACCCAAGAAAGCTTCTAATCTATGTGGGAGTCTTGGGTGGACTCCATTTGGTCACCGCGTGAATCTTTGTGGGGTCTACGTGTATACCCTCCGAGTTTACCACATGACCCAAGAATTGTACCTCTCGCAACCAAAAGGCACACTTGGAGAATTTTGCGAACAATTTCTCCCGACGAAGCGTTTCGAGAACTTCACGCAAGTGACAAGCATGATCACCTTCATTTTTAGAATAAATAAGGATATCATCTATGAATACAATGACAGATCGGTCTAACATGGGTCGGCACACCCTATTCATCAAATCCATGAATGCCGCCGGGGCGTTTGTCAACCCGAAAGACATCACAAGGAACTCATAATGCCCGTATCTAGTACGAAATGCCGTCTTGGGGATGTCTTCTTCCCTTACCTTCAACTGATGATAACCCGACCGTAAGTCGATTTTCGAAAACCACGATGCACCTTGCAACTGATCGAATAGGTCATCAATCCTAGGCAATGGGTAACGGTTCTTAACCGTCACCTGGTTCAACTCTCTATAGTCGATACACATCCGAAGACTTCCATCCTTCTTTTTCACGAAAAGAACCGGTGCTCCCCATGGCGAAGTACTCGGACGTATGAACCCCTTGTCTAAAAGATCTTGCAATTGTGTCATTAACTCTTGGAGCTCCGATGGCGCCAAACGATAGGGAGCCTTTGCAATGGGTTTAGCTCCCGGGGTTAGGTTGATTCGAAACTCGACCTCCCGTTCCGGTGGGACTCCCGGCAAATCCTCCGGAAAGACATCTGGAAAATCCCGAACAACCGGAATATCTTCCAACACTTGAACTTTCGTTTCCGTGTCTATTACATAGGCTAAGAACGATTGTCCTCCATGGCTCATGTACTTCATTGCTTTGACCAAGGAACATAAAGCTACGCCACCGCGTTTTGCACCTTGGATTATTACCTCATAACCACTCGGAGATATCAATTGGATGCACTTGCGATTGCAAACTATATTGGCGTGGTACATGGAAAGCCAATCCATACCGATTACTACATCAAACTCCCCGAGTGTCATGGGTATTAAGTCGACCGAATAATCCTCACCTTCGATGGTAAGTATGCAATTTCGATAAACGTTGAACACTAAGAACGTTTTTGAATCCGCTACCTCAATCTCTAAAGGACTAGGTAAGTTGTCTAACACCATGGAAAAATGACTCGCAAATTTAACCGAAACAAACGATCTATTAGCACCCGAGTCAAATAGCACATAAGCAGGTAGTGAGTTGACGAGAAAGGTACCCGTCACAACGTCGGCTATAGATTTGGCTTCTTCAGCCGTAATCAAGAAAGTTCTCGCCTTAGCTTTTCCTCCATCACCCTTTTTCCCCGAACCTTGAGCAACCGAGGATTGACTTGTACCATCCTTCTTTAGTTCCGGACATTCGCTCTTTTTGTGGCCCGGTTTGTAACAGTTGTAGCACACACTTAGCGGGCTTGTGCATTGAGATGTCGAATGACCCGACTTTCCACACTTGAAGCAATTTTTAGATCCGTATCTACAAACTCCCCCATGCTTCTTTTTACAAATCTTGCAATGTTTGGAGTCTTTGTCGTTCCCAGACTTGTTTGATGAAGATGAAATCTTGGCTTTCTTAGACGAACCCGTCTCCGTTTCAGCCGCACGCTTCTCCCCACGATCAACTTGTCTTTTCAATTCCGCTTCTCGATCCCTAGCACAATCGATAAGCTCTGCTAGAGTTTCACATTTGGACGGTGTAAGAAACTCTCGATACTTGGCACTCAACATGCCATAGTAGTGGTTAATCCACATCCTTTCATCCTGGAGCAACTGTGGGCAAAACTTGGCTTTGTCGTAGAAGATGGCCGTGATGGTATCAATACTTTCATCTTTTTGTCGTAACTGTAGGAATTCTTCTGCTATTCTGTTGATAGCGGCTTGTGGGCAAAACCGCTTTGTGAACAACTTCTTAAATTCTTCCCAAGTCATACTTTTGATACCTTCCCGCCCCTTCTCATCCCGTTGCAATTCCCACCAGTCTTTAGCTCGTTCCCGGAGTTGGCTTGCAGCAAACCTCACTTCATCAGATTCTTCACAGTGTGAGGTTTCAAAGGCACTTTCCATATCTTTGATCCACCTTTGACTAAGTAGTGGATCTACCTCACCCTTGAACGTTGTAGGGTTGCATGCAACGAACTCCTTATAGGTCACTTTCTTTGTTGGCCTTTCAGTTTCTTTGTCAGCCTTCAGCGCCACAAACTCTTGTTGAATGAGATCCCGTAGATCTTTGCGTACATCCTCGATGTATCCCGGCAATAAAGCCTCAAAAGCCTTGCCAACTTCTTCCTTGACCAATTCCCGTGTTGCATCATCGGGATGGGTCTCGTGATTCTCTATATTGATCACGTGATCGTTACCAGCCATGACCTAAGACTGTGTCAATTAACCTTTACGTTAGTACCATGTACGTAATCTATAGCATATACACTGATGCTTATGATTCTACTATCACTAGGGCCTAACCCTATTCACACAATACCCATTTCCATCCTTAAGTTTAAAACAACATCCCTAAGAATCCATTCGCGTGCCTTTGATTGTTGTTAGACTGGCCAGGCCTAGCAACAAGCTCACCACACGGATGCCTTCTTAGTTCCTTTATTCTAAACTTAAGTCAAGAAGCTAGGTTCAATCAATTCATATGGTACATATCATACATATATCATACATATATCATACATGTGTCAAGCTTGTTACGTTTATAAACGGCACACTAACCTTGTACCTTTAGGCTCAGTGATCGGCTTCTTGGATCGAACGTTTGCATTTCTCATATCTAGAGCTCAAAAGTTTGAGTCCAAGTGTTCGCGACGCACTTGAATCTCTCAAACCGTTGGCTCTGATACCAACTTGTAACACCCAGACCTCCAAAGAGTCCGTTTAAGTTAAATAAACATGCGGAATTTGGTCCCAGAAAATTTCATTAACATTTGACTCCCAAAATATGTGTTTCGTGTCAACCGACACTCAAAAATGAAGTTTAACAATTCATTTATATACACACGTGATAGGAAGTTTCAAAATAATGTTAACGCGTTAGTTTCTACAAAAGAAACGTGTATGCAAGTCCCGTTCGATCCTTGTATGCCCTATCGATCACTTTAGCCTTCCGGTCCCGTAACACCTGAAAACACACGTTTAGACATCCATTAGTTAATAGGAACTAAGTAAGTACATTCTAACATTCATTTCGGGTCTTTACGGGGGTTTAAACGGACTCGAAACGCATTTGAACGATAATCGACAAAAAGCTGGGAACTGGGCCTACCGTAACTTACGGTAGGCACCGTAAGTTACGGTGGCCTCAGTTTTGCTACGGTGGTATCACACTGGCTTACGGTAGCCCATTTCGCCCAGGGACCTACCGTAACTTACGGTGCCACCGTAAGCTACGGTGGACCCTGCAGCAAAAACATTATTTTTGACCCGTTAAGGGTCGTTACGCGTTCCCGAGCCACCCCTTTCGATCCCGATTGTTCCAAACACCCGGAAATAACATATTTTATCATATACGTGATTCCCATGGAGTTTCAACGAGTCTAACCCGACTCTTGGCAACATACCAAAATTTTCTATTTATTTGGTATTTAATTCCTTAATTAACCCATTTATGGTTCGTTTGTTCTTTAGAGTTCCCGACCGTCCCGACAACCATGGAACCGGTCTATTATAACATATTACATATGTTTGGTGAGTTCTTAGACCCAACCCATCCCATTTGCTTATCATAACGCAAATTTCCTTTTTATACCGAATTTGCCCCTTATAGGGTCAAATCCCATTTTAATGAGCGGTTTGCCATTCTTTCGCGAACGACCGCTTTCCTTGGCGTTACCCAACGTCCACACACGTTGCAGATCGTAGGGATAACCCTTTACCCTAGTGTTCACACACGATGTGAATCACTTTAATCCGGGTTTGTCCTTTCTTCCCATTTCCATGGGACGGTCACGCACGTCGTGACTCGTTCTGTTCCACAACCATGTGGTATAACACTAGAGTGTTATTTTCCTTTATGTTCACGCACGTCGTGAATCATTTGTCATAGAAGCTCACATACAGTGCAAGTCAACTATTTATCCTTTTTAAACGTGGTTTTCATATTTTGTTTGAGCTTATGAGCACATGGTCACACACATTGTGACTCATGCCTTTACTTTGTTATGCTCAATTTAAAGAATGTCTTACCTTGAGTCCGGAAGGTTTAAGTGGTCAATCAAACGTGTTCCTTGCCGGTTCCCTTGGATCCGCTTGCCACACCACTTCCTATTACCATTTTAAGGACCCATTTAACACATAACATTCATTTAATCACACATATGGTCTATTTGACCATTTATCACATTTAACCTACAATCTAGGCTTTCACATTGCACATTTCTTGCAATTAAGTAGTTCATTCATGATTTTCATCTAATTTAGGCATTTCATCAAACACCTTATGTGCATAACTTAACATATTGGTTATTTACTAGCTTTTAAACATCATCAAGCTAGTTTTGCACCTAAATCACATATCACACATGTGATTCATCAATTTCCACCAAATGTTATGCACATAATCACATTTCTACAAGAATGAACATGGATTCTACAACTAGCAACTAGTTTACATGAAGAATCCTTAGTTTAACCTTCTAGTAACTAAACCCATTTGCATGGTTCATGTAAATCTTCAATTAAGGAGAAATTACACATCTAGTTACCATAATACACACATACACATGATCATCTAGCACTATAACACTAGGGTTTCATGTTTAAACCACCAATTTCTACACCCATCATGTGGGTGACGATTTTACACCTCAAGAACATCAAATAACACTTACTTGTAGCTCTTGATGAGATGAAGAATGATTTCTAGGGTTCAATTTCGGATCTTGCACTTGAATCACCAACAATTTGAGCAAGTAGATGACCAAAGCTCTTCTTCTCCTCTTCTCTTGTGTGAAACGTGAGTGAGAGACAATGCTCACCAAATGTATGGCAAGCCATACATATCCATGTTTAAGTTTCATCAATTGGCAAGATCCACCCCTCTAGTATCATTTTTCATTTTTCCAACACTATTAACTAACTAGCAAATTTTCTAGTTAAGTCTTAAATATTTAACCTTTAACATATTTTACATTATTAGGTTTTAACACATGATACATTAATTGTATTTTAATTACATAATACGAAATTCGGGTCGTTACATGTGGACAGTCTGGGCATGTCAAGAGAAATTGTCCAGGTGGAGCAGATTCGGCTAGCAGCTCCAAGTCAGCTAACAATGTCTCCGTCGTTGTTGACGATGATGATTGCCTTTGAGGTTATGTTATCCCTATGGTATGCCCGCGCTACCATGAAAGGGGATGCAATTTTGTTAGCGGGTTCACGGATTTACACATGGGCATTGGGTTGGCATAGATGCAAGATGTGTGGTGAAAAATTGATGTTGATGGCTGATGAACTTCCAGGTATGCCAAGGGGGAAGTTGCACCATAAATTTTCAGCAGGTTTTTTCAACATGTGCCGAGAAGAAATTCTTAGAATGGTCTATTCTAAGTGGCGATACTCTTTTATGGTGGAGTATGATCGTCGGTTAAAGACGGTGTTACTTTAATGTGGTTGTTTTTTCATATATCCAAGGTGGAGATTGTTAGGATTTTTTGGCTATATGAAAAGTTCCCATTTCACATTGGTGCAAGGATGAAAGCTTGGGAGGACTCCAAGCTTATAAAAGAAGTCCAAGGCTTTGGTTTCAAAGTGCCCCAACCAAAAATACATTTTTCTTTCTTTTCTAGTTCTCTTGTTTTAGAGTGTAGAAAGTTTTTAGTTAAACACTTTGGAGAGTGTGGGTGTAATTGGGCGGGGGGAGGCTTGAGAGATTAGTCTATGTGATTGTAACAATTGTCGCATAGTGGATCTTTCTCTCTGGAGGCCCGTGGTTTTTTCTCCGGTTTTGGAGTTTCCACGTATATTCTTGTGTTCAGTTATATTTCTCTATTGTTAGCATTGGGAGGGTTGTTGGGGATCCTTGAGACCGCTTGTTTCCCAACAGTAACGTAGTTGCATAACCAGCCTTTGAGTAATATAACATGTTAAACACACCTTACAATGTTCAATTTTGCTTAAAGTAACCCACTTTTAAAATAAATGAACCAATATATAATTTATATAAAATTGTTTATATTCATTTCCTCAATGTATTTAAAAGGAATTTTAATATCATCTTACTTGACAAGCTTCTATGTTAGTTCCGAAATTAAGTTTCTAAATTGAAATGTTAATGGAAATAGACATACCTGACCAAGATTTTTAACATCATACTAAAATTATAATACTTAATGATAAAGAATCCCATCTCATCTCACAACCGATTGAGATTCTCTTTGGCCTATGACATTGATAACTCTTATCTACTAAAAATGTGTGGAAATTATATATTATGTTGCACATTGATGTTGTTAGCCATTGGAACTTGAAGAAATTAACTCTTTTCGTGTTAAGTCAACGATTACACCCTTTGTAAAAACAGAGTTTAATGGTTGCTATTGTTGATTGTTTGCTATATGAACATATATATGAGCATAGAGGGGAAGGAACTGCCAAAAAGAGAATTTAGGTAAGTGAAATTGATGGAAAAATGTGGTTAATCCGGGGATATCAAACAATCAACATTAGCAATTGTCGATAACCGCTTCTAGAAAGGTTTAATGATTTAATTTCATCAAAATCCAACGACTACTATCATTTTTGACATTGATTACAATATCCATTAATAATATAGATAAAGATATAGTAAAAATGATATTTTATCTAAAAAACATAAAAATAATTGTATACTTGACACGTGCTCTTCTATTTTTAAAAAATAAGATATTTTAGTCGTCAAATAAATCAGCTCGTTGTGTCTAAATACGTTTGTTGTGTCTAAATACGTTTGTTGTGTCAGATATCAGCTCAAGCTCGAACCCATCTTGACTCGACTCGTTTACAACCTACTCGAATCTGTAATTTAGTATCATTTTTATTCTTAGTTTTATATTTTAAACTTTTTAATAGAAGTAAAACATAAAGAAGATTATATATTTTTTTGAACGGCTGTTTAGTTATTAGTTGTTAGTATCACCAAATCTTCCTATTCTAATAAAAAGGTATCTGGGATGACACGTGTCAACACCACAATCATTCTCACCAAAATTTTCCCGCCTCACTCTCCTATTAAATAATTACCTTAATTACTAATAATACTATTTAACATTTTTTTAGATTTAATAAATTAATAAAGAGATCTATTTATTAATGTTATTTCTAAATAAACAATTTTTTTATAAAATAATAAATTTATTTAAAGCATAAGACTTTTTTTAAAAATACGAAATATTTAAAATTGGTATTTTTAAAAAGTTTTTTTTAAAACCAAAATAATTAAATTTAAGAGTTATAATAAGAAAATTTTTAAAAATGACATTTTTATACGGTTTTTTTTAGAACAAAACGTTTATTTATTTTTTTGAAAAAAATAAAGTTTTAAAAAGTTGATATCACTATTTATAACTTACAGTCATTTCTAATACATAATTTCAGTGATATTATATCTTAAAATATTATTTTATAATTATATTATTTTTTTATTTATTCAACCCGTGTAACACACGGGTTACTATAGATAGTTAATAATATTCACTAATGCGAAGGTTTGAACTTTAGATTTATAAAAAGGCAAAGCCTCTCACCTAAGACTATCTATACTATATATATAAGCAAATGAGAAGGGTAAAATGGTCATTTGACCAAAATCTCTTAAAATTAAGAGATGTACAAGTTGTGTTGCATATGGTACAAGCAGAAAACATAGTCTTTTTCATAAAACTCTAGGGTTTAAAAGTCCAGATGCATTCTCCCCACAATTCAAACCCCAGATCTACTTACAAAATTCAAACAAGCTAATCTCTCTCTATGAAAGTCGTTCGATCTATGGTAAAGAAATAGCACATAATCATCTGAATGGATGCAGTAAGGAGCACCGATTGTTAGTTGTGATTCGATTTCGTCATCGACGGTGCTCTCGAAGAGGAAGAGGCCGGCGAGGATTCAGATTCCGTTTGCGCCTTTGAGTTTGATGGATGAGGTTGTTAAGCAGGTTGATGACGTCGTGGATGAGGTTGCTCACTCTAAAACACCGTCTGACCACCATGTCCACCATCGTCACCATGTTATCTTCATCTTCTCTATCCCTCAGAAACCCTAGGTCACCATTTCCATCATATTACAACCTCTCACGTTCTGCAACATCCACCAATAGTCTTCCGATCTTCACTCGCTCATCCAACGCTTCACTTCGTTGCTTCGCTTCCGCTGCTACCACCGCCATTGATAAAATCGCCGTACAGAATCCGATAGTTGAGATGGACGGTAAGTGTTATAGAAATGTTGTTGTTGATTACTCGCTTGCGGTTGTGAGATTGTTTTGGTTTGTTTTGTAGGTGATGAGATGACGAGGATCATATGGCAGATGATTAAAGAGAAGGTTTGGAGAGTTTTGTATTGGAGTTGGTTTTGTTTTGTGCAGTTGATATTGTTGAGTTTGGAGTAGCTTTATGACTTATTGTTGTTATTGTTTTGTTATTCTTTCAACTCATTTTTCCGTACAGGGTTCATCAACTGGTATCAAACTGATTTGTCAAAAATGATCATTTGACCCTAAATATGAGATTACTAATTTAGTTTCTATATTCTTAGGTTGGGGTTGCAGAGATGAAGGTGGTTATTGAAAGAACAGGTGGTCTTGTTGTTCT
Source organism: Flaveria linearis (assembly GCA_024085815.1). Classification (NCBI taxonomy): domain Eukaryota; kingdom Viridiplantae; phylum Streptophyta; class Magnoliopsida; order Asterales; family Asteraceae; genus Flaveria; species Flaveria linearis. The sequence continues at coordinate 15,573,865 of CM044002.1, forward strand.
AGCTAAAAGTTTTGGCCATTCAGTTTTCAAGGATTCATTTAAACGTGTTTTTAAAAAAGGGGAGGAATCTCTTGGCCTTGCTCATAAGTAAGTATTATCATGCCTGATGACTAATGTCTAATGGTTATATTCTTAAACTAATATATCGTGACTTTTGTATCATTTATAAACTCATCACAAATTTCTTATTATCAGTGGCACTCTTGAGATCAACTGTTCAAAGGACATTAAAATTCAGGGGATAATTGGACCTTGTACATCCTTGGACAAGGTCAGTTACTAAATCTTAGCTGCAATTAGAAATGATAATTGATCAAAATATTTTGTTTATTTTCTGAAATGCTATTTACTGACACTCCGCAGAAAGGACCTGCTATTGCCAGCACAACAATTGGTCAGGGGAATACGATAGCTTGGAAGCTGTGTGGACTGGACAAAGATACTTGCTTGACCGTATTCTTTGATATTGCATCAAGTGACAAAGATCCGTCTGGCAATGTAAATCAACAGTTGTATATACAAACTGTTACAAGGTAAATAAGATACTTTATTTGTGTTTTACTTTTTGAGAATTTGGGATAGAGTTTACTGGAAAGAGTGATTAGGCTCACTGAAACAACTCATCTGTGCTAAAGTATTGGCTAATGTGAGCGACTCTTGTGCCATTGTACTAGGTTCTACTAATCGTTATTCTTGCAAAAATTGCATAAGTTATACTTCTGATTATCTGGTTATTTAGGGAGCCTATAATCAGTTTACTGGAAACACTGTAGTTACCTATCTACCAACTTTTTAACCTACCATTGCTCCCATTGAACAATAGGTCTCTTCTTTTTCTACTAATAACTATTATGTTCTTTTGGTCATTATATATATTAGATTCTTAAATAATCTGATTTGCCAAACTAACACTGATTATTTGAGTATTAGAAAATTAAACTACAGAACAGCATCCAAACACTATTCTACTGCTCGTGTATTTAAATTGATTATCTGATTCTAACAATCAGAGTATTAAATGTCATAAATTATTTTCAAAATGCATATTAAAAAAACCCTAAACATTGCAAGAAAGAGTGATTGTAGGCAAAAGGTGGCAAGTAAGATATAACTTCTTTGCATAATTACTGTTTGTCCATATTTAAGTGTTCTTTGGAAATTTTCTAAAATGGTGGGTAGCTAGCAATTAGAAGTCAAATACAATGGTTTAGAAGTCAATCTCTATATTAAAGTTGGATCAAGTGAAGAAACATGTGTTTGGTTCTTGCAATGGGCATGTTGTAGAATACTTCATAGTAATAGAGATGGAGTCATATCTCATAAGTTAAAGTACATATTATGCACGTAACAAATTTATGGCTTATGCATTTTGGTGCAGTTACCAGAGTGCTGGATGGGCAATCTAAATTACGAGTTACTACCATTACTAGAAGATGGGTAGATAGTGCTGTTGTTTCAGAGGTAAGATAGTAAAATCATTTATTTTTTTGTTGCTTTGATAAAGTATATTGGTAAAAATGTAACTAACCATACACCTTTTTGCTAAACATATATGAGCAAAAGGTTGTGAATATATGTTATAGTTATTTGCTACTTTGCTTAATAATGCGGTGTTTTTGAGAACTACATAAAGTCTATATATGCTGCTCATTATGAAACATATTTTGTTACACATAATCGCATACAAAGGAGTATACTTTGCTTAATAGTGCGGTGTTTTTGAGAACTACGTAAAGTCTATATATGCTGCTCATTATGAAACATATTTTGTTACACATAATCGCATACAAAGTAGTATATTTCTCTTCAACATCAAGTATCAACATGTATATATGGATAACATTTTGGTCTAAAAGAACAGGTTTTGAGCAGAGACTAATCTTGTTCTAATTTTGGTAAATAATTTCATTTTAGATTGATAACTATAACTTAATCTACATACATACGAGTTGAGAGATGTTTTTCACAGGAATTGATACAAGGTTTTGATCAAGAGACCGCTGCAGTAGTAATGGCTAGATTAGCATCTTATAAGATGGAAATTGAGGTAGGCATTTGGCAATTTCTTTGCTTTATTGTGTAGGGTTTCCCTTTATTTCTTCAACATATATATATATATATTTAAAATTTTCACTGATGGAAATTATTAATATTTTCAGGACACATTTGATGCTACAAGATGGTTAGATAGGAACCTCATTCGTCTATGTTCTAAATTTGGTGACTACCGAAAGAGCTGATCCAAAGCAGCCCAACATCAATGGTTCTAATTCTTGATCTGCCTCCAAGAGTGGACCTTGTACTTAACCCTGATTATCTTAAAACATTTTATGAAGACACTAAATTAGACCAACACAGACACCATCTTGACAAACTCTTAGATGTTAAACCTTACTTCTCATCATCACTTTGCATTCGTTCATTTGTCTCCCGACTGTGATTCTGGTGCGTATAGAAGCAAAACAACTTGAGGAAATGATCAAAACTCATGTCGGCCCGATTGCAAAGGAAGTGTTGAAAACTTGGTTGGATGTTTTTGCTTTTAGAAACAGGGTGGTTGGTGAGAGTGACGCAGATTATTTGAAAAAAGAGATGGGACGAGTAAAAGCAAGACGATTGAAATCGATCTGGGGTCAAACCTGCCGAGGCTATTCGGACAAGAAATGGCTAACCGTGTGCTTGAAGCTCTACGTACTATGTCATGTTTTGAAATAATTTATACATTTCCATTTAAAAACACACACCATAACCTTAAACTTTCTCCAAAAACATTGCCTTGTTCATTATGGAATAAATATTAGCTTCTATGTTAATAAAACTAATCTCTTCGCCTCCCTACGTACGACCGCATCATAATTCCCAACCATAAAACTACAACATCATCATTTTAAAGTCTTACGCAACGTTCATTGCTACACCGTACCTTAACTCATTTAAAAAGACGCAAGCGCATGTTCCAACCTGGGCATTATGGTGAAGACACGAGAGATCACATCTGATCTTATGATCCATCCCGCGCGCGGGAACCCACTAGTAAGATTATATGAGAGGTTAAAAGCCCCAAACATCAACCCTTCAAAAAAAAAAAAAAGCCCCAAACATCAGACGCGCTTCAACCGTCTGCCCTTTTGTAGTTTCTAATCAACCCACAGAAACCATTCTTCTGTACGACAACACCTAGGGTTTAATAATCATCATCATCTTCATCATCATCCTTCATAATAATAATAATAATCCAATCCCAATTGCTATTCTGATAACCTCAACCTTCAGCAATTGGTTTGATTTGACTGATTATGAGAACTCGTAACGCCGACAACCCCAAATCACCCCCTCCGGCGAAAAGAACCCCTCCGGCCAGAAAATCCGCCACTAAAACCTCTCCCGTACCACCAGTTGCATCTCAACAATCACCATCAGAGTCCACTATTACGCCTAAGCGTGCTTCCTCCACCAGAGGGAAAACCATCGCAACAAACGATGCCACCACATCAACTCCAGAAACACCAGGTATAGCTACTCAATTGTGAATGAATTGAAAATATTCATGGAGATTGTGTTGATTCACGTGCAGTATTTCCATGTTTAATGCTATTAAACAGTAAGCTGATTGGTTGCTTTGTTGTTGTTGACTTGTGGCTTTATTCAATTACTAGGCTATGTGGTTATTTGATTGTAAGTTTTGAGATTTGATTCATGCAGTTGATGCAGTGAAGGTAGAGGATGATACGGTTAAGGTAGCTTCTGGAACAAAATCTGGAAGTAAAAAAAATGTTAAGAGAGTGGTTAAAAAGGCTGTAGTCAGGAAAAAAGCCAAGTCTGGTGATGCCAGGACACCAGCAGAACAAGAAAGCTTAGAGGAGGTAAAATGTTCGGTAAATGTTAAGCAGGAAGAATTGAGCCCCAGTGATGTTGATGATGGTGGTGCGTGCCTTAAAGATGATAAGGATCCTGTGAAAGCTGAGGGTTTGATGAAGGAAGTTGAAGATGGCACTGATGTTCAGCCTTCTGTTGAAAATGCTGAGGCTAGTTTAGGGCCTGAAAGTTCTGATGTTGTAGATGCTGCCAAATCTTTTGAGCATCATGTAGCAGAAGTGGGTGAGAAAGAAACTATGGAAACAGAAAATAGTTTGGGAATTCAGGAAGCGGTTTTGGAGAAGGAGGAAGTGGTTGATAAAGAAAATAAAGAAGCAGAAGAACCCTTTGAGTCTGAGGAACCTGGCACAGAAGATGTAGAAGAGGAAACCGATGTGGAGAAACTCGTTGAGAATCAGGAAACCACTTTAGATAAAGAAATAAATGTTGAAATTGACCAGGTACCAACAGAAGTTAACAATGAGCCTGTGGATATGGAAAAAGGTATAAATGAGGAATTTATGGGAGTAGAAGACCCACAAGAGCGTTTATGTTTGAGTGATGAGGAAAAGGATAAGGACATTAGCAATGATGGACATGAAGAAGATGATGATGATGATGAGCTGGCAGATGTGAAGGTGGAAGAACATGATGAATCACGGTTTCGAGAACATGAAGAATTTACAGAAGCTGCAGAGGAGCGAAAGAGAAGGAAAGAATTTGAGATATTTGTTGGTGGATTGAGTCGAGATGCTACAGAAGAAGATGTAAAGAGAACTTTTAAAAATGCTGGCGAGGTTGTTGATGTGCGGATGCATAAAGAACTCGCAACTAATAAAAACAGAGGATATGCATTTGTGAGATTTGCTACTAAGGAACAAGTAGTCCGTGCCTTAGCAGAAATGAAAAATCCCGTTGTATGTTTGATATTTCACCCTTTAACATATTACCTTCTTGTTTGCGGTACATTTTACTGGTAAAATGCTAATAAAAGTATATTGGCAGATACGTGGAAAGAGATGTGGGACTGCACCAAGTGAAGATAATGATACTTTGTTCTTGGGGAATATCTGCAATACATGGACGAAGGAAACTGTAAGGCAATCTTTATCTTTTATTTTTGTTTTCATGTAGCAAATTTGTAAATGTAAATATGGTGGCAGATAAAACAAAAACTAATGGATTATGGCATTGAAGGCGTTGAAAGGATCACACTTGTTGCTGATCCGCAACATGAAGGGTTGAGCCGTGGTTTTGCATTTCTTGAGTTTTCAGGTCACCCTGATGCAATGCTTGCCTATAAGAGGCTTCAAATGCCTGATGCTATTTTTGGCCATCCTGATCGAACTGCCAAAGTAGCTTTTGCTGAACCATTGCATGAGCCAGACCCTGAGGTTTTGGCTCAGGTTAAGTCAGTCTTTGTTGATGGGCTGCCACCTCATTGGGATGAAGATGCTGTTAGGGACCACTTAAAAACATATGGTACAATTGAGCGTGTCATGCTGGCACGTAACATGTCAACTGCCAAGAGAAAAGATTTTGGATTTGTTGATTTTACTACTCATGAAGAGGCTCTTGCTTGCATTGATGGGATAAATAAAAGAGAACTTGGTGATGACAAGGCAAGGGTACATTCTTTCTGTAACATGTTTTGCAAGTATGCAATATTATAATTTTTAATGAGCTAGTAAGTTATACTGTTTGTAGATGACAATGAGAGCTAGGCTGTCAAATCCTTTGCCTAAAACTCAGGCTGTTAAAGGTGGAATAGCTGGTGGATTTAGAATCGGTCATGGTAGTGGATCTAGTGGTGCTGCCTTTCCAAGAGCTGGTGTGTGTGTATAGGGGAAGGATAAAATGAGAACTCTAAATATTGCGAGAACTATGTAACCTCGCTAGAAACCAATCAAAATCATTATTATTATGAGATGTATATAAATATAAGATATTAAATGTTTTATCTTCAATTAAATATTTTAGTTTCCTCTCTCCTCTCAAATTAGTTTTAACAAGTTCTGTACACGCATGTAAATGGTAAAAACTTACACATGTGTAAATTTTTATAATATTATGAATACATGTAAATTCACACATGATTTCACAATTCACATAACAATGTATCTTAATAATAATGCTAGTATTCTAGATAACTGAATGCTTTTTGATTGGTTTCTCGCAAGTTCTCACAATATTTAGGAGTTGCTCATTTGATCCCTCCCATATATACTACATAACTACATACAGTGATTTATATTAATAGTCACATTTTAATAATTTCTTTTGAATTACAGGCAGGGGTTTTGCAAGAGGTGCTCCGCCTCCTAATCGAATGAACTTTCAACAAGGCAGGGGTTTCTATCAACATGGACCTGATCAGACCAGAGGAATGGGTTTCGAAGAGGATTACCCATTTGTTGGTTCCCATCCTTCTGTTAGAGGGAGACATAGTTTTGGTAACCATTTTGAATATTGTTTTTATTTTTTATATATTTTTTATTCTGTTAAACTGCATTAATAATAGAGGAGGGTGCTTTTGCTATTGCAGGAGGGAGATGGAATGATTTCAGGGGTCCACATCAGCCAGATGGTCGAGGCCATGTGCCACCAAGATTTGATCTGGATAGGCCTTGGCATGGTAATATGGCCCATGATCATTCTATGCCAATGAGAGGACAACCTTATTTGCCTGAAGAAAGATTTAGCAGACCTTATGGTGGGAGGCCCTATGAAGACCCATACACGTATGGAGATACTTCACGTGGACTGAAACGACCATATTTTGCAGTAAAGCCCTCTCACGGTTTTCAATTTACTTCTCTTTGATGCATAATTGATTTTCTTGTCTTAAATCAGTATTTATTTCCTGGCCTTTAGGAACATGATTCTGACTACACTGACCCAGGCAGAGGTCGGCCTCGTTTGGATTACTCTGATCCTGCAATTTCTGCTCCCGGAACTCATTATCGAGGTTTAGGGTTTAGTTTATAAATGCTTATTTGAAAACTGGTTATTATAATATATTAATATACTATCTATTTATATCTTTCTGATGTTATAGGAGGTGGCAGTGGTGGTCCTTCACATGACTACTACAATTATGACGTGAGAAATTTTTTTCTTCCATGTTTATATGCGCATTCCATGTTTTGTAGCATTTTCCATTTTGACATTCAGCTTATTCTTTGCAGTATTCATCTTACTATGGGGGTGAGCGCCCTTTAGGGGGTGAGCTCCCTTATGGTGGTGACCAACCTTATGGCGGTGACCGTCCTTATGGCGGTGACCGTCCTTATGGCGGTGATCATCCTTATGGCGGTGATCGTCCTTATGGCGGTGATCGTCCTTATGGCGGTGATCGTCCTTATGGCGGTGATCGGTTTTATGGTGGCTACCGTCCTTATGGTGGTGGGCCTTATGGCGATGATCGGCCTTATGGCGGTCGATATCACTATTAGACTCGATGACTACTGGTAAATGGAGGAATTTGCATCTTTTACCTGCCTATAATAGTTGATATTAATATTGTATTTGATGCCCATTTTTTTGGTAACAGATTGTGTTCAGGTGGACACTTGGTGGCAAGATAAAATTTGCTGTTTTGGGGTGTTTGCAAATGTTGCAGCCGCTTTGCAGGAAAGCTCTAAATCTTTTTAATTTTCTTTCTTAGAGCGCCCTTTTGCTTGAGGTTCTTTGTTCTCTTCATGGCTTTTCTTCCCATATCTTTATCTGGTTTGTTTTGGTTGAACAAAGGAATATTGGGCTAATTTTTAGATTGTCCCTTCCATTAGGACATCAATTTGCCAGTATTTCTTATGGAAGGAGTTTAGTCTAAGATGGTAGGGACAACATAAGGGCTAAATATGCGAGTGGAGGCTATCTAAAGTTGCAAGACATTTCCTTTTTATGAACATTGTCTTGGATTCCACATGTATTTCTACCTTTTATATCTTAAAGTTTAAGGGAACAGATTAGATACATGCTATATTAAGGGAAAAGATTTGAAATCTAAAGTTCATATTGTGATCTAAGGAAATTGAAGTGGTGTAGAAGGTAAGCTCTACAGACATGTCGTTTAATGATTCTTGTGGAGTTATTTTGTGGATTTTACATATCAGCGTGTATGTTATGTGGAGTTTTGATCAAATAGAAGAAAGATACACTAAGACCTTTTTTTAAACCTTTTTGGGATTGTGGATATGATATTCTAGAAGTAATTTTGAGGATCCACTTATGTGGATGTTGGATTATGGACAAGAAAAAAACTAACTTGGGGTTAACTTACCCAGTTCTAGTGTTCTTGAGGCCTTTATCCAGCTTGATATCTCATTTGGTTTCTTTTGAGTTGAAGTATTAAATTCTATGCCAGGTTGATATAAAAAAGTTTATAATGTTTAAATAGAGGGCTTGTTTTTTATGTGCGATATTGGCAGACTGCTGCTTTAACGGTTTGATAAATTGCTTTAGGATTTGATCAGAAGTACAAGTTCAGTAGTGCCAGTGAGTAGATATAGTCGAAAGGAAATTATGTACATATGTGTATACGTATGTAATAATAGATGAGAAATAAACACTTGATTTAAGGCTGGAAAGCATGTAAGTTTCACTTGTGTGTAGGCTCGTCTTCTTATTAGTAGTTGATTATAGCCAAATGTAATTTTAAGTTTCAGGTTAGCATTGATGGGTATAAGGTTTAAAGTTGTATAGTTTGTATTAATGTGCTGTGTCTATTTGTAGGAAAGGGTCAATAAAGTTGAACATAGTATTTGGCAAATTGAAGTGTAGGTGATGGAAAGGCATTGGTTGGTTAGTGCAATCTTTCTATAGGGCATCATGAGAGTTGTTTGTGTAAGTGTTTGTTCTTTAGGTCTAGTTAAGTATCTGTTTACTGTTGTAGGCTTCTGTTTTCATCTGCCATCATGAGAATTGTTCTTTTAAGTTTTTTGTTCTTTAGGCCTCGTTTTGCAACCTAGGAGCATCAAATATCTGTTTACTCGTGACAATTTATTGTTAACACAACACATGCACCGATTTTTTTATGTCTTTCTGCAAGTTATTCCCACCAAAAATGTTGTTTGATCTTCCCCTTTCATAGGCATATCCAGTTTTGTTATGTTATAAGTTTTGTGCATGCCTTGATATTGTGTGATGTACCTGTTAAACTTTACATCACAATTTCTAGCATTTAATTTATAGTTTGTACTCTTATGATGTCTGTGATATTAGAAGATTCAACATGACATGCATAGCTAACTAGATATTATTGAAGCTGGTAGGAAGGTCGACCAAATTAGTAGCAACAACTAGGTGAAAGACTACATAGGCATTTCGGGTGTCGAAAGGTTGTTCTTTCTTATCTTTTGTATTGATATGTTGTATGTATCAAACTATCATTTGTTAGAATCTGCCTCCAGGTTGATTAGTTAGTTTTTTTTCTTGTAAGTTTTAAATGGCAATAACACAATTAATTTTTACAGTAACAAAAAAACAATGGTTTTTGAGTAGTCATGGAAATAATAACTGAATTAGTACATAATGTAGGATATTTTTTTTTTTTTGAAACAGTATGATTTAGGGTGGTTTCTTTTTTCCTTCAGTATACTTGCATATATTACTGCATTACCAATAGCACCCCAAACGGGTGCAATATAGCACTCCTCTATCTTTGGCTTCAAATGTTCATCTCGCGTACATTTTCTTCTTTGAAAACATCCTTAAATACTCCCTCTCCTGTCCCCCCCTCTTTTCTTTACTCAGTGACCAAAGAACTTCTCTTCTTCACTTCAGTGTCTCTTCCGCCACACTATTTCTACCTGTATAAAATATCAAAGAGCCTCTATTGGGGATGCTTTTAGCATTCATGTTCTTCACATCAGCCTCTATTTCTACTTGTGTTTTAAAACATCTATGATAGAAAATAAAGTGAATGAAAATGTAAAATTTGTTGTATTTTGTAACTTGGTCTAACATATCAGTTATCACATTAACTAAAGTTATTGTTCTATTTTCCATCATGTGTGCTCCTTGAGATCTAACCTGGTTTTGTTCCTGGTCATGATTTGCATTTTATTTTAGGTAAAACATGTATCGGTATACTAAATTTATGTTCAAGCTATTTGTTTAAAATGTTTTTGAAAAATAAATCTAAATTTAGAGGTGACGACCATATCAGGTTGGTTGGTTGTTAATAGGTTGAGTAGGTGATCCTTGACCCCATTCATGTATTTATCTACGTCAAAAATGTCAATCCGCACGCTTACAAATGTTTTTGTTTTGTATCGTGTTTGGTTGGACCAATCTAGTGTTTCATTTGTGAATATGAGTAATACTTGATGATTTATTAATAATTAAAAGAACCAATAAAGTCAAATATATATATATTTTTTTAACGGCGAGTAAAGCCATATCTAAAAAGTTTTTTTTTGAGTGTTGTTTGTCTTGTTTGGTTGGACACATTTGCAATCGTTTCTGTTATGTGTCTTGTTTTTTAGTTGTTTTTATTCTGTCTCTCATTTTCAATTAATAAACATGGTTTTATATATTTAGTTTGAGTTCAAATGAACATTATTAGGGATAGAGTTAGTGAGAATGTATAGGTAGAAGTAATATGATGATGAGTTTAAAGAATGTCACTTTTAAGTAAAAGGGTTAATAAAAATTAAAGGTGCTAATCGTTTAATGTATTATTTTTTAAATTAAAAAAAGTATTAACATAGATATCGTGTGGTTGGGGCGGGGTTCGTGGCGGGGTTCGTGGCGGGGTGTATGGCCATGTCAAGTCTTCTCTTTCCATCCCGACTCCACTCCGAGTCCATCCCAGTCTAAAGGGATGATATGTGTTGATGCTTATTTCTCTCCCTTCTATCTTCTCTACATACATATTCTTATGTGTTAATTAAATATAAAAGTAATAGAAAAAAGATCACTAAAAAGTTGAAATGGTAAATAATATCATCCAATTCCACACTGACTTGTTTAGTCCACCCAACGCACGGCTTTTTTTCGTTTATGAATTGCTAGACTGGAAGTTTTGTTGCTTTTTAGACGAAGCATGTAAAGAGTTTTATGTTCCTTTACTCAAACACAAAGAAACGGTTTATTTTTCAGTTTAAGTTTCAAACTTTCAGTAACAAATTTGTTAAGTTTGCCTTACGTTTGTTCTTATATATACCTTTATGTCCAAGTATTATATGTATGTCTCGAATATTTTTAGAGATAACATGTGTGTAAACAAACTAAATATTATATTTTCAACCATGTATTTTTTTTATATATATTTTTTTTCTGTGATTTTCTACGTCTCAAATGAATAAAAACAAACAAATTATTTTATTAGTGAATGAATGCAAATTGAAAGTATGCGAGTGTTTGTATAATTATATCTGTCTAGTTAAGCTGAGCTTCTAATGATTTCTTTAGTTTGTTTAGATTCTTAGGGGCCATTTGGATGACACAATGTTTGTGATGGAGTTCGAATCCGTCAAAGTAAATAGAATGGATTCTTGTCACGTATTTGGTTGGCAGAATGCAATAGAATTCTATGACATGATCCTGATTGGTTTGTAAATCTGTCAAAGGAATTGTAATGTAAAATAGTGACAAATGATTGAACTACTTATTTTGTATCTTTGTAATTTTTGTTTATTTTGTGACTATTTTCTTAAAAATAAAAATAAACACTTGTAAAATATATAAAATCCTCATCTGCTACATCTTCTATATCAAATGACGTCAAAGATTGATGAATTAGAGAACAAAATTATGCCGCAGGTTGATTTGAGAATGAAACGAAGGCAGTGATAATGGATTTAGTCGGTGAAGATGAAGAGGAGGTAACATATAGAATTTACGAAAGGAGAAAGAAATAGGGTTTTTGTGGCAACATTTTAGCAATCTATATTCAATTCCTTAAGAATGTTTCTAAATTTCATCAGGTGAGGGATTAAAAGTAGATTCGCATTAGTGAAAGAAGGCATCGATTATACGAACCAAACGGCTCTTAAACTTATAGTAGTTGATGGCGGGTTTCTAATATAAATTTGAAGTGTTTCCTAGTTAAATTTAAGATGAAGGTTGTATTTAAGTTCTTAATCAAATGTAAAACTATATGTTAAAGGAATTTGTTGAAAATGACAAGTGTAGATTTATTTTTTTAAAATTAATAATAATAATTGAAGAATACCACTTTATGTGGTTTCCGAGACCTATGTAATTTTAATGGCATTCAACTCTTTAGACAATTGATGAGTATTAAATACAATTTATGATGTATAAATATTGAAAGAAGACTATGACCAACTTGGTTGGGTTTCCAACGTAATACATGATTATTTATTTAATTTTGTGTGACATCAATTATCACCAACGACAAAATTATCATGTGCTTCTATACATTTGTTGCGTAACCGTTGCACTGCTGCAACATTTTAATAATACACTAGTCATTATAAATAATGATATTAATCACTATACTATTTTAGTAAATATTTTTTAAAGCACACCATTTTAGTAAATAAGTTTTCAAACTACACTTGTTTGAAAAAAAACTCGAATAATTTACAATAAATATTAAGTAACAAATAATTGTAACGTATATTGTTAAAAATGTGATATTGGATACACACAGCTTTTATGATTTTCCACTTTGTAAGTTAATGTTTAATCTTTGTTTATAATTAAATGGATGACTTTAATCTTTGTTAATTTTTTATATTCTTTGTTAAAAATTTTATTTAAATATAATTTAATCGCTGTTAAAAAAATAAAAGCAGAAATAAAGTATAATTTCAAGAATATAATCTTTTAATAATTAAAAATAGTCGTATTTATTAGTTGAATCCAATTAAAAACTTTATTAATTATATCATCATTTTAATTAACTTCTATACGTTATATAATATCTAGCAAAAAAAAAAACTTAACCCGTTTTATATGAAAACAGTTAAAAGTGTAAACCTTATATTAACTTTAGTGCATACTCTTATGTTTTAGTTAATTTTAAACTCATATGTTTTAAACTCATCTACAAATATAATAAATTGTTAAACACATTTCTGTGAAGACCGTCTCAATTTATAACAAAATGTCACTAGCTGAATTTAAAAGTTAAGGATTCACATTTCTATTTTGAATAAAAGATCGTTAACCAAGAATTTTTTTTTTTTGCCAAAGGCATTATAGTCCAGCGGCATCTTGGTGGTGGGATAAGACTTAGAGCCTATTAGGTCATGGGTTCGAATCTCACAAAGGGGGGTTTTCTCATAATTATGAGTTTCCTCCTGAATTGGTGACTTGGTGGTGGAATATGATCGCGTGGTAATACTGGTGACACGATGATACTCCAGTGATCCGTGAGTGATTTTAATTTAGCCGTTCAAAAAAAAAAACCAAGTTTTTTTTATATAAAATATTACATGTCCTGCAAATGATAAATAAACATGTAATCCAAGTAGCTCAATAATATGTACAATATTAAAGTCAAATTCCATCTAATAATATTACCTGTGGTCTATCTACTCCTATGAGCTTTCAAAATTGGAATGGATTGCATGGACGTATGGTGTTCCTTATAGTAAAAATCCAACTATAGTGGTCAAAATACAAAGTTCAAAAAGGTCAACTGTAGCTACGAATATAAGGTATAGTTTTTTTTATCTTTGTATGATTGATTATACGTTGGGGCATTGCATTATTTTTTATGTTTCTAATGTATTTATGTGTCTAGCGACTTGCTAGTGCCCCACTTTAATGAAGAGATTTGATGAGTTTAGAAGGATAGCTTAGTGTGAGTCATCATTTAAAAATAATAATCCCTTAAAATAGATATAGAAAAAAGATTGTATTCGACTTTAAGGAACTATCAGATGATGGGTGTTCAGTTTTTGTCGAATAGAAGTTCTAACTTTCACATTTCTAGTAAATTAAATGTACTTTTTTAAGCATGGGTAGTTTAAGAATTCAATGCTAGACATGATCATAAAAAGACAGTAGTATGAATATCATGAATTTAATGCTAGACAAGAATGATGAATTTATCTTGTATTTTTACCCGTTCTCTAGCTTTTTGCTAGGTGACTTTTAATAATATCTTCGTCTCCATTTATTAGAACATGATATATTATAAGATGTTCATTAAATTTTGCTTCGTAAATTCAAACATAATCATTGTTTAAAAGAGAACTATTTAGCGTCTGCAAGTGTATAGACTATAGAATTAGAATTTCTGAACATATTTAAGCGTGTATTATTGTTATTATCTTCTCACAAGGTCTGAACCAACGGGTTTTTTAACGGTTACCCTAAATCTTAAAAAATATTAATTAATGAAAATCATTTAGGTTGATAACTCATTGGTAAAAAAACTAAAAATCAAATACTTTTTATAAATTGAAAAAGATATTAGTTCAAATCTAGACAGATTTTAAGAGTATGAATTATGAATAGATTGATGTTTCATTCCCCGTTCTAAAGAAATTAATGATAACCAAAATATGCTGTATAACAATATTCGTCACAAGAAAGTACATGATGACAGTCTGTTATTTAAAAGAAAAAAAAAAAAAAAGACTGTTACGACCCCAAATCGAAGCCAAATAGTATTTTATGGATCACAGACACACATTATTAAATTATGCAATATTTAGTGGGGTAGATGGAATAATTACTATCAAAATAAGTGTGATGCATTAACGGCTCTATTGTCAGGACCCCCACTGACCACCACGTTAACACTCGCCGGACTCACCTCTCCGTCCACCACCACCACCAACCACCGCGTAGCCGCCGGGGGCACGGCGGTTGTAAAGCACAAAACTAAACTGTAACTTACCCATAAAACTTAAAGACCCTAAAATTAACAGATTATAAAATACCAAACTCTACGCTACAATTACTACAATGAAATCATGGGCAAACATCAATAGAAAATTAATGTTAAAAACAAAACAAACTTGGGTTATTTTGGGGTCAACGCAGGTTGGGTTCGGGCTTACACTGGGGATGGTTGGGAGGTGGGGTCAGCTGATGACGGAATGTCAGGACCGACCCGACAGCCTTCGAGCATGAACACGATATCTGCCATCGTGGGTCGGTCCTGCGGGTCGGGTGCTGTGCAGAGCAGCCCGACTTTAACCCCAAGCAAGAACTCTTCCCATTCGGATGATTCGGGGTCTAACTCAAGCAAACCGGGTTCCAAAAGCTCGGAAACTTGACCTCTTTGCAACTGTCTTTTGACCCATTTCACAATGTCTTCATCTTGTGTGAACATCACAGGCTTCTTACCTGTTAACAACTCCAGCAAAACTATACCGAAACTGTAGACGTCTGATTCTTTTGTGACTTCACCGGTTAGTATTGCTTCGGGTGACACGTAGCCCAAGGTCCCCACTGAAGCGGAACTTGAGGTGGCGGCTTCTGGTGATCTGGTGGTGGCGAGTGGGGTTAGCCCGAATTCAGACACATGGGCTTCGAAATCTGCATCGAATAGGACATTTTGTGGCTTGACATCACCATGAACCATGGTAGTCGAATGGAGGAAGGCTAGACCACGGGCTATACCGAGCGCGATTAGGTGCCTCATGGGCCAATTCAAAACATGCCCGTCTTGGTGAGATGCTTCTTGAAGCAATGTAGCAAGGTTACCATTTGGCATGTAGTCGTACACAAGTAACCTAAGATCAGGTGGGCCTGCGTAATACCCACGAAGAACAGTCAGATTACGGTGTCGGACCTTCCCAAGCAATTCTGCCTCTTTCTTAAACATGCTCTCGTCGAGTAACCCGTTTTGCAGTCTACGAATCGATAACACCATTCCATCGCTGTAACAAGCTTTAAAGATCAACCCGAATCGGGTTCTGCTCAAAACATTTTCTTCATCAAATTGCCTGGTTGCTTCCAGGGTTTCAGCCAGAGTAATCTTGTTATTGAACATAACAAGCTTTGGGCCTCCATTTTCACCACTGCTTCGAGTCCCCGAGCTTCGTTGTGGACTCGTTTTTTTCTTTTCCCCTGCTTTTGACTTCTCTATAATCCTTTTCCGCCATCTGAGGAGACTGTATGTATAGAAGCAACAGCATATACACATGAAAACAGCTCCAGCAGCAGCCACAATAATCAGCAAAATCATTCTTTTTCTACTACCACTAGTCGTCCCCTTGCATTTTCGATCTAATGGTTTCCCGCACAAACCACTATTACCCGCGTAAACAGATTCATTGTTGAATCTCGAACCCAATGGCTCTGGAATTTGCCCTTCGAGATCATTGTTTGACACGTTAAAATACACCAAGCTTGAAATTGCTGTAAGATTTGCTGGAATCTCACCAATCAAGTTATTTGAACTTAGATCTAGTGAAGTAAGGTTAGACAAATAGGAAAAGGACTCTGGAATGCTGCCAGAAAGATGGTTGGAATTTAGAATAATGGAGTTCAGGGATGGGATGGCCGAAAGTTCTGGTGGGATTACACCCGAAAGATCATTGTTACTCAAATCGAGCTGGGTCAAATGCGAGAGATGTGAAAGATCAACAGGAATTATCCCACTCAAAGTGTTTGAACCCAAATCAAGAACCTGAAGATCAGAGCAATTGCCAAGCTCTGGTGGGATGTTGCCGGAGACATTATTATTTGATAAAGATAGAACAACCAATGACTTAAGAAAGCTAAAAGTTGCAGGAATGTGACCAGAAAACAAATTTGAAGAGAGATTCAAGTAATGCAAACCTAACAAGCTGCTGAAACCTTCAGGGACATCACCGGAGAACGAATTCTCTTGCAAAGCAACCAGTTGCAGGTTAGGTAAACCGAAAAGATCCAACGGCAACTCTCCGGTGAGATTCTGTTTGCTCAAATCAAGAGCAGTTAACTTATACAAACTCCCAATGCTCCCCGGAATCTTACCGGAGAACCCATTCCCACTCAAGTTCAGAACTGATAACGCTTTCAGATTCCCAATACTCACCGGAATTTTACCGGAGAAACTGTTTCCTTCAAGGTCCAATGTTGTAAGATTGCTCATTGACATCAGATCTTCAGGCAAGCTTCCTGTGAGGTTATTATCTCTCAAGCTCAGTGTTTCGAGCTCTGTAAGATTGCTGAAACTCGATGGAATGCTACCATTGAACTGATTTCCACCCAAGTACAGCATCTTAAGCCCTCTTAGCTCACTCAAAAACCTAGGGATTTCACCGGTGAACATATTCCCTTCGAGATTTAACACCCTTAGATTACTAAGCAGCTTGATTTCACTTGGAAACAAACCTGATAAAGTATTATTCGCCAATTTTAGCTCCTCCAATCGCTTCAATTTCCCGATCTCACTCGGAATTTTACCGGAGAGATGATTACCAGAAACATCTAAAGCCGTTAATGTAGGTAAAGTAGTCAACCACAAAGGAAAGTTCCCGTGAATCTGATTCTGCTGAAGATCCAAAACTTGTAGAACACTAAAACAGCTAGAAGACGGAGGAGGAATAATATCCGTGAAGGCATTAAACCCTAACTGAACATTCTTAATCGATGGAGGATAAATCGACGCATTACAGAACATAGACGCCGGAATTAAACCAGTGAGATTGTTGTTCGAGAGAGAGATTACTTGAAGCTTCGGAAGCGAAGCAATCCCCGCCGGAATCACACCTCCGATTGCATTACCGTCGGCGCTAAAATGCACGAGTGAAACACATTTTGCTAGCGCAGAAGGTAACGTACCTTGCAACCGATTGTGATCAAGCCAGAGGAACTGAAGGTTCTGTAAAGCTCCATAGCTCTCCGGAATCGCACCGGTGAAGTGGTTGTATGAAAGGTTGACTAGCTGAAGATCATGCAATTCCGAGAGGTTCATCGGTAACTCGCCGGAGATCGAGTTTGAGGATAGATCGAGGTAGCGTAGGCTTGACGGGAGACCGTTCGGAACGTCGCCGGAGATATTGTTTCCGGCGACGTTAAATATCAAAAGCTCGTTGAGATTCAAGATCTCCGGAGGAATCTCGCCAGAGAACGAGTTATACTGAAGAAAAACATACTGCAAAAGCTCACATTTCGATATAGACACCGGAATACTCCCGTTGAAGCTGTTCGACCGGAGGCTCAACCTCCGAAGCATCCGCAGATCACCAACTTTACTAGACAACACACCTTGTAGCCGGAGGCGCGGTAGCCGGAGATCGGTGACTCGGCCGCCGGAGCAGCCGACGCCGCGCCAGTCGCACGGAGCCGACGGAGTTGAGCGGCTCCAGCCGGCGAGTGCACCCAGCGGATCACGAAGATTCAATTTGAAATCCACAAGTGCATCGATCTCCGCTAGGGTTTCTGGAGAGCTGTCGGCGTACGTTAGCAAAGTGGCGGAGGAGAGGAGGAGGAGAGTGAGTACGATAGCAACGGCCGCCGTGGACGGCGGTCGGAGTTGAAGCATTGTGAAGCTGTTTTCAACGAAATGTAACGGATGGGGGCATGAAAGCGTAGGTTAGCCGGAGAAGGGGGTTAACGTTGGGGAAGAAGGCTCCAATATAGTACGTTTGCCGTATTTTGCGCCACTGTGCGCAATGCCCCCCTTCTGTGTCACTCGTTTGCAAAACCCCAAAAAGACACTGATATAAAGACACTGAGACCCCAGCTCAACGCTTTGTTTACTAGTACACTCGTCCAAATATTTGAATATTATTAGGGTCTTAATATTTATACACTCATCTATATAAATCGACGCCCCTTTATGCGTCATGTATGGATCAATATGTGACGTATAGGATCGAATGCATTGAAAACGATAAAAATTTAGGGGGTTGTCAGAGAGCTATACACCCCATATAGCCCTATACGACACATATAGGCTATACGACGCGTATATCAAATTTCGACACTAACTACGATGAAAAAATTCAAGGGGCAGTAATAGGGGTTATACACCTCGTATAGGGCTATACGACCCGTATGGGGCTATACGACGCGTATGGGGCTATACGACCCGTATAGAAATTTTAAGATGTTGATTTAAAATAGTGGGGTGTCCATACTCTGTTATTACAAAACATCTTGTGAAGATTAATGGAAGTGTGACCATATTTCTAAATTAATATTGTTTATTGTTATGTTTAGATATGTTTGTTAGGTGTAAATTGGCTTTTAATTTTATACTAATTTTATTAATTAACTATGATAATATTAAAAATATTAAAAAATAACCATTGTATAACAACAAAGTGTTCTTAAGATCCGACTATTTTAACAAGTTTAGTGTTAAACTTTGTAAATTACTTTTGTTGTCCTACAAGTTTTGTTTTTAACCAATTTGATCCCTCTCTTTAAGTAGTATTTTCGTCCTTTCAAGTTGACTTCTTTTCTGATAAAGTAGGACGCCCACGAGTATTAATTTGAGCTACATACTCTTGCTTATATGTTGTGCTTGGATTTCTTATTGCTTTGACCTTCATCAACCAATTTTTTTCACTACTTTAGGTTGGAAGTTAAAATGTTGTTTCAAAAATTCATTTTCATCAGATATTATTGTCATTTGGGAACAAGTAAAGTTGCATCAAAAAACATCCACCGAATACAATAGAACGGTTTGGGCCACACAATGAAACAAATTCTAGTAGCTCATTTAACCAGTTCAGCTATCTTGTGATTATATCTATAATATTTTCTCCTATTGTTATATCTAAAGCTTAATAGAAACATTGTTTCATAATAAACCAAACGTTGCTAGATTGTGTCGACTAATTCAAATAATGCTAGATTGTGTTGACCAATTCAAACGATTCAAGTTATTAAGTACTCTCGAAAAGTTACAAAAGTTGGTTTAATCTCACATCAAACAGATGAAAATAATGAATACAAGGATGAGAAAAATTACTTGATGACTAAATATCAAATTTTATGAAGTTGCTTGTACCTGCACTCCTATGTGTTTGACATGGGAGGCTCTGATAATATCTTTCTACGTGAAATCAAAAGCATCCCACAATTGTTGTAAGGCGACGTTTTATAGCGAATTTCGACACTGACTACGAGGAAAAATTCAAGGAAAAATTCAAGGAAAAATTCAGGGGATTTCAGATTGCCATACGACACATATAGCCCTATATGACACATATAGCTGTATTCGACCCCCCTCTATACGGCGTGTATGGGGCTATACGACACGTATAGAAATTTTGAGGTGTTGATTTAAAATATTGGGGTGTCTATTTAACCGGTCTCTATAACAAGTATTGTCATCAAATTGATGTTAAGAGATAACTACTTGACATAAGTATGAAAGTAGCATATAAACAAAATGTAGGTGTTATATTTGACAAATAATATATGAAAACTATAATAAAAATAAGGGAAAATTACCAGATTGGCCATTTGACCAATCTGGTTTTGCATAATAGCCATGGACTGTAAATATTGCGAAATTAGCCATCAGGCGAGATAGTGGCGAGACAGAAGCATGCATTATCGCTGAGATACTATATTTCAGGCGAGACGTGGGCGATACCAGCAGCTTGACGTCTCGCTTTAACCGGCGAGACCGTGGCGAGAAAGTTGTGCTTATTTCGCGCCGATCAAAAAAAGTGGGTACCAGCCCAACCAGCCCAACCAGCCCAGTATAATGTTACAAGGCCCATCGGGCAAAAAAACGTGGGTATTTGAAAAGGCCCATTGGCCACCGATTAAGCCCAGCAATTAAATCTGTAGTAAAGGCCTATTTGAAAAGTGGGTATTAAATCTGTGGTAAAGGCCCACCCCAATTAAGCCCACTACATTTTAAAGAAATTTCAGCCCAGTAACAAAATATTTCTATATTTATAAAAAAATTAAATAAAAATTAAATTTTAAATACTAGTATAAATAGACATTACATTATCCTACTTCATTCACACTCTTAAAAACACTCTTACTTTAAAAAATATAACTCTATGGATAAAAATCAATATTGCTCTCAACCCGCACCGAAACCTTCATCTTGGATCATGAGTAAATGGAAATATCTCAGAACGCGGCCATGCCATCCCTCTTGGTAAAAATCCACGCAATGGTTTATTATTACGAAATTCTGGAAATATCTCAAATACCCACATCTAAAAAAGATTGGAAATTAATAAATATCAAAGGTAAATAAATTAAAATTCAAAAGAAAAAATTTCAAAATAATTTTTTTACCTTAAATGACCATATAAAACCTTTCAACGAGTAACTTAATTTCGCATCTCCTATACGTTGAGCTCTTTCATTCTTCAATAACGCCTGATGAATGTCTGGGTATGTTCGTCGCCAAATAGCCGTACCCCATGGATAATCATTCCAGGCCTCCAAATCGTTAACCAAATCTAAATAATTGTTACTTAAATGATTCTTGCCTTCTAAACCCCTAAAACCTTGTTCAACTAATAATAATAAACAAACACGAACGGCGTCCATGTCATCTAAGTACTCAATTTTTGATTGGAAAACAGTTTTAAATCCTCCATTGTCGGTTTAATATATCCAGATTGACCGAATACTCGGTCCACAAAGTAAGGTGGTTCTGATACATTTAATTTTTTTCTACATTCTCCAAATTTAAAACCAGTAATTAAACAAAATTCTTTTGGTCCGAATGTTAACTCAGCAGCTTTAACTAAAAACTTTATACCCATTTCTGGGTTTTCACAAGGAATCTGATGTTGTAACATTACGTGTACCACTGATGGATCGTTATTAATACATTCACATAATAACCAGTTTTTAAAACACGTGGACTCAAAAATTTGTAACTGAAGTGGATGATTATTAAGGTGTAACGATATATTTTTAATAACGTTAAGATTCATTCTAATAGTAACATGTCCCTTACAATATTCCTGCGTAACAAAACATTTTATACAAATACATATCAATAAATTAAAATTCAAACATAACTGTAAATATAATTAAAAACTTACTTGAAAATTCATTTTAATTCTTTCAAAAGAATCGAAATCGAAATGGCTGGACCGCTGGAGTGGATGGATGGAGAGTGGACCACTTCTTTCAAATCTCGCTATTTAAATAGCTCTCGCTACTGTATCGCCTTAAATGCGCCTCGAAAAACGTTAAAATCTCCTCGTAAATCGTCAAAATCTCTGAAATTTGAAAGATTTAGCCTACAAAGCCGACACGTGTCCGGCGAGACACTTTGACTTAAATATCGCCATCATCTCGCCTAGAAAACCGTGCCCACTTCTGAAAAGCATTGTCTCGCCTGTCGCGCCATCATCTCGCCATCATCTCGCTGTCACCTCGCTGTCATCTCGCCGCAGAGGTGCAGCCTTTTCCTTATTTTTTTGTGTTTTTTAAAAAACGTATTATAAATAAGTGTGTTAACCTTTTCAAAAAACGTATCATCTCGCCACTTCTGAAAAACGTATTTTTTTTTCAAAAAACGTTTGTTTTTCATCCATTCAAAAATTTATCTACATAATACTGATCAAAAAACTTTAAAAAAAAATTTATTATTCGATTCGCTCTAAAATGATGAGATCCGGGTTATGATTCATATGTGTATATATGTCTACAGAGGATTTGAAGAAGAAGATTATCACGGAAGATTTGTTGTTTTATTTTAAAACGGATGATTACTTGTATTTTACACGTAAGATTTCTTGTATTAATTTTCATGAATGATAAAAGATTTCTTATTTTAATTTCCATTGAATATTTCTGTTATTGATTTTAGATTTTTTTATGTATGATATAAACACAACATTGCTACACATGACTAAAAAGATACAAATCAGAAAAACACAACATTAATTAAACATTATGTAAACAAAAATCAAAATACATTAATCAGAAAAACTCTAAGGAAGATACAAATTTTTTAAGGATGATTTAAATCAAACTCCCATTTTTTTGAATCTTCACCTGTTGTATCACGTACATAATCAGAAAAATTGCTCTGATCAACATATGCGTTTGGAATATTA
This sequence comes from Flaveria linearis, assembly GCA_024085815.1. Classification (NCBI taxonomy): domain Eukaryota; kingdom Viridiplantae; phylum Streptophyta; class Magnoliopsida; order Asterales; family Asteraceae; genus Flaveria; species Flaveria linearis. The sequence continues at coordinate 15,596,643 of CM044002.1, forward strand.
CGATTGCTGAACCCACGTCCTGTTGATTTTGTTGTTGCTTGTGAAGGGGCTACGCTTTTACATTTGTCACGATGGTGTCCTTCTGTCTTACATCTGCTACAAAATGTTGGTGTAACTTGTTCACCGCGAGAGGGTATACGTTTGTTTTCACGTGGCCTTCCTGCTTGTCTCTTGTTCATTAACGGTGGTTTAAGAGCCATCAAATTTGTAGGGACTTCCCATTCTGATCGATCTGGTAAAGGATTTATGGACTCTTCATAAGTTGCCTTGTAAACGTCTCTCGAAAACCAAAAATTAGCCATGTTACTGCAATCAGTTATATTTAAAAATTTCGAAACAGCAATTGCATGACCAGAGGGTAGACCTGATAATTCCCATTTACGACAACTACAGCTTTGACTGTGTAAATTAACTAAACCCTTTTTACCACCGTCAGCAACCTCAAAACAATGATCGTTGATACCAGTTACTGTCCACGTAGCACTTTTTTTGATTCTTCGCAGAATTTTATTTTCAGCCCATTTAGTAAGCGTTTGCTGTAAATTTGCTGTCAATAAAAAAAAAGTACAAATTTTAATTTACAATACATTATCTCAAATTATATAAAACGATTACCTCCAATTTCTCGACGATTAAAATACCACTTTTGTAAATACTCACGAAAAAATTCAATAAGATCGGTGATAGGTGTAACATCTTGTAATTTTGAATTTATATAAAGTTAGTTTTGCTAATAATAAATAATAAATTAATAATAAAAATAATAATGATAATAGTAATAATAATAATAATGAAAATAATAAAAATAACAATAGTTAACTACAAAAGAATAATAATAATAATAACTAATCATAATAGTAATAATAATACTAGTTTAATTATAAAAATAATAACCATAATGACAATGGTAATAATAATATTAATAATAATAATAATATTATGGATAATAATAAATAATAATAATAATAATAATAATAATAATAATAGTAATAATAATAATAAAAATAATAAAACTTAGAATTTAAAGTCCAGGGGGTTGTTTTGATATTCTGGAAACTTAAAATGAAAATTTAATACTTAAAATAAAAACAATTAGAAAGAACAGGGACCATTTTGTAAATTCTTCAAATTTCAACCGTTTTCCCCCGCCGGACTTCTCGCCGCCGGCCATCGGCTCCGGCAAGCCCGCAGCGGCCAAAATACTCCATTTTTTATCAAAACAAACACACCGACACCTTCACGTGGATGATTCGAACGCGTGATCAAGCCTAATTTAAAAATCTAAGTGCGATTCAACCTCTGTTTATTCCCTCGCGTGGTCGACAACTTTTCAGGTCTCAGATCGCAATTACAAACTTTAATAACCAAATTGAGATCGCACTAACACACTTAAGATCTATTATAACACTCCTGTGACTTCAATTTCGTTCAAAACATTTGAAAACACTCCCTTCGATCGACTCCCCTGCCGTGAACCTGCAAGTTAGTCGAGGACCATCTTTCAAGCAACTTGAGACCAATTTCGCAGAGGGCTTTGCATCTAGGGCATCACACGAAGCTTCCTGCCAAGTTAATTCGATTATTATCATCGCTTTCATCTCGAATCAAGCACCCTCTAGCCGCGGTTGTTCTTCGTTCAGTTCGTCTCCAATCCATCACTATTCGGGTAATTAAAACCACCTTTATACTCGATTCCATATGGGGATCAAAAGCCCTAACCCCTCGATCGATTACAATGTTCTAATGGGGGTCAATTTGATCGAACCAGTTTCTAGGGTTTACGGGTTTGGGGGAGGTTTGTACTCAATGGTTTTAAGTTTAAAAACCCAGTAACCACCGCGGCCACGGCCTTTGGTTCACTGGTAGTTGGGTGTGTGTATGTGTTGGAGGTCCCGGGTTCGAACCCGGCTACCTCCAACTATTTTTTTATGCCTTTTTAAACCTATTTAAATTTCAGAAAAATACTAAAAAATTATAAAAAATAAATTTTATGAATTTTAAATATTTTCTTTACATGAAACCGATTTCTGCAAATTTACTTCTTAAAATATATTAATATTTGATTTTATTTTATTAAAACAAATAATAAAACTAGTTAAATAACTTATAAAATAGACTTTAAAATTTGTTTATCTTAACAAAACATTACAATTGGAGTATTTTCATGTTTTAGTTATTAATTATTATTGTTTCAAATAATAAATAATTATTTGTCTTAAATAATAAATAATATAAGTTGTAGAAATTATATATTCTATAATTTCATAAATCATTCTAAAATGTTATTCTCTTATAAAATATATTAACAAAAGGTTAGATTAATTATTCGTTATCAATCAAAACGTTATTCCAATTAATCTTAAATAATCATAACGTTTTATATATATTAAACCTTATCAATTTTTATACTTAAAATTCATTCTTACAATACTAAAACACATATATGAAAATTCTCCTAATGGATCGAAACGCGAATAATTACTTTATAAATTTAATTACTCGACGAACCTCACAATTCCAATCGAAACTCTAGTTCATGTTAAAACATTAAGACTTATTATTGAGACTTTAACCTTGTGAATATTTAGGTGCCTTGTAACGATTCACGTTGGAACGACGTCTACTATTATTCTTATTAATCGTCATTATATACTTATTTGACAAGTGAGTTTTCCTTGCCCCCTTTTACTTTATTTCACACCATTTTGGGGTGAAACATGATACATATATATTACACACTTATAAACATTTGAGACTTGTAAAGCACTTGCAATTCATCTTTATATCTTGTCATGGTTATTTGTATGTTGTAAGTGATTATATGAGATACATAGTTTGTTACAATCATTAACTATTGCTAGCCTGGCGACGTCTTAGATCTTTGGGCCTGACAAGCCTATTTGGTGCTAAAGTCGATGTATTGCCGACTCCTAGGAGCCGTATGCTTGTGCACTAGGGAACCAAATACACTTAGCCAATCTTATATACTTGTAATCAAGTCGAGGTTTGATTGTGAAGATATGTGTTCTATAACCTTACTAGCTTATAATCTATGACACGAATTGCAACTTATAATCTTTTCATATTATGTATGAAAACTTTGGAAACTCACCAACTATTTTAGTTGACCTTTTATTTTTATCATGTTTCAGGTGACCCCCAAGTTTAAAGTGGTCTTTTGAAGCTTGCAATAAAACTAGGACGTGGACCTAGATAAATAAATGAAATGTTATGTCATGTTTTGATATTTGTTTGAATGTATTTCGTGATGGAGACTTATGTTTGTAATTCATGTTGAAACTATTAATTTGATTATTTACATTTAAACATAGCGTTATGTGGCTGTGAACAATCTTATCCCTCACACCTCGACGATTCCGCCGTCAAGGTTGGGGTGTGACAGATTGGTATCAGAGCCCGTAACTATAGGGAATTAGGTTATTAGAAATGGTGACCTAGACTATAGCATATGCATGAACCTTATAGAGTTATATTTCTATCTTTCAAAATATATGGTTTGCATGCTACATGATGTTATGTTCCCTTATGTGCAATTTGATGCCTTAGCATAGGATTGCCTAAACATTTCTACATATCTCCCAAGACTTACATTTGACTCTTAGACTCTCCCCGAACATGAAACTTCTTAATCTTATTCTCGACGACACGTGGAATCGTATACTTATGCTTATGACTTGGATCTTTAGACGTTATGTCTAATCTATATAAATCTCATCAAGGTTTTGATTTCATGAACCTAAGAAATATTGTGTGACACATAGACACCTGTATTCTGGATTTCCTGGCAAAAAGCCTTCGGGCTAAGGCAAGCGTATTCGAATAAATCTCATTGAGGGGCCCGTTACGCTACCTGGGGATTTCTGGGATGAGTGATAAACTATGGTCAAAATACACAAATCTCTAAGGCAAATGAGTCAATTTACCTTGACGTGTCCACGGTTCCAAATGGTAATGCGTTACCAAATGGAACCATTCCGTGTACCTTACAACCTTTAGCCTACCTTTGTCTAAACTAATATTCTTTGTTATCCTCACTCCCGTAACTAGCTCCTTTTTGTATGTCCAGCATGTCTCGACAACTTGCAAAACGTGGAAACTCCAACCGCAAGATGGCAGCAATGATCGCCAAACAAATGGCTGCTGTGCTCCCAACCATGGTTGCTGAACTTACTAGCACCATGATGGCTAATAGCAACAACACCAATGGAAACAACAACGGTGCTCAAGGAGAAAATAGCAACAGCCGAAATGGGAACGATCGTACTTGCACCTTCAAACACTTCAACTCGTGCAAACCCACCAACTTTAGTGGTAAGGAAGGAGCCACTGGTCTTCTTGAGTGGTTCGAAGGCATGGAGAACACTTTCGCCAATTGTGAGTGTCCCGAGGCACTCAAAGTCCGTTATGCCACTAGTATGCTCCAACAAAGAGCACTTACCTGGTGGAATAGCGAGAAGAGAAACCGAGGAGCTGATGCTATTTTGGCACTCTCTTGGGATGAGTTCAAGAATATCGCCATCGCGAAATTCTGCCGAGAAGTGAATTGCAAAAGCTGGAAGAAGAATTCTGGAATTTGAAGCAAAACGATGGTGATCATTTGGCCTACTCAACTAGGCATCATGAGTTGAGTTTATTATTGCCTCACATGGTCGATACCGTTCCCCGCAACATCGAGAAATTCATTAAGGGTGTACCGCCCAAAATTCAAGATGCTGTAGTGGGTAGCCGACCCACAACTTTAGAAGAAGCCATTACTATCACCGCTCAACTCACCGAGAACCATATTCGAGCAGGCACCATGTCTGTGAAAGGTGCAAAGAAGGTGGAAAAGATGGCTAGTGAGGACATTAAGGAGACCAAAGCTGAACCATCCAACAACAACAACAACAACAAGAAACGCAAGTTTACACCGGCACGCAACTATGCTGTGGCTGCAACCAAACAACCCCAAAAACAACTTGTACCTACCACTGCACCTGTGGCACAAGTGCCTGGGGCTAGGGCCTATGCTGGTCCGCAACCCATGTGCAACACGTGTAGGTATCATCATCCGGGGAATCAACCATGCCGTATCTGTACCTTATGTGGTAAATATGGTCACTGGGTGGCGACTTGTCACCGTGCTCCTAACAACGCCGCCATGGTCACAAACCGTGTTTGCTACAATTGTGGAGAACCTGGTCATTTCCGCCCACAATGCCCTCGCCCTGTGGGTAATGTGCCACCAGCCCGAGGACGTGCTTTCAATATCAACGCTAACCAAGCACAAGTCAGCAATGACGTTGTGAATGGTACGACGTTGAATCCTGTTTAAATCATTTCATGTACTATTGATGTTTTCTATCTTTGTATTCAACGTATTCAATAATAAAATTTTTACCAAACAGGTATGTATCATGTGAATGATCATTATGCATCTGTATTATTTGATTCGGGTGCGGATAAGAGTTTCGTGTCGTTAGAATTCGAACCCGTACTTGCTAAACCACGTATTAATCTGAAAAGACCCTACACGGTCGAAGTCGCCGATGGGAAATCTATTGTCGTTGACGCCATAATACGTGATTGCATCATAAGCCTTAACGAACACGAATTCTCCATTGATCTTATTCCTATGGAACTTGGAAGCTTCGACGTCATCATTGGTATGGATTGGTTAGCCAAACACCATGCCGAGATCGTTTGCTTTGAGAAGTGTATCCGTATACCGTTACCATCTGGGGATACTTTGAAAGTGTTCGGCGAAAAACCATCCCAAAGACTTAAACTCATGTCTTGCACTCAAGCCCGAAAGTGCTTAACCAAGAAATATATGGCCTTCTTAGCTTACGTGGTCAACACAAAAGTCAAAGGGAAAGAACTTAAGGATGTCCCTATCGTACGAGACTTTCCTGAAGTATTTCCCGATGACCTTAGTGGTTTACCTCCCGTACGTGAAGTCGAGTTTAAAATTGACTTGATACCGGGAGCAAACCCCGTGGCTAAGTCACCATATCGGCTTGCACCATCGGAAATGCAAGAACTCTCTAGTCAACTTCAAGAATTGACTGATAAAGGTTTCATTCGCCCTAGTTCTTCTCCTTGGGGTGCACCTGTCTTATTTGTAAAGAAGAAAGATGGGTCATTCCGTATGTGTATCGATTACCGGGAGCTCAACAAGTTGACCATCAAGAACCGGTATCCCCTTCCTCGTATCGACGACCTGTTCGATCAACTTCAAGGAGCTGCTATATTCTCGAAGATTGATCTACGTTCTGGATATCATCAATTACGAGTCCATGACGACGACATCCCAAAGACCGCGTTTCGTACTCGGTATGGACACTACGAGTTTACGGTTATGCCTTTCGGCTTAACAAATGCTCCTGCGGTCTTCATGGATCTTATGAACCGGGTGTGCAAGCCATACCTAGACAAATTTGTCATCGTTTTCATCGACGACATTCTCATTTATTCCAAGTCCCGTTCCGATCATGAACTTCATCTCCGTCAAATCCTCGATCTGTTGAAGAAGGAACAACTGTACGCGAAGTTCTCTAAGTGTGATTTCTGGCTCGAGGAAGTTCAATTTCTAGGACACGTGGTGAATAGCCAAGGAATTCACGTTGACCCTGCAAAGGTGGAAGCTGTGAAGAATTGGTGTGCTCCCACGACTCCGACCGAGATTCGTTCCTTCCTTGGTCTTGCTGGTTATTACCGACGATTCATCGCCAACTTTTCAAGGATCGCGAAGCCACTCACTTCCTTGACACAAAAGAATAAACCATTCGAGTGGGGGCCCGAACAAGAAGAAGCTTTTGAAGCGTTAAAGCACAAACTGTGCAATGCTCCTATCTTGACCCTACCCGATGGAAATGAAGATTTCACCGTATATTGTGATGCATCAAAACAAGGCCTTGGTTGCGTTCTTATGCAACGGGGAAAGGTCATAGCATATGCATCAAGACAATTGAAGGTTCACGAGGTGAATTACACAACCCACGATCTCGAGCTTGGTGCTGTTGTTTTTGCCTTGAAAATTTGGAGGCATTACCTTTATGGTATGAAATGTATAGTCTACACCGATCACAAAAGCCTTCAACACGTTTTTACTCAAAAAGATCTCAATATGAGACAACGTCGTTGGGTTGAGTTGATTAATGATTATGACTGTGACATTCGTTACCACCCTGGGAAGGCAAATGTCGTAGCCGATGCACTAAGTCGTAAAGTCCATAACAAGATGACCTCGTTTCAAGAGATTCGCGATCGACGACAGTGGTTTGATGCTTTGAGAAGATTCGATACTGAAATTCGACTAGATGTCAACAAGGCTACCGTACTGCTACAAAATTTGAGAATAGATAGTGACATCGAGTCTAGTATCTTGGAGGCTCAGCAAATGACTCAACAAGAAGGAAGGATGAAGGATGAACTGGAGCATAACCTTCTAACTCAACTGGAGACGAAACCTAATGGGTTGCTGTACTTCGCGAATCGAATTTGGGTTCCAAATCGTGATAATCTTCGTACCCTTGTCATGGACGAAGCTCATCAAACTCGTTATTCTATTCATCCTGGCTCCGATAAAATGTACATGGACCTGCGTGGTCAATATTGGTGGCCTGGGATGAAGAAAGACATAGCGACTTATGTAGCTAAGTGCCTCACGTGTACGAAGGTTAAAGCCGAACATCAACGTCCAAGTGGGTTACTTGAACAACCCGAGATTCCTATGTGGAAGTGGGAACACATATCCATGGACTTCATAACTAAACTACCCCGAACCTCTCGAGGACATGATAGCATATGGGTGATCGTTGACCGATTGACCAAATCGGCACATTTTATACCCATACGTGACACTTACAAGACATCAAGGTTGGCTCGTATATACGTTGATGAGATTGTAAGTCGTCATGGGGTGCCTCTTCACATCATATCCGACCGTGACGCTCGTTTCACTTCGCATTTTTGGACGTCTATGCAAGAACTCTTGGGTACACAACTAGATCTAAGCACGGCTTACCATCCCCAAACTGATGGTCAAACCGAGCGGACGATCCAAACCCTGGAGGATTTGCTACGCCTGTGTGTCCTTGACTTTGGTGGTGATTGGGATACGCATCTATCGCTTGCGGAATTTTCGTATAACAATAGTTATCACTCGAGTATCAAGATGGCACCATTCGAAGCACTTTATGGTCGAAAATGTCGTTCACCGATCTGCTGGACCGACATTGGTGAAAACCTCATCACTGGTCCTGAACTCATACAAGAGACGACCGATAAAGTTTCTATCATCCGAAAGAACCTTGAAGTGGCAAGAAGTCGACAAAAGAGCTATGCTGATATGCGACGTAAGCCATTGGAATTCCAAGTTGGGGAGATGGTTCTTCTTAAGGTTTCACCGTGGAAGGGTGTTGTTCGCTTTGGAAGAAAGGGTAAACTGGCTCCAAGATTTGTAGGACCTTTCAAGATTCTGAAAAGGATTGGGAAAGTGGCTTACAAACTGGAATTACCTTCCGACCTTAGTGGAATTCATCCTGTGTTCCATGTTTCGAATTTGAGGAAGTGTCTGGCTGACGAAGGTCTGCATGTTCCGTTGGGTGACATCCAGATCGACGAGTCATTACACTTTGTCGAGAAACCCGTTGAAGTTATGGATCGCATTATGAAGAAGACTAGAACCACCACAACCCCAATCGTCAAGGTTCGTTGGGAGAATAAGCGTGGCGCTGAATTTACTTGGGAACGTGAGGAGCACATGAAGAAGAAATACCCGTATCTATTCGCATAGTTTCATTTTAATTTCGGGACGAAATTCTTTCAAGTTGGGGAGACTGTAACATCTTGTAATTTTGAATTTATATAAAGTTAGTTTTGCTAATAATAAATAATAAATTAATAATAAAAATAATAATGATAATAGTAATAATAATAATAATGAAAATAATAAAAATAACAATAGTTAACTACAAAAGAATAATAATAATAATAACTAATCATAATAGTAATAATAATACTAGTTTAATTATAAAAATAATAACCATAATGACAATGGTAATAATAATATTAATAATAATAATAATATTATGGATAATAATAAATAATAATAATAATAATAATAATAATAATAGTAATAATAATAATAAAAATAATAAAACTTAGAATTTAAAGTCCAGGGGGTTGTTTTGATATTCTGGAAACTTAAATGAAAATTTAATACTTAAAATAAAAACAATTAGAAAGAACAGGGACCATTTTGTAAATTCTTCAAATTTCAACCGTTTTCCCCCGCCGGACTTCTCGCCGCCGGCCATCGGCTCCGGCAAGCCCGCAGCGGCCAAAATACTCCATTTTTATCAAAACAAACACACCGACACCTTCACGTGGATGATTCGAACGCGTGATCAAGCCTAATTTAAAAATCTAAGTGCGATTCAACCTCTGTTTATTCCCTCGCGTGGTCGACAACTTTTCAGGTCTCAGATCGCAATTACAAACTTTAATAACCAAATTGAGATCGCACTAACACACTTAAGATCTATTATAACACTCCTGTGACTTCAATTTCGTTCAAAACATTTGAAAACACTCCCTTCGATCGACTCCCCTGCCGTGAACCTGCAAGTTAGTCGAGGACCATCTTTCAAGCAACTTGAGACCAATTTCGCAGAGGGCTTTGCATCTAGGGCATCACACGAAGCTTCCTGCCAAGTTAATTCGATTATTATCATCGCTTTCATCTCGAATCAAGCACCCTCTAGCCGCGGTTGTTCTTCGTTCAGTTCGTCTCCAATCCATCACTATTCGGGTAATTAAAACCACCTTTATACTCGATTCCATATGGGGATCAAAAGCCCTAACCCTCGATCGATTACAATGTTCTAATGGGGGTCAATTTGATCGAACCAGTTTCTAGGGTTTACGGGTTTGGGGGAGGTTTGTACTCAATGGTTTTAAGTTTAAAAACCCAGTAACCACCGCGGCCACGGCCTTTGGTTCACTGGTAGTTGGGTGTGTGTATGTGTTGGAGGTCCCGGGTTCGAACCCGGCTACCTCCAACTATTTTTTTTATGCCTTTTTAAACCTATTTAAATTTCAGAAAAATACTAAAAAATTATAAAAAATAAATTTTATGAATTTTAAATATTTTCTTTACATGAAACCGATTTCTGCAAATTTACTTCTTAAAATATATTAATATTTGATTTTATTTTATTAAAACAAATAATAAAACTAGTTAAATAACTTATAAAATAGACTTTAAAATTTGTTTATCTTAACAAAACATTACAATTGGAGTATTTTCATGTTTTAGTTATTAATTATTATTGTTTCAAATAATAAATAATTATTTGTCTTAAATAATAAATAATATAAGTTGTAGAAATTATATATTCTATAATTTCATAAATCATTCTAAAATGTTATTCTCTTATAAAATATATTAACAAAAGGTTAGATTAATTATTCGTTATCAATCAAAACGTTATTCCAATTAATCTTAAATAATCATAACGTTTTATATATATTAAACCTTATCAATTTTTATACTTAAAATTCATTCTTACAATACTAAAACACATATATGAAAATTCTCCTAATGGATCGAAACGCGAATAATTACTTTATAAATTTAATTACTCGACGAACCTCACAATTCCAATCGAAACTCTAGTTCATGTTAAAACATTAAGACTTATTATTGAGACTTTAACCTTGTGAATATTTAGGTGCCTTGTAACGATTCACGTTGGAACGACGTCTACTATTATTCTTATTAATCGTCATTATATACTTATTTGACAAGTGAGTTTTCCTTGCCCCCTTTTACTTTATTTCACACCATTTTGGGGTGAAACATGATACATATATATTACACACTTATAAACATTTGAGACTTGTAAAGCACTTGCAATTCATCTTTATATCTTGTCATGGTTATTTGTATGTTGTAAGTGATTATATGAGATACATAGTTTGTTACAATCATTAACTATTGCTAGCCTGGCGACGTCTTAGATCTTTGGGCCTGACAAGCCTATTTGGTGCTAAAGTCGATGTATTGCCGACTCCTAGGAGCCGTATGCTTGTGCACTAGGGAACCAAATACACTTAGCCAATCTTATATACTTGTAATCAAGTCGAGGTTTGATTGTGAAGATATGTGTTCTATAACCTTACTAGCTTATAATCTATGACACGAATTGCAACTTATAATCTTTTCATATTATGTATGAAAACTTTGGAAACTCACCAACTATTTTTAGTTGACCTTTTATTTTTATCATGTTTCAGGTGACCCCCAAGTTTAAAGTGGTCTTTTGAAGCTTGCAATAAAACTAGGACGTGGACCTAGATAAATAAATGAAATGTTATGTCATGTTTTGATATTTGTTTGAATGTATTTCGTGATGGAGACTTATGTTTGTAATTCATGTTGAAACTATTAATTTGATTATTTACATTTAAACATAGCGTTATGTGGCTGTGAACAATCTTATCCCTCACACCTCGACGATTCCGCCGTCAAGGTTGGGGTGTGACAATAGGGAGTTTTCTAGCATGTCGAGACAAAGCATTGATAGACTCAGCACTGTTAGACGTCATTATATTGTATCGCCTCCCAGAACAATGTGCTCTTGACCATTTCTCAAAACCAATATTAAACAAAGTATTATGAACGCGAGGAAGAGTAGATGTTAATCTAAATAGTCCATCCTCAAAGTCAGATATCCGGTAAGCTTTGCAAGTCTGCCACCATAACGACTCAAAATTTTTCCCTTTCATTGACTTAAGTCGTAAGTTCATCATCAAATGACGACAGCAGAGACCATGAAAGGCGTCAGGAAATACTGTTTTAATTGCTACATCGATTGATGCAGCACGATCAGATATAATTGCTAAATGCGGATTCATACCAATACACTCTTTAAGTCTACTTAAAAACCAGGTCCAAGAATCTCCGCTCTCGGTTTTTCCAACACCATATGCTATTGGTAGAATTTGATTGTTGCCATCCATTGCTACAGCCAAAAACATAGTTCCTAAATATTTACCTTTTAAATGTGCACCGTCTATGACAATCAAAGGTCGTAAATGTCTCACAAAACTGCGAATCTAAAAAAAAACAATTAAAAGGATATAGTTAATAATATTATATAATAATTTGTAAATTTATATGAAATAACAAAAATACTTACCGCAGCACCAATTGCCACAAAAACATTTCAAAACGTCCACTTTCATCTGTTGCAATATGGGTCACACTTCTGGGGTTCGCCTTCTTTAAATTATAACAATAAACAGGAAGTTCTTCAAATGATTTCTCCGGTGACCCGTTTAAAAGTTGAAGAGCATAATTTTTCCCTCTCCAAGCTTGTTGATAAGATAAGTCGATTTATAATTTAACCTAAAATCATTCATAATTTCTTTACCACGATATATTCGTCCGCTGTCTTTAAGTTGATCTTTAATAATATGACCAACAACCTTTTTGTTAGCTTGACGAATATTCGGATAAGTCTGCGTTCTCGAACAAGTATGAATATCGTTAAAATACCTAACTTGAAAAATATTTGAATTTTCAAATGCATAGGCTCTAATACGCCAACTGCATTCTTTGTTTCGACATGATGCTTCAAATCTTTTTTTGATGATCGCTCGACTTTTAACTCAAAACAATAATTAACACACATTTTACCTAGTTCCAGTTGCAGATCGTCTTTAGTGTTAAAACATTGACCTTCTTTTACATTTGAAGATGATGACTTATAATCTTTAACTGGAATTTTCAACTCATAATTATCATTCACAACCGGAGAAAATTTATTATTTTCAAAATTTTCATTTAAATCATTATTTTCTTTTGTTACGAAACTACTACTAGCATCATCTTCTTCACTAACATATAAGGTAAAAATATGATTTGGATCATTAATAACAAGATTTAAAAAAAATAAACAATCACTATCATTCAATATGTCAATTGAATGAGTGTAGGTAGACATTTTATAACGTAGTCTTATATGTTTTTTAAAACCAAATATACTAAAAACAAGATTATTTAATTCTTCAAATGTAATATTGACCGGTAAAGAGATGGCCTGTCGATTACACCGAACTCTTATAGGAACATACTCTTCAACTTCATTATTAAACTCCCATTTTCCACCGCTGCATACAACAATGTTAACAAACATGGTTGAAAGTTTGGTATATGTGACTGTGAAATAAGAAAGCTTTAATCTCTTACAAATTTTCATGTGTTAACACATATTATATACTAGTAACAACATTAATTATGGTAGATATAACATATTAATTATAAAACTTATAAATTTTGGTATCCCTTATTTGGGATGCACAAGGGGATCCGATGATTCCCTTTCTAGTCTGCTTCATTCTGATGAATCAAACAACATGTCTCCTGTAAGTATCTTCCCAAAACTTAAATGGGCTGATATTACGAAGGCCCTTCAAGTTCACAGCCCAAATGCGTAGCCCAAATGCGTGAAGCCCAAATTTTAAGTGTTTTCAATTATGGTGATATCCCTTATTTATTAGCCCACGACGTAGGCCCAAATGTGTAATGGGCCAAGCGAGATGCCGGCGCATTGTCTCGCCCGTCAAAAATAAAGGGCCAAGCGAGACGCCGGCGCGTTGTCTCGCCGAGAAGAAATTTCAGGCGATACATATCCATATTGATGGCGATACCACATGAATTTGTCTCGATATTGGCGAGATGGCATGTTCTAATCTCGCTTTTGTTGTGATTTTTTCAACTTTTGGCGAGATGGCAGCGAGATATATGCATAATATAGCGACGGGCGAGATATCATGGTTTGGTATCGCCTTTATATCGCTTCAGGCGATATATTATGGTTTCGTATCGCCTGGAAGAGATATTTTGCCACATGTCAGTTTGTTATTGGTCGGTCTATTTTGGTATTATGTTCGGTCAATGGCTGTTATGCAAAACCAGATTGGTCAAATGGCCAATCTGGTAATTTTCCCTAAAAATAAACCATTATTATATAACACTCGCCTTCTACACTATGACCAGAAAATTGATTTATCAAAACCGAGTAATAAAATACAATTCCTACTTATTGTTTTTGGGCAATATAAGTTTGTGCAATAGATGTATCTTCAATATAAAAAGCTTAACTTATATATTTAAAAAGCCTGTACTCTTTTGGAAAAGCCACGTGGAACAGAACTTTAATGCACTTTTTAGATTCATATGAGTGCCTGATGGATATGGTTACTTTGGTCTGGCATGGTTCAAATTTCAAAAGGGACACTCGTGCCTCCTTTTTTCGGGTAAATTTTTATTTTTTAAAAAACATGCATTTTAATAATTTTGTTTTTTTCTTTTTTGAATTTATTCACCGTATTTAAATTTTTAGATGTGTATTTTAGAATTCAAAATTTTATTTTATAACATCTTATGATACACCACGTTTACATTGCAGCATTTAAATTTTAATGTTCATATATTATAATTTGACTTGCATGTGTTTTAAAACTTAAGTTTAAAGTAACAAGTATGATATATAAGTTTTTTTTTCTGGGTTTGTACATTTTTATACAATTTACCTTGAAGTAAAACACAAATAGGATTACATTAAAGTTGGTTTATAATATATAAATTTAGTCAGTTATATTTGATTACAATAAAAAATGAATGATTTAGAATATTTTAGATGCACAGTTCAAAACGAGGTCTTTAATATTTAGTTACTAAATATTGCTTGAGAAACATTATAAATATGATTAAGTGGTGCTGGAATGCATGTTTAAACAGATTATTATGTATATACATAAATAAATAACTAACATGTTAAAAACAAATTATTTAATTGTTTCATCCAAAAAGTAATTTCGTAGTACATTTTTATTTAATTTCATTAATCTTTAAATTCTACACTTAAATCCATATATTGTTCACTCTATGAAACTTAAACTCGCATCATTTCAGTATTAATAAATATTAAATGTCACTAGACGAAGATGTTATTAGCGCTCTTAGTTACTTTTAGAGAAAAAAAATGTCTCAGACTACGTAATTAAATTAAACACTCAAAAATAATCTTTCTACTACTCTACTTTCAAAAGACCGAATAATCAAATAAACCATTTACACCATATAAGTTAAAAAAATTTAATTCGTCAGATAAAGAAAGAGCAGAAACATGAGTGCCTTTTTTTCACCCTGATTTTGGAATATTATCTTCTTAACTCTTAAAAGATATGGGGCCATGAGTGGTGATGGTGAAAGGGTCCCTTATATTAACTTTTGGGCAAATAAAAAATAACATAAATGACACGCATTTTAAAACAACTAGTAAGGAACCCGCGCAATGCGGCGGCGATGACATCGACATATTTCACAATGCGATATTTGTTTTCTGAATTAATACGTGGCTTCTATTGTATAGTCTATTTATGTCATTAGCATCACAAAACTCAATTAAATAATAGCACACGACCATATAACAATGTGTCCATTGTTAGCCCCGTCTTTAACTACTTACTTTACGTCTGCTTTGACCCGACCAGACCCATTTTTGTTTTAGAAATTGTAAATATATATTTTTATAATTCTAGAAAATAAAAAATGTGGGTGGGTGTTTGTTCTATATTATATTTATCTCTCTCAATTTGACAAGAATCCGCCCATTTGACCCGACCGGACCCTAGTAATAAGTGAATAAGGTAAGAGATGATTAATTATATGTACATAAATGTATGAATTAATTACATTCTTTGGTAAGAGCCGATAACTTGGAGTGCATTGTTCACAGTCAGAAAGGTCAAGTTCATGAATTGGTTTTGCTTGATACTCATTATTGCTTGGAAGTAAAAACGACTTAAAACCTGATACATTTTTACTATCATTGATCTCACAACACCTGCTCGTTTCATCCCTGTCATGATTTTTATCTTGATCTTGATCCTCTGACTTCAAATATCCTGGTAAATATCCACTCCACATAGAACCTAGCAAAACATCCAGTTATAGATATTTTGAATTTTACAATGGACAAACATCCTGACAGTTGTATTTCATCTCAATTAGAAATTTTGACTTTTAGTAAGTCAAAGGATAATTAGATTCTCCTTTAGCAAATCAAAAAACGATAATTAGATTCTCCTTTGGCAAATCAAATTACAGTTTTATTGATGCAGTGATGCTTACCGTTCCTCTCACCACGGTCGATGAATCCATTGACTTCTTCCATAAGATCAGGATAAGCTCCAAGTAAATCATTCACCTAATGAAAATAAAGGTTTTTATTTTATGATTACAGAACCCGTTACAAAATTGTTTAAATTGATCTGGCAAAAAAGTTATAAATTTTTAAAAAAGCATTGTGCAAGTGCTTCTTATAACTGATAATCTAACAGTGATGAAGATGTCAGTCCATATACAAGTTGTATAACTGAACATTTGAAATTAATTAGTAAATGCTAATGATGATAAAGTTTACCAACGATTGTAGTTGTGGTCGAGTAATATTCTCTGTGCGATAATGCATAATGCACTTTAAAAATGTCAGGTAATCATCAGAGTTTTGTAATCTGTCTTTCACCTTCTTACGGAGACTAACCACTTGTCCGTGCATATCTGCCCAAGAGCAATTTAAATAAAAGATTTTACCCAATATAATAATTGCAATAATGAATTAGGAGATACCTTCATGGAATAGTTTTGTGACAGTGTCCTCAAGTGTATTAACATATTTATATTTGGAGGTAACATTATTTATCCCATGGTTATCAAAATCTTTATCTTGTGAATGTTTTTGTTCTCCGTCTTCCCTTTTCACCTTATCTTTCTCACAATAAATCTTATGGTAATTGTCTGATAAGATTCCACCGTGTCAGCACTGGCATCTCGGTCCGCACTGACATCACGGTCAACACGAAAAGCAGCATCTTTCTGCCATTATTAGAATTTGGTTCACAAAAATACGATAAAATTTAGCAAGTAAAGATGATTAATTGAAAATTACATTTCCGGAATGTAGAGGTTTTATTGTGCCAATGGGTGAGCTCCTGTCTCCAAGGCACGGTTTGTGGGTCCTATTGGAATGAGCATAATGACTGGACGCTACTGCTGAAAAATCAGGTAAAAAACTGGTGAATTCATTGAGCAGGTCTGGATGGTTATGAAGAAGAACAACAACCTGAAAATTAGTAAATTATTTAACAAACTAAGAACCACCACCTTGAATTTGCAGACATGAATATACAATAGTTTCATAAATAAACAAACCTCCTTGTGGACCTCAGTAACGGATTTGGTTTCCTTTCTGTACATATCCAAGATGTCAAGAAAAGATTTGTACACATGAGTGTCACCTTGAAATCTCATCTGCAAGCATAAAGGGTGTTCGATAAAGTTTCCAAAAGAAAGTCTGTAATCATTACACTGTATACAGTATTGATCATGTGATGTTATTAGTTATTACCCTAATTTTGTGTACATATTGCATGTAACACCCTCAATCTCACAACAAAATAATATAGTAAAGAGGGTGCTACTAGTTGGGTTATAATAATAATTCAGAGACTACAAACGCAGCGGAATTTTACATATATTAAAACTGTTTACATCGTTAACAATATTTACAAGACTTTAACCGACATTTGAAAACTTTGTTAAAATTCAAGTACTTCGTTTCCAAAACCCAACATTTGTGGCCAGTATCATACACCATAACCGGAAGCTAACTCTGTGGGGGACCGTCACGAGTACCTTTATTACTACCTGGCATGCATAAGAAAACAAACACAAAATCAGATAAACTGGTGAGTTCTAACATACACCACATTTCAATAACAATGACCCATCAACTGTTACCACACCGAATGATTCACCCACACATTCATCAGTCCATTTATTTATCCCAGTATTGATATGTATATCGAATACCCACAAGGTATTTATGGACATCTTTTTTTATCAATTTTAATTTGGTGGGTCAAACCTCCACCTCACGCGTTGACGGGTCAAACCTCCGTCTATAGTTGGCGTTGACGGGTCAAACCTCCGTCTATAGTTGGTGGGTCAAACCTCCACCTCGCCATTCACCACAATTTACCACTTTCAACTCTTATTCACATTTTCTATTTATTTATAGGCATGCCAGTGCCCGATTTTATCAAACAACATTTATCAAACGGTATTAACACATAAAAAGGGCAATTAGAACTCACCTTAATGTTTTTCAACAAGTGGTTATCAATCCAAATACGCTAAGGCAGCTAAAACTTCTCTTTCTCAATGCAACCTAAAACAACAACCCTAACTTAGTCAAACCACCCCTAGCTGATCACTTCACACGACTAAGGCTATACGACTGGACTCATTCGTACGACTGAACATGCGACTGAGCTTAGTCGTACGAATAGACCACACAACAGATGTGCGAATGAGCTATAACAGGGTTTGTGCGAATGACCTCCATTCGTGCGATTGGTGCATGCGACTGAACTTCAGTCGCACGTTTGAACAATGCGATTGACTCAGTCGTATGAATGGGTCATGTGACTGGGCTCATTCGCCTGAAACGGATCAGCAGCTGTGTTCTTGACATATTTGATCCGAAAACTCAAGTTTTAACCATTTGGATTATACCATATTCACAACAGAACATATGCACTTTATTTACAACCGTTTCGGGTCCTTATTTCATCAAACTTCACAAAACTAGGATCCGAACCCTCACTTTTAGCTTAACAGAAAGATTGAACAAAATCCCAGATTTAAAACATGTTTTTGGATCAATTTCAACCACCTACACAGCTTAACATTTCCAAGAATCGATCCGTACCAAGCAAAACTTACCGAAATGAAGCCGAAACCGTTGATTTGGCAAGGACAGGGGTGTTTGGATTCGAGAGAAACAAGGGATAGGGACACAGCAGATAGAAATCTGCTTTTGAACACCTTTAACCGCCCTACTTATCCTACATGCCTATTTTATCCGCCATACTCAGTCGCACGACTGGACCCATTCGCACGGCTCAATCGTATGACTGAGCCCATACGCCCGTCATTCGTGCGATTGGGCCTCATTCGTACGCATGTTATGCGACTGAACACTAATTCTAATTAAATAAATTAATATGAAACTTTTGGATGTTACATTGCATGGCTTCTCCAAACTCCACGGCTTTCTTAGTTTCTGATTCATCCTCGTGTGAGAGAACGTTTGCATATCCCTTTGGTAAAAAGGCATTAAAACCCAATATTAGCCATGTCTATAGTTCATATATATGAAATTTAGTATTGTAGTAGAAATACTACTTTAAAGCTTATAATGTGAACTAAAGATTAACATATAATCATATACTGCATGTTTGAGACTTTAACATAAATTTAAATCACTTAAATTCACCCCATAAAAGGTAAAATCAAATACTAACACAATTAATAAGGAATAATTAGAATCATATCCATAGCAGCATAACATTATGATTAAGATCCAGAAACATAATACAAAGAACATAGTAGAATAACATATATAGAGGGAAGAATACATAGAAGGAACACACATAGACTCACTTTGGAATTGGCTCTGCAAGTCTCCGAATTCCACCTTTGCACTCGATAATAATTCCTTTATGTTCTGCAAGATGGAGTTATAAGTGACAATTGAGGCAGTGGCTTTTTAGTGTTGAGAATAACAAAAAGAAAGTATACCAGTAGCTTTGTTTCTTGTACTTTAACCACCTGCAAGAGGTTGCTATCACTAGCTTGGGGATACTACAACAAGTTTTAAATAATCTCTGAGTAAATTCAAACTAATTATGCCACCCTAGAACCAATTTCAAGACTTTCTTTATAAGTTTAGCTTTTCCAACCAAAACTTCTACTAGCTTCCACCAAGGCATGATCCAAAATTGTTTTCCAGCTCTAAACATGTAAACAAACATCTAAATACAAATTGGACCTGTTAATCTTGGTTGCATTTAGCATAACAGTATGCACTTTTATACATTGTGACTACAAACCTAAAAACCACATTGCTAACCAACAAACATCCAAAACCAAAAACCTAGTTATAAAGTGTTTCTAATTATAGTTAATGTGTGGAAAAGTTACCTTGTAAATGTGGGATTTAACTTTAAAATGACTATAGTTATACCACCTCACTGCCCAACATTACAAAGCCTGAAACATATCAAAAAATTAAGCTAAATTTGAACATTTGGTGGGCAAACAAAACCAGTATTCAATATAAAACCTCAAGACAGTTTAGCATGAAAGCAATGGGAATGTAATCAACTACCCTAGTTAAGCAATAACGTAAACATATCAGTCTTGTTTTTTGCATCCAAATTATGAACCAAAAAAGAAGTAGCTTGTGTTTTACAACTTTTCAAACATAGACACACCTTAGTCTCGTTGAAACAATAAAGTGGATATAATCGAATCTAGTATTTAGCAAAATTACATGTAAATTTAAAGAATGAAACCTTACTCTTATTTAAATATATGATGTGTACTTTTGGTTTGTCTCCATTGTTTAGTTAGATCCAAACAACGAATTTGAGCGCATAAATTATGAACTTTAACTATCGAACAATTTCGAATTCAATACGCAGTGTAAATCTAACTAAAAACAACAGCAGCATCAACAAAACTCTAGTTAGAAAAAATTGAATCTGAAGTGCTTACATCGTTTTGTGTTCTCGTGATCTCATTCGTAATCAAGAAACATCACGTTTTGCTTCCCTTTTGAAGCATTGGTAATTTCATCGAACATCTTCAAGGCAGACGGATGTCGATCCTGTTACATTCACACACACAAATGACAAACCCATTCAAATCATCGATTGCCCATTTCAATCAAACGACAAACAATCACACTAAACTACTAACCATCCACGTGGCGTGATCTTGAGTGAGTTTCTGATGAGACGTCGGAGACGAAGCTCTCTTGGTCTCCACCCAGGCGTTGATCCTCGCACCACCGTTGATTTCAATGTTCTGAAGCAGCTTCTTTTCCTCAGGTCCGCTACTGTTAGTCTTGACCACCAAAACCCACCACCGCTGTTGTCCATGGTGGAACCCTAACCGCCACCGCTACTATCCATGGTCGAAATCCGCTGCCCCCAAGTCTTGCCTGGCTGCGAAGGTGGTTGTGGAGTGGGCTGTTGTTCCTCAATTTGGCTCTCGTACGATGATCTATACTATATTAATAAGCATTTGGGGAGGGCAAGATGGTCATTTCACCAAATCTCTTAAATTTAAGAGTTTTACAACTCTTATAGCATAAAGTACTACTCACAAAGCTTGAAATCCAAGATTGTTTAAACCCCCACCCACCCACCAAATAGCAAGATGATTTCAAAATTCAAATCACAAATTTGTTGTCAGAGTCTTAGGTGCTGTTTGTTTCTGAAGAGGTAAAACGTCTGCAGTCTGCAGACCACATCTGCAGACATCTGTAGGAGAAGAGGTGGACCAAACCTCTGTAGCCTGTATTAAAAGACTGTTTGTTTTGTAACGTCTGCAGACTGCTGAAATCAACATCATCAACAGATTCAAGCAACAAATCATCAACAGAAATTAGCAACATCATCGACATCAAGATTCAAGCAGAAATCAGCAACATCATCAACATCATCAACAGATTCAAGCAACAAATCATCAACAAGATCAACAACATCATCAATAACAGAAATCAGCAGAAATCAGCAACAACATCAAGAATCAAGCAACAAATCAACAATTTACCTCAAGATTTAAACTCTAATCGAGCAGAAGGGCGAGTCCAAACGGTGAAACCTAATCGAGCAGAAACAACAAAACATGCGAAAATCATCACGCTATTCATCA
Organism: Flaveria linearis; assembly: GCA_024085815.1. NCBI lineage: Eukaryota > Viridiplantae > Streptophyta > Magnoliopsida > Asterales > Asteraceae > Flaveria > Flaveria linearis. The sequence goes on from CM044002.1 coordinate 15,618,508, forward strand.
ACAGATTCCAGAATTAGCCACTCCTGAATCAAATTAATGAATTTATCTCATAATCATGGATCTCTTTCACTATTTCAAGCAAAAGAACAACCACACTAACACACAGCAGGAGGAGAACACAAAACAGCCGGATGTTTAGACTCACACAAGTAGCCTCTTGACAAAAAAATAATCTGATCTTCTACTAAATGGATGATAAACAGTTTCAATAAGCAGTTGTAGTTATCAATTTCATCACAAAACGTCTAAATCCCCAATTCGAAGTTACAAACTCCCAATGTTTTTACTTCACATGAAATTTTCAGTCAATTTGATTTGATTTGATTTGATCTGATCAAGTCACAACAACTAGAACCGAACGAACAAACTAAAATTACCGGTGACGGAGTAATTGTACTCGGGAGAAGCGAAGAGGAAGCAATCGGACTGAAGAATTTTCTGACGAAACGCCTCAACCATCGGCGGACACTTTCCGTCGACTTCCAGATCCGTGTTTAGCATCGGCAGAAACGAAATGTCGAGGCACTCGATCGTCATTCCATCAATCGACTCACTCAACTCAACCGCTGCAAAGCCAAAATTCAACCGGTGGAGTGGCGACGGTGGTAGTGGCGACGGGGGAGTGGCGACGGGGGGGTGGCGACGGGTGGAGTGGCGACGGGGGAGTGGCGACGGGGGAGTGGTGACGGGGGAGTGGCGATGGTGGAGTGGCGACGGTGGGAGTGGCGACGGGGGGAGGTGGCGACGGGAGCAGGAATGGAGGCGTGGTGTGGGTATTTGGGGGAACAGTGGTTTAGGTTGAAATGTGAAGAAGAGGTGAGAAGATGTGTGAAGACTTTAGTCCACCTCTTCTCCAAGAAGAGGTCACGCAGACGTTTTTTAATGAAACGTCTTCAAAAAAACAAACATTCTGCAGACCAGAAACATCTGCCCGCCTTTTTTTGGCGCAGACAAAAGAGCTTTAGAAGCTCTTTTAAAAAAAACAAACACCGCCTTATTCTCTCCAGGCTCTCTCTCAGAATAAGGTTTTGAAATCCCAGCTTTTTCAGCCACTCCTTTTGCCCTTTTCAACACCGCAACAGTAGCTTTCAGCCTTTCACTCTTCAATATGGTCGTCGTTTTCTTCTTCCAGGTAAGTATCTCAAACACTACAGAAACTCATATACACCCTCCGATTGCAACTCACAGAAACCCTAATTTCGGCTAAGAGATCAAAGCAATCAAGAACAAAACATTCCAACGGCTGACAATTAGGGTTCTTACAATCTACAATTCTCGAGAAATCATGGCGGAAGTAATGTCAATGGAAGACATACGAGCCCAAGCCGCTCGTTTGAACATCGATTTGTCTGCAGTCGATTGGAACTCCGTTCATCTCCCTCCCGGTGAAGATTGTGGCATCAAAAGGTATGATAGTCGATAGATTGAACGCGTATTGTGTGGACAACGTAATAGCCAATTTTATTTACTTGTTTGACATGTTAGAGATAAAATATAACCTAAGTTGAACCATTTCCAAGTAAATGGGCTGAACTTGCCTACTATAGTGTCTACATTAGACATGAAAGCCAGTATATAAGTTATATTCTTTGTTGCAGATGGTTCTAAGTCTTCTTTCCTTTTATGATTTTTTGCTACAGGTCATTTCTGAATACCCACAGGCAAAAATGACACTTGAGGAACATAAAGCATCACTAGGAGAGACACATGCTGAGTTGGTGAAAAGGTTGGATGATGGTACTTCCGCAATCATGTACCTTGTTAATATTTTTTTGTTAATTGCCTCTCAATAACAGATCTATATGTTTGTAATATATTGATAGTGAGATATTCTCTTTGACTAATAATAAGCTAACATTTTTATGATTGTTTTGCAGCTCTTCATAGTTTTGTTGATGGCCCACCGTTTACCCTACAAAGGCTATCTGAGGTGATTCTGCCATCATTTGTTATGATCATTTAATTTCTTTTTTAAACTGCAGGAGTGCAGTATACCTTCTAATTTGATATAAATTTATGCATAAAAATATTTAATTTGGGTTTGCTTTTTGTTTGTTGATAAGATCATATTGGATGCGAGAAGCTTGTATCCAAATCTCTCAAAGCTAGCTCTGGCCTTAGAAAAGGTAAGGTTTATCGACTTCTTTGGAACATAAACCATACCATTGTAATAACGTTGATGATTGATTTTAATCTCTATTTTACAGAACTTGTCTGTGACATCAACTTTAACAATCTCTACTAATCCTTATCCTTCATCACTAATAACAACACCAAATGGACCCAACAAAGTAATCGAGAATCCAAATCCAAACCCGCAACCACAATCTGATGCTGTAATGGAGAATGGAGTCCTACCCATGGCGATGTCAGTAGACAGGGATGAAATCATGACAGATGTGGATGCTGATGTCAGCGATGTTATGACAATGGATGTGGAAACAACCAAGAAGCCATCAGAACCAAGTCCCATGACAACAGGTGATTCATAAATCATAAGTCTTTCTTTATGAACTTATAAAATTACATATTTTTTATAAATCGTGTTTCAAGAGCATTATGTACTGAAAGCTTGTGTTTTGAGCATTATGTACTGAAAGCTTGTGTACTGAAGCTTGCGAGGAACAACACCTCTATGGAGAACACCAATCAAGAACACTTTTTATGAGAATATTGACAGCAATGTGGAAGATTCCGAGTTACGAATCTTGTTTGAGGTATGTTCTCTCTTTTGTTTTTGGATTTTTAAAAGATCTTTAATTTAATTAAATGTGTATAATGGAAAAAATAAATGACTATGCAGTGATATGGGGAGATCCATACTCTTTACACGGCCTGTAAGCATCGTGGCTTTGTGATGATATCATACTATGATATAAGAGCAGCCAGACGTGCCATGCAAGCTCTTCAGAACAAAGCATTGATGCATAGAAACCTTGATATTCATTATTCAATTCCTAAGGTTGTTTTTCTTTCTTTTCCAGTCTTTATGTGTATGATTTAGTAACTCATAGTACATATATTTGTTGCATTTGGAGTCTAATTTTTGATAGCTATGGCTGACCCTGAGATCATAGGACTTGTACGAATACGTGTGATTAATTTGTGTTTTCCTTATTTTGACATTATACGTTGTGTGTGTACCAACAAAAATACCTTTAAATTAATTGGGACTGCTACCCACCTTCACAACCAATTTAAGTTCAATGAAGTTGACAAGTGCACTAAAACAGAGGATTTCATCAACAATGAGTAAACCTCATATACTGCAATTTCTCTTGTTGCACCCTGTTTTTCTTCCTATTCTTTCCCCTTTTTCTGTTAAAATGCTATATGCAAGGCTGCTTACTCTAATTAATCTTAATACATATTGTTTTTTAGGACAACCATTCAGACAAAGATATTAATCAAGGCATTGTTGTGATATATAACCTTGATTCTACTATTTTCGACGATGAACTTCGCCATGTTTTTGGCGTGTATGGTGAGGTGAAGGAGGTAAGATTGATTTCCCATTTTTATTTTTGACCTTTGGTATGTTATTTAGTTGGATAATCTAGGTCTGGTATGCAGATCCATGGAACTCCACAAGGAAGTCGTCACAAGTCCATAGAATTTTATGATATAAGAGCTGCAGAAACTGCATTGCGTGAATTAAACAAGAGTGACATGGCAGGGAAACAGATCTTGAACCCTGTCATCCTGCTGCTTCTAAACGGTTGGCCCTACCCTTTTACTAATTTTTAATAAAATTTAAACAGCTTACACTTTCTGAAGTTTTATCAAGGTTATAAGAATTAAAGCCCAAACAAAGCCCATCACACCCTAAAGATTGTCATTGAATCAAAGCCCAATTTCTAGGATCTGAATTTATTATTTTTTTGCTGAAAATTTTGAGAACGTACCTTATGTTGCGTCAGCTTGTAATATTATTCAGATCCTGGATCTTATGATACTTAATACTTGTTTTGTTGACATGTGAAAATAGCGAACTTCACTTTATTTCAATATATAATGCATCGTGGTGTTAGATTCACTTTGTTCTTATGGCAAATCAAAAGCTATATCATAGGAGTTGATGTTGGGAAAATAACCAATTGTACCTCAGGTGCTTCACATTTTGAGTCTGCATCACAACCCAAAGGAAATAAGTTTCTTGAACATACCTCATTTCCAAACACTTCTTTAAATGGACGTCCAGTTGATGCTTCAGGACACATTGATTTTCTAATTTTCTAGGCCAACTATGCATATGTTTATATTAATAAACTTTCTATTCATGAATGTTGATTTATCTATGTTATTTGGACTTTGAGATATACCAAGCAAACACGTATGTATCTTTATTTAGTATCAGGTATTATTTTATTGTTATTAGTTTTTCTGTTGATTGGCAATCAAAACAAAAAATTAAACGCATGCAGTTTTATTTAATGTTATGAGTTTATTTATATATTACATCTCATAGACCCTTATATTTCTGAAACCTTTTTTATTGTTTATATAGGGGATCTCAGATGATGCTAATGGGTCTATGATCTAATGGATCAGGTAACTTATTTAATTTTTTTTTACTTTGTGTTATTTAACTTGTAATGGACCTCAAGTCTCGAGTATTGCTAGCCATTAATGTAAGGATTAAGTAATGTTTTGATCTTGCCGATATGCTTTCATCACTCGGCTAGCAAATGTCTTCATTTGCCTATATTTGAAATCTCGAGCCAAAGGGGTATCGTGTTGTAAATATCACCCAATATTAACAAAAGTATCAAAAGACATAACACTTAATAAGTTCAAACGTGAAACATCCTCAAATTCTTTAGTATGCTCCTTGCTTCTCCCAAAAGATACAGAATCCCCAAGAGCATGTACATGGCTTCCCTGAATAACAAAATTCAAACAACAGCAGAAACCACAATCAAACAACCCAAGAAGCACCAAATTGTGTAAATTCATAGCATCCATACCCACGTTTATCATCCCTAATCTAAGCAAACAACCTATTATTTTATAATTAATAAATTTTGTTATATTAATTTTTTATTTATTCAACCCGTGTAACACACGGGTTACTATAGCTAGTTCTTGTGTATATAGAATCAAACATTTGACTTTAAAAGAAAGAATTAAATTCAAAATTGCCCGCCCATTTCACTTTGGCAGGGAATGGAACCTTTGAAGAAGAAGCCAAAAATCATTTCCCTATTCAAGCTATTTAGGGTGATGGGGAAGAAAAAAAGAAATGAGGACCTTCTTGTTTTAGAAGAAAGAAGATGATAGTGTTCTGGTGGCTTTTTTTACAAGAAAGCCTTATCAAGGGTTCTTGATGGTTAATGCTTGATTGACTTGTAACATATGCAAAAGATGATATACATCTCTTAATTTTAAGAGATTTTGATGAAAAGACACTATTGTCCCTCTCATTTGCTTATTAATATAGTATAGATTTATTTCTAAATTGTAAAATTCAAAATTGATATTTTTGGATATGTAATTTTACCCTTTTGTCTTGTATTTACCGTAATTACCAACATGGTAATGGTAAAAAAATAGAAATGTGAATTAAATAGCAGAATAATTCCATGGTATTAAATAGCTAATAACCCACAATTAATGACTAATGAAAATAAAATTTAGATTCTCTTCATTAGTGAGGGTCATTAGTGAGGGGGACGTGCATCATCATCACTTTTCAAGTCGGTTGTCCGTCTTCTCCCGTTCTTTTATGTGTTTCTCTTTCTTTTATATCTCTTACATCCACCCTTAAAATTCATAATTAATTATTCAAAGATAGCTTGTGCACTGTTGTGCACATGTCCTTCTCCCCCTCGGCCCCTCCCTCTTTGCTTTGTGACGACAACCTCTCTTCTCTACGTCAAAATGATACCTGCATAGCATCCATGAGGTAAACATGGTATATATCCTATGTAAATGTAAATATGTTGCTTTTTCTTATAAAAATGAAAAACTATATTTGCATCAACCGTTAAGTTTACATCAATTTAACGTTATTAAACTGGTGGATTATTTAGGATAGCAAACAAAATAAGCGTTAACCTGATAAAATTTATGTCCTATTTGTAATTTGACCAGATCATAAAAACAATAAAGCAAATTACAATTTTTAAAAGAAATTGAAATAAATTATTTGAGAGGGAGGGGCCTTTTTACAATTTTGGATGCATGCTCCCTTGTTTTGTGGCTCAAAAGAAACAATATTATTGATGATGATTGGGTGGTCAAATGAAACAAGAGGGAAAAAGTAGTGACAAAAATTCAAAATGGGGTTGAATACTTGAATTTGAATAACACAAGCTTCAAAGTCAAGAGATGCTAATAGATATATATAATTTCCCTTTTTTATTAGTTTGTAACTTGTATTATCATAATTTTGATTATTCAGTTCTTAGGTAATCAGCATACAATGTTTCTCACCGATGAAGTCACGTTATATGAATACAGATACGTATTTAAAGAACATAGTGATAAGATTTTATAGAGTAGAAAGTAAAAGCATGCTTGTTGGTTTTGTTTGAGTGATGATAGGAGCTTGTTTCTACTTTTTCAAATCAATTATCTTGTAATTTTTTTTCCAATCCTTTACTTCGTCGTTATAACTTGTCTCGAATTTTTCAAATTTCTCACTAGAAGCACTTAATATTAAGTAATTTAAAACACTTTTAGAACATATAAACAAAATTTTAAATGAATTTATATCTATTTATGAGCTGCGTTTTTTTCATTAAAAACAAAACTTGTTCATAAAGTTTAAAATAGCTCTTGAACCTAAGAGAATTCACTACCCGTCTTTAAAAGTTTATGAGTATAAACTTTATATTATATAAAATGATTTTGAGTGTTTATAAGTGAAAATAGAGAAAATATTATTGTTCATTTGTAAAGTTAAGAACTTATTGTTCAACTTTTATAAATTTTATAAGTGAAAAATAGAGAAAATAGAGAAAATATTATTGTTCATTTGTAAAGTTAAGAATTTATTATTCAACTTTTATAAATTTTATAATATATTTTAAAGTGATTATGAGTAGGGAGAGACAAAAAAGTTATGATAACAATGTATAGAAAATATTATTTAATTAAAATAAAAAAGTAAAAAATAGTGATTATAAAGATAAAAACAAAGAATGAGTTGTGAGCATTCACGCTAGCTTTCCCATCTCTATTATCATATTTACATTAAAACCACTAGTTTTTCTCTCTATCTTTCGATAAAAGAATATATTTTATACATTTATCATATATTTTATCTCCCCTCCATTCACAACCAATTTTTAAAATATAAAAAAAAGTTATGAGAGTTGTACCGTGTTCTCTAAATATAATGAAACACGGTACAACTACCATACACACAGTCACATAAAAATGTGAAACCTACTAGAAACAACAAAGCTTTGTATGTTTGTGCCAGGTGGCTTTTATCTTACCAATCTTAAAAATATAAGAGGGGTGAGAGCATTTGCCGTAAGAGCACGGTGACGGCTCACGGCGCATAGCAACACTGACGCCGGCCTCCAACGTTGCGATTTTTTGGTGTAGCACAACATTGCCATGTCGGGTGCCTCCTTCCCATTTTGAATGTTGCTAAGAGCCGTTAGGCTCCCCTCACCCCCCAAAAACACCCGGTGAGTACGGTTTAATGTAATATGATAAAATATAACTAGTGGGTATATGTTGTGTGATGTGGACACTCCTCCACCCTAACAACTTGACTTTTGGAAATACAAAATCATGGGTCGATTTATATATAAAAATCAAACGTATCAATAAAATTGTAAAAAATACTTTTTATTGTCATTCCTCCATGTAGGCCAGATTGGATCTAATTGCGGAAAGTCAAAATTAAGTGCACCAGTTTATTCAAACACGTGGGGCCGATCAGATGAGGTGTCGCACTCGCTCTTTATTGAAGTTCTCGTCAAATTAAGAGAAAGTGTCAAATTCTTATTACCCGTTTATTAAAATTAATAACATCATAAATTGAACTAGTTAGATTAATTTAAAATGCATGCCCTTATGAGCATAAAAATGATTTGTTGTCGTTTAAATATTTTAATCGACTAAATATCACATTTCAAGCTTTCCCAGTTAGGATATGTTATGCGTCGGTGATTATTCGTGACTTACTGGCGTGAAAGGTTTCGGACATGACATTACAGACGTAACGAAAAAAGAGGTAAAAGAAAACTCGTAGTTACGATGGACTATGTTTAAGATAAAGGCCACTCACACGTGCACATATTTTGTTTTTCGGTGTCGGAGAACACATCACATGTGTTAGTTTACAAGTGCTTGGAACATTTTTGTTTGGATTTTGAGTTCAATTTATACTATGCTAGCTTTTTTTATTACTATACTTTTTATATGCTATACTTGTGATTTTTTTTCTTTTACTCAATACCTTTTAACATATGGATCATTAATAATTTCTTTGTTATTCTCAAACAACAAATAATATATGACAAGTTATTAAATATTCAATATACGGTTGCAACATTCTTATTTGTATATGTGTTTCGATGTAACTTTCGTTCGAGGCGAAGTGGAGCGTAATAATGTACAAGTGTCAAATTTGCTTCAATTTTTTGTTTTTCTATACTTTTATTGGTTTCCTTACGACTCTTAAAGTATGATGTTTCACAAAGTCTGAATTTTCCGTTGCAACATGTTTATATTTATAATGTTTTGAGGTGCTTTTTTCCAAACCTAATTTTTTAATGTAAAGTTTATTCGAAACCGCATAGTGAATACTAATACACAAGTTGTCAAAACAAGTTTTACACTTTTACAATTTCTAACACTCCACCTCAACAAGCATATTCATCCCACTAATTTATCATCGAAAAGGTTAGTTGTCTCGTTTTAACGTGTACGGATAAATTTTTATGGTTCTAAAAAAACACTTACTAGAATAAATTATGACAAGTTATTTTATAGGTTCGAAGCAACTAACATCGTTGTTGGCTATGTTTATAACTTGATCTTAGACGCATGAATATAGTAATTATTAGACTAGAAGGGTGCCCGCGCAATACGGTGGAGTGTCATTTTACATCTGGCACATGCATTTAACATTTTGTTATTCTTGTAGTAGTTTTACAAAAATCTATTATTTTTTAAGCTAAAATATAAAACACTAAATAAATGGGTTTCGCATGACTACTTGTACATATATGTATTAACTTATTGTATCTTATAAAATACAGATCTGTTCAGCAAAAGTTTATACCAAAACGTTAAAAAAAACACAAGTTAAAGTTGTAGTCTCAAAACGTTTTTAAATATGATAGATTAAAGATATAGTTGAAATCTTAAAACATATGAAGTTTTTTTGGTTTATGGGTAGATAATGTAAAACTTTATGCGAATGTTAGTAAGTGCAAGATTATTATGTAACTAATTATAAGGGCTAATTTGTAAATAATATTATAAATACTATTTGACCCTCAAAAGTGATTGTATCTTATGCATTGAATATGGTAAGTGTTCTTAATTTTATGGTATCTTAAAATACCTCTTTTATATGCTTTATATATAGTATAGATAATATTAATAAGTGAGATTTTAATTGAACAATTATTTTATCTTTATATTTTATATTAAAATATATCTGATAACTTAATCTATATCTGGACATTTCTTTTTAATTATGCGTGCATTATTTCTGAGCCGAAAGTTGAACCTGAAAAGACGAAATGTTTTAATAATGCTTTATTGACGCATATTTGATTTCATATTTGATTTCACTAGCGGCTTGACCCGCGCGTTGCAGCGGGAGAGACGCAAAAGCACAACCAAGGTTAACATATTGCTACTGAAATAAATACAAATCCTAGGGACAAGTTAAAAGAAAATATAGTACGAAAATATACCAAAGTGAAACTAAGTTGTAAGTTGCCATAGACTACCGAATAGTTTACACGTTAATGCATCCTAAAAATATTGCAATCACTTAAGTTACCTATTAACTCTGAACTTAGAAGGGATGTGATACAATAAGTAAAGCCCCATAAATATTCTATGTAGCAGAGGCGAAAAGAGAGAAGCATTTTTTTCAATATTTTTTGACTTCAAAGATGTATTATCAATCATGTAAAACATCGAATAAAATAAAATATTTAGAGAAAAGACGACTATCGGAATCGAATCGATGACCATCGCATTACAAATGCGGTCCAGAGATCTTACAATTGATTAGGTCAGTACCGGAATGCCACTTAACCTTACCGAAGCGCGTTTAGGCCCTCGGTAGCCTATGAATAAGATAATATGAGGTTTTACTTATTATCTATCCCCGAATCGATAAAAAGTACATCATGCTAATAAACAATATACAGATAGGAGAAAATTAGCAACAACTGCAGCTTCTACTCCTAAAACAATATTTTGATCACCGCCCCAATGCAGATTTAATGCTATGGTTTGAGCTAATAAAATGAAAGATGTAATTACTCAACATTCTTTTAACTCATGTAGCATTTTTAAGTAAAAATATAATCAACATGGCCGCATATAAAAACCCATATAGAAGCTTGAAAACTATTAGCATCATGCTTTATTAAAACAACAAAATGGATTGAGGGAAAAAAACTTATAAATTGTAGAATACCTGAAGCCTGAAGGTGAGAATAGACCGGTGCAGTAACCAATAGATGGGTTTGAATTGCTCAATGTTAGAGTCTTCCATTCAACCGTTTGACCCTAGAATGGAGTTATGGGATTCATATTCACACACAATATACAAAGCATGAATAAAGACTCCAGATTTAAAGAACTGTTATTCAAATTATAACTAATATTTGAAATTGAGTTGTATTCAAAATAAAATATTTGATGTTACCTTAAACCCAAGAACCAAAGGAGAAGCTTTAACATAAGTTGCATCATCAATAGCAATCAGTGTCATATATAAAACTGCCTAAAAAGTTGATCTTTACATGATGTTACACTATGCAAACCCCCTCAAACTTGACAACCACCTCAACTGCATATCCTTTTTTCCTTACAATGAAAGTAAGAAATTGGTTAAATCAAACAAAAATACTATCTTTACAGAAACCATACGATTGATTCATATAAAGAAAGGGTAAAACTAATACAAGAACAAAAGAGAACAAACTAACAAGATTAGAAACAGGAAAGTGAACTAAAAGTGGAGCAAAATCTAAAACTTAGAGAAAGATTAGATTACATTACCTGTGCATACTTTATAATCCATAATTTGTTTGAGTAGTAGAATGATCTTTTATTACATTACACAAAAAATTTGAAAACGAATTGAATAGTTCTCCACTCTTTCTACTACCCGACATCAACTGTTGATTACTGTTTAAAAAGTAATCATAAAGTTAAGTTACAGAGAAATATAATTAGAGGAAATTGTGATGCTATTTTAAATGTAATAAATTCATGTGGACATCATGTATATGTAAGTGTTGCATCCAAAACTACTATCAATAACATAGATATTGAAATTAAAGTTGCAGTCTCACTTGTTGATAAGTGAATGCAACCTGGCCTTTGTGAGTAATATGCAGGCATAATTTAGTGATGTCTTTATGATATGATGTTGTAACATAGGCAAATTAACAGAAATTGTTTATATATATATATATATATATATTCAATTTGCACTAGTACAAAATCGACTTTTAGTGACATACACTCCGCCAGGTCTATGTGACACTTTCGAAGAATAGTGTTACCGTATGTATGCTTGAAAATTCCTGGAATGTTTTGGTGACGATTTCAGCGGGGTTGTGTGACTATTGCGTAGAGAATCACCTCTTTAGTCACACTAAACATTACGTATGTTACAAATATTAGTGACTTTTAATCGCAATGTGACCAAATGTCACTATTTGGTCACGTTTTTCGTTAGTCACAAATGTAAATTTTTTTTGTGATACCATAGATAAACATATGGTCACATATGGCAATTGTTTGTGTCACTATATAATGGCGCACATTCAGTGACATAATGTAACTGTGAGTAAATGTAATTTACAATGACAGTAAACATTTTTTTGTGTGACGTTAAGTTATGTTTATTAGTCACACTAATTAATTGTGTTACCATATGTTAAAGTTTATGGTGACAGTGAAAATTACAGTGTGTCACTAACGATAACTAATAGTCATGACAAATGTAACAAACATGTGACTAGAAGTAACAAATGGTCAGCTTCCATTTTATTATGTGTGACTAAAAATTTAAACTAACGAAATAGTTATTGATGTATAAGAAGATTATGGTCACAGCTCGAATATGGATGTGTGACAAATTATATATTATGGTCATGGTTAATGGAAAAAAACATGTGACGAGAATTACAATTTGGTGATTGTTCACTTTATTATGTGTGACTAACGGTTAATACTAAGAAAACGTTATAAGTGAAATCTAAGTAGTTTATAGTCACAGTTCATTTTAGTAGGTGTGACTAAAATTTCTAATACTAAGGCAACGTTATTGATGTATAAGTATTTATTTCTCACATCTCCAATTCGGATGTGTGATAAAATTTATAAAGGCGATGTTATTAAGGGACCTGTTATTAATACTAAACAACCAGTTTGTCGGTCAGCATTGGAATATGTGACAATAAACAACTAGTTTGTCGGTCAGCATTGGAACACGTGACAAAGTAACTCCACTAGTTTAAGACTAGTTTAGGTGTGACTAAATGTTCATTACTAACCATTAGCAAACCAAAGAAATGAGTCAAACCGGTTCACCACAAAAAAATAATTTGCAAACCCACTCACTGCATAATATATTACAACTATATTATACTAGTCTAATATTAAGTAATGATGCGAGCCAATGGTAGACGTCCGTGATAATCAAAAGGGTCCACTTGTGCCTGATACAATCAAATGAAAGCGTTAGCTACACTTGTACAAATGTACATGTTGACAACTTAACGTTTCATATTTAACAAATGCATCAGTATATTATCAAGAAAGAAAAGCATACCTTAGTACGTATAATTAAATCCCGACCGTCATTGCGGTAATAGTCATCTCGGGATTCCTTCCCCAAATCTTTTCTGTCTACAGGGGGCAATACATTTTCATTCTCATAACTAATCACCGTACTAAACTCCTCATCTTCGTACGCATGCGTATAAGTTGTTGGAGGATTCTTGATTACTATTGACATTTTTTTATCGAGCTGGTCTGTCACATAAAAAACTTGTCGCGCTTGTGAGCCCAATATGAAAGGATCATTCTTGTGTCCTAATCTACTAAGTTCAACCAATGTGTACCCAAGGTTGTCTTTCTTTACCCCGTTTTTATTGTCAACCCAGTCACACTTGAACAACGGGATTTTTCTAAAATGGTAATCAAGTACCCATATGTCCTGTAAAACCCCATAATAGCTTGTCTCGGTGTAGGTTTTAACTTCTCTAGAAATGTGCAAGTCATTTGCTACTACACTAACCCCACTGTTCTGGTGCACTTTACCTTCTCGAGATTTTGTACGAAATGTAAATCCGTTGATGTCATAGACTTCGTAGCTCAATACGTTTCTATTTGCCCAAGTGCTGGGTGCAGCATGTTCCTTTCATTAAAACGCTGATGACCCGGGTTCGAGTCCCACTATACACAAACATTTTTTTAAGCCGTTTTCCAATACCAAAAATTTTTATAAAAATTTTCTAACACTTTTTAACTTAAATCCAACCCCCAAAAAATATAAAAAGTGATTTTTGACTTAAAAATGTATTTTTTATGATTTTTCTTAAAAACTAGAGTTTATAAACTCTAAAATTATAAAAACACCATTTTTAATGTTATAAAAATTATATAAAAATTTATATAATGTTGTGGGACTATTTTAGGTGTTTTAGTTGTGAAAAAATATATTTGTTGTGTTATTTTTGTATTTTTAAGTGATTTATGTCTTAAAAAGTATAGTTAAACAGAAACTTATAAATTTATAAATTTTTGGATTTATTTTGTTTTACTGTTTTTGAAATATTAAAACAGAAACTTATAAATATTTGGATTTTATTTCTATTTTGGTGATATTAAACCATTAAGACTCGTAATTTTGAACTATAAATGTATATATAATTATTTCTAGTGTTATATTAAATGATTATTGTTCTATATGTTGAATGGGTTAGACACCCAGCCCAAGTGGCTGGGTGCAGCATGTTCCTTTCATTAAAACGCTGATGACCCGGGTTCGAGTCCCACTATACACAAACATTTTTTTAAGCCGTTTTCCAAGACCAAAAATTTTTATAAAAATTTTCTAACACTTTTTAACTTAAATCCAACCCCCAGAAAATATAAAAAGTTATTTTGACTTAAAAATGTATTTTTTATGATTTTTCTTAAAAACTAGAGTTTATAAACTCTAAAATTATAAAAACACCATTTTATAATTTATAAAAACACCATTCTAAAATTTATATAATGTTGTGGGACTATTTTAGTGTCGGTCACTTGCGGTGAATAGGATCAATTAGCATCATGATGCTCAGTTAGGGTTAATTTGGTCAATTGGGGTCAGTGATGATCATTTATTGTTGTGTTTCAAGCAAACGATGATCAATTAAGGTTAACGACACCGGTTAGGATCATTAACAACCAAGGTGATTAATCCTTATAAAACACGGTCATTGTTGGTTCGATAGGGTTATCCCGGGATATATCCCAAAGAGATCACCAGCCTCAATCTAATAAGTTAAGGCATAACAAGATGGGATTTAATAAAATCCCAATCATCAATCATTAAAAAAAAAGCATACTAGATACCTAATAGAATTGTGTTATAACACACAGCTAATCAGGGCCATTCATGGTTAATTAGGATAAATGCTGATTTATAGGGTGTACTTTGTGGATCAACTCGCTAAAACCTCAAAACGAGCTTGAGTTCAAGCCTAATATAAATACACATACACACAATATATGGGGAGGGGGCATGTGGTGAGAAACGCAGACACTCGTAATCACGTAATATGTTAATTTTTTATAACTAAAAAAACTATAATAATACCATAACTATTTTTATAATGTAATTTTTTTAAATAAATATTAAAATATGAAAAAGTTATGCCGTTTAAAAGCCAAGATTATGTTTTAAAACTTGTACCTCTTAAAATTTATGTAAATTTGCATTTGTATCCTTCTTATATGTATTATAATATAGTATATATATATATATAAATAGTTATAAATCTATAAA
The DNA here is from genome assembly GCA_024085815.1 of Flaveria linearis. NCBI lineage: Eukaryota > Viridiplantae > Streptophyta > Magnoliopsida > Asterales > Asteraceae > Flaveria > Flaveria linearis. Next base: position 15,633,731 of record CM044002.1, read on the forward strand.
AATAAATTAACAAATAATAAACAAGTCGAACCCGATCTTAAAACACTACTCACGAACCAAACTCAAGGTTTTATAAGCTAGACGATCCAAAGCTCAAGCCCTCAAGCTCCCTAAAAATATATATATTATTATGTTATATAAAAAACTATAACTAATATATATACAATTTAATAAGAGTTAGAGGGAATTCAATCATACAAAATTGGAAAAAAATTCTAGAACCTACTTGAACATGGAAATCGGATGACAGCAACAAAATTCTACTTGAAATGGAAAAAAATTGTTGGAGGGAATTGAAAAAATTGGATGACAGCAACAAACTCCTCCCGCTCGAACATGGAAATCGGGATTTCAATCCCTTCCATATACAAACCCTAGAACCTACTCCCACGCCCCTCTACTCCCACGCCCCTCCTCCTCACCGCCTCTCCTCCCTGTTTCTTAACCGGCTCTCTTCCTCACCGGCGACCCTCTACTCGGCGATCAAAGACCTCCATCGGCGACCCTTCTCCGACACAATAATAACTCCCCTGTGTTTCTTAACCGCCCCTCTACTCGCGATCAAAGACCTCCATCGGCGACCCTTCTCCGCCACCGGTAGCCACCGTTTGACGTCCCCGTCTCGCCGTGTACTCGTTTCGAAGGTAACCGGTCGTTATGAACACCAACGGATCTCAGTTTTTCATCTACACCGCGAAGACTGAGTGGCTCGATGGGAAGCATGTGGTGTTTGGGAAGGTTGTTGAGGGGATGGATGTCGTGAAGGCGATCGAGAAAGTCGGATCTGGCAGCGGGAGCACTTCGAAGCTTGTGGTGGTTACGGATTGCGGTCAGCTCTAGATCGGTGGTGATTGTGTGATCTAACTTGTTTTTCTTCTGGTTTTTGCTTTGTGTGTGAGTTTTTTTATTGTGTTGATCGTGTTGTAACTTTCTCCTTCAATTCTGATATTTGATAATAGTTGATGAACACAATCGTCGATCGGTTATATGTTTATAGGTTTGAAGTTTGAGTTGAATCTCTGAGTGCTGTAATTGATGTGGTAGATTGAAATTTGGGAGTTGAATCGGTTGGTGATGGCAGCGGAAGGTGCGTTGTCGTTCTCGGTGGCGGATGTGATGGAGGATGTTCTTCAACAGCATGATAATCGACTCAGGGAACTGGATTTGGATTCCCGTAGAGCTGAGGAGGCTGGTGTGTGTGTTTTACCTGCAATTTGTTCATGATTGTTTGAAATTTGGTTCGATTGATCGTAGTAATATGTTTTTGAAGCTGAATTATTCCTTTATGACACAATTTTTGTTTGAGTTTGAGGACATTATGTACTAAATTATTTAGGATCTGAGTGCTATTTGGAAATTAGAGTGTTAATGACATAATGTTTGGATTATAGCAACACGAAGATATGAAGCAACTGCTTGGATGAGAAAATTGATTGGAGTTGTTGGGGCAAGAGATTTGCCTGCATAGCCTTTTGAGGAAGAATTTAGGGTTGCTTTGAAAAGTGGGTTAATTCTGTGCAATGTGATCAATAAGGTTGAACCAGGAGCTGTGTGTAAGGTCAATCTCTTATTGTCCTACTTTATAATCATATAAATTATCATCGAATTTTGTATATTTCTTCAAGGAAGATAGTGAGCTTGATCATTTTCAGGTCGTTGAAGGTCTGTGTGATTCAGTGTCTGTGCCTGATGGAGCAGCTTTATCTATATATCAGTGTTTTGAAAATGTGAGGAACTTTCTGGATGCCGTAGAACAAACGGGACTACCTACCTTTGAAGCATCTGATTTGGAACAAGTAGGTGTTGAAATTTTGCAATGAATGTTTGTCATCTATTATTGGAATTATATGATGCTAATAGTTAATGCTCATGATGGTTTCAATAAATTTGGATTGCCTTGTTTATTTTTAGGGAGGCAAATCATCTAGAATTGTGAACTGTATTCTAGCACTCAAATCATACAATGAGTGGAAACAAACAGGTGGAAATGGGGTTTGGAAATTCGGTGGAAATCTGAAACCAATCGCGTGTAGCAAGAACTTTATACGCAAAAACTCAGAACCGTTCAAAAAATCATTGTCAAGGAATACCTCAATGAATGAAACATCCATGAACGCTCAGATGGTTAAAACTGAGAATAACAAAATGGTTGGTATCATATACCCAGAGTACATTTTGTAATTATCCATTGTTCTTATCGTAGTAAAATGGACAGTCTTGATACTTGCATTATGCTTCTATGCAGCCTAATTCATCCTTAAATATGCTTGTCCGTGCAGTTCTAATGGATAAGAAAACTGACGAGGTTCCTATTGTAAGTGTCTTCTGGTGCTTATCAAGTTTGTGTCACCAAAGCAGCTGATTTCAGGGGTTGCTTGGGATTGTTTATTAAAAATGTTCATCTTCGTATTTTAATGAAAAAGAAGTTTAAGCAATCAATCCCAAACATATTCAAAGCTATAAACCTCTTTCTTCTCTGATTTGACAAATCAATTCCCTGATCCATTTCTCATATTCGCAATCATAATGCTTTTGTAGCTTGTAGAATCTGTGCTAAGTAAGGTCATGGAAGAATTTGAGAATCGAATTGCTAATCAATTTGAACAGGTAATCTTTTAGCTATGATAATTTCCTGCTTGGTGTTTCATGACTTCATCAACTGCCAAGTTGCCTTATAATCATGCTTGCTTGCATTTAGTATGTTCTTAATCAACTAGAAAAATGCATCTGCTAAAGATACCTCTACAGGAAACAAGACTTCTTTAAAACACACTTCTGGTGAACTAAAGGTAATTCTTTTTTCCTTTAATATGTTCTTTCAGAAAGAAATGGAGACCATAAGTTGTTAACTAAATGATCATAAGACATCCTCAATTGGTTTAAAGCATTGATTTTTGACATTATTCTTTTTTCTGAATGTTACTCTAAAATTCAAGGTGGAAGACAAGAAATGTGCACTGGTAAAGAAAAATCAGAACTTCCATGAGAACTCCATACCTGACGAAGAAAAGAAAAGAAGGCAACTGAAATACCAAATGCTTTTTGATACACAAGAAAGAGATATCAAGGTATGATATATTATGAATGATATATTATGAAGCAAATTCCATCATCTTTAATTTACTTTTAAAATCTTTTGTCATCATATTCTAATCTGTTGTTTCACAGGAGCTGAGACAAACTCTCTCTGTCATAAAAGCTGGGATGTAGTTCATGCAAATAAAATTCCATGAAGACTTTCAGAGTCTTGGTAAAATTTATAACATTTAAAGCGAAAATCATATTCATTTGAATGTTCTTTTATAACCTTGATATTTTAGGTCTGCATGTTCATGGTTTAGCCAACGCTGCCTCTGGATATCATAAAGTTCTTGAGGAAAACAGAAAGTTGTATAATCAGGTCCAAGATCTAAAAGGTGACTTCTTTTTTGTATAAATTTATATATTATCTTTGCTTATTATTTAACATGTTAACAGGTATTCATCCAAGTGTAATGCTCAGAACACTTAATTAAAAGTATTATGGCCTACTTTTAAAAGTTCATTGAGCTAGACTTTGATTGAGAGACTGGATTTGTGTATTTTAAATAGGAAATATTAGAGTATATTGTCGGGTGAGACCCTGAAAATTGAACGCTCAGTGTGTTGTGGATAACATAGAAGAAGGAACAATTACCATAAATTCCCCTGCAAAATATGGAAAAGGATGCAGATCATTCAACTTCAACAAAGTATTTGGACCTTCAGCAACCCAAGGTTTATAAAGCTGTGTTTGGCCTCTAAAATTTTATCTTGTTTGCAATTATGTAATTAATTCTCAATAATTTGCAATGTGCTATGTGTTTTCTTTTCTGCAGCTGAGGTTTTTGCAGATACTAGGCCCCTCATTCGCTCTGTTCTTGATGGTTACAATGTTGTATCTTTGCATATGGTCAAACTGGATCAGGAAAAACACATACAACGGTAAGACACTTTGACATTTCCTTCAACTAATCAATATGTTACCCACACAATATAGAAAAGTATGATTGTAATTCGCTTGTTATTTATCCAGACTGGACCAAAAGATCTTACTGAGGACAGTCAAGGAGTTAATTATAGAGCGTTGAGCGATTTGTTTTTTCTCGTGGAACAGAGAAAGGATACCTTTAAATATGGCGTGTCTGTTCAAATGATTGAGATTTATAACGAACAAGTTCGAGATCTGCTGGCTACTGAGGGTTTAAACAAAAGATATCCTTTTCTTTTTGTTAATGTTTGCAACTATAGCAACTAAATTTGCACTAAATGCTACAAGTTTACAGTACTAGGCGGTTTCAAATCATTTGTAACCAGGTTGTTAAATTGCTCTTTATATAAATGCACTTTATGTTAGATGTTAACTTTTTGATACCAAATTAGCATTTCAATAAATTCATTACACCCTTTGTTCCAAAAGAAAGTAACCCACATCTTATCCTCTTCTAGGCTAGAGGATATATGTTACATGGACCCAGTCAATTGGTATGTTAGATGTTTAACTTTTTGATACCAAATTAGCATTTCAATAAATTGCATCAAAGTGCATTCGATTGTAGACAGATGATTTGTTTAAAAAAATATTTGATCGGTGAACCAACAATTTTAATCTATTTGCATGAAACAAGACGATTGGGACTTTGTTTGAGTTATAATTGGTCAATGCGTTAAGCCATAAGTTATTAAAATTCGGTTTAAATATATAGATAGCGAATCAATGATACGAAAAAAACTAACTGAAGTACTATACAATGTATAATCGAACGATTGATAAACTAATGAAAAAAGAGTATCGTGATGTTAATTGTTGCCGCCGCCGCATCGCGCGGGTTTCTTACTAGTATATATATATATATATATATATATGGTCACATTCATTAAAGATAGTGCACTACAAGTGTCACTAAAAGGTATATATTGGTAATTTTGTGTTAACAATTGTGTGATAACTAACAACATATAATCACTGCCTACATAAATATTTGTGTCTACATCCCAAAAACAGTCATAGTCTTTAGAAAAGACCGTGACTACAGGCATGTTATAGGGTCACGTACCTACGTAATATATGTCACTAAAAGGAAATGTAACAACAAATATTCAAAGATAGTGTCACTGAAGGATACACAACGGTGACACTTAAATAAGAGATGTCACTAGAGGTATGTAATAGTCACACCTTAGATTAACAATGTATGATAACTAACTACATATAGTCACACTGTTCAAAATTATTTGTCACTAAAATACATAAAAACTCACATTTATTTAATAATAGTGTGACAACAAGTGTGTTAGGGTCATGTAACTACATAATATATGTCACTAAATGGAAACGTAACAAGAAATTTTCAAAGTTAGTGTGACTAAAGGATACATAACAGTGACACTTAAAATAAGACTAGTTTATATTAGACATTTTAGGTCACATTTTCATTTGTGTTATGTCACTAGAAGATATGTAATAGTCACAACTTAGATTAACAATTGTGTGATAACTAACTACATATAGTTACACTGTTCAAAATTTTTTGTCACTAAAATACATAATAACTCACATTTATTTAATAATAGTGTGACAACAAGTGTGTTAGGGTCATGTAACTACGTAATATATGTCACTAAATGGAAATGTAACAAGAAATTTTCAAAGTTAGTGTGACTAAATGATACACAGCAGTGACACTTAAAATAAGACTAGTTTATATTAAACGTTTTAGGTCACATTTTCATTTGTGTTATGTCACTAGAAGGTATGTAATAGTCACAACTTAGATTAACAATTGTGTGATAACTAACTATATATAGTCACACTGTTCAAAATTATTTGTCACTAAAATGCATAAAAACTCATATTTATTTAATAATAGTGTGACAACAAGTGTGTTAGGGTCATGTAACTACGTAAAATATGTCACTAAATGGAAATGTAACAAGAAATTTTCAAAGTTAGTGTGACTAAATGATACACAGCAGTGACACTTAAAATAAGACTAGTTTATATTAAACGTTTTAGGTCACATTTTCATTTGTGTTATGTCACTAGAAGGTATGTAATAGTCACAACTTAGATTAACAATTGTGTGATAACTAACTACATATAGTCACCCTGTTCAAAATTTGTCACTAAAATACATAAAAACTCACATTTATTTAATAATAGTGTGACAACAAGTGTGTTAGGGTCATGTAACTATGTAATATATGTCACTAAATGGAAATGTAACATGAAATTTTTAAACTTAGTGTGATTAAAGGATACACAACAGTGACACTTAAAATAAAACTAGTTTATATTAAACGTTTTAGGTCACATTTTCATTTGTGTTATGTCACTAGAAGGTATGTAATAGTCACAACTTAGATTTCTATTTGTGATCAAATACCAACCAATAGTCACACTGAACATAGTGTAATGCGACCAATTTCAAGCAAAACGTCACATTGAAAAAAAAATTCATGTGACCAATTGTTGATATATTGCCACTAACCAAAAAAACATGTGTCACTGAAAATGGTTTATATTGACATTATTGATAAAATTGGAACAAAAATCACTGGTCTATAGTGACACCTCTAGTCTACGGTGACTAATTATTATATGCTACAGTGACGATTTTTTGTGTGTCACCGAACAACATCAACAATGGCTCGACCTTTGGTGACATATTTAGCGAAAAAAAAAATCGTCACTAACTACCTACAGTGACGATTTTTGTGTGTCACCGAAGCCCGATTTTGTACTAGTGTTGTCCCAGTAGCTTGTCGTTTAATAAAATTAAAGATGTAGTCTCACTTGTTAATAAGTGAATCTTTTTGTGAGTAATATGCATCATTGATTTAGTGATGTCTTTATGATATGATGTTGTCAAACCAATAGAAATACAAAAGACCACGAAGGTGAAAATAATCGGCCCATTTTGGTGTGTAAATGAAGCCAAAAGATGTATCGTACTATTTAGGGGGGTTTTGGACATCAATTTGATTCTTTATTGTGTTTCTATCGTTTAAATTTGCCATTTTTACAAGGTCTATATATAGTCCAATTCATTAAGAAAAAGAATACACAAAATAATATCTCCCATCTATCTAAATAGAACAAGTTTATTTCTATAGTTCATTTCTAGAGATCGTCTTTCTTCCAAAGCTTAACAAAGCATCAATAGCTTTATTTAAATACACATAAAATTATTGTTATAAAGTCTTAAATACCCTAAAAAATAACAGGCGTTTCTCAGGAACTTAATGTGTTAGAGGCTGGTGTGGAACTAAATCTTTTAAATTTTGAAAGGATCATTATCATAAAACAACACAAGGTCATTGTTACATCGACAGAAAACAAATCAATTCAATACCTTGTATGAATAAGATAACTGTAATTGAAGCTTGACCTGAGAGAGAATTCAAAGAACACGAAGACACACCTTGGATTAAGTTTGTAGCCTTAAGTTTATGAGCTGATGCATTTGCTTGCTTGGAAGGGTGGCTGCCTTGAAGTATTTGTTTACATGTTTTAAAGTGTCGATTTTAACATTGAACATTCACTTGAATTAAATCGTCAATCTCAGTTTGGTCACTTGGTCTTGTTCTTGTGCAGGTTAAAGGTAAAAGATGCAACATAATCAAGTAATCAACCAACATCCTTTTATACTTCATATGGTAGAACAGGAAACAAGAACATAATGTTTTTGCATGTATAAATTAACGTTGATGTGGATTGAATTTATGAAACCTAAGAAGCAGGGAATTGAAATTACTTAATCAAACTAAAAGTTATAATAATGAAGAGCAAAAAGCACATCGCTAGAACAAAACTAAATTCAAACAAGTGAAGATGGAATCAAAATCAAGGGTTTACTCAAATAGGGATCAAAATTAGGGAATCGTGAGCACATACCTGGATTTCAAGAATCAGGTCAAGATGGAATTGTGGTAAAATTTGACTCTAATCTGCTATTTATTAGGAAGATATGTTAGGGTTATTTACATACAAATGGGGGGATCATACTAATTTGAAGTTTCCTGGTTAGTTCATATGAATTTGAGGGTTGCAGGTTCATATGAATTTG